>OX376696.1:62585510-62922673 GCA_947389925.1 Coelopa pilipes | reverse complement strand
GCTTTCCGGCGCATCCTTTCGACGGTATCAAGTGCTGTTCATTATCCTTGTATATCCTGCTGTGGAGGGTGCCGTTGCCCGGGAAACCCGAAACACACGCACACACTCACAAACACCCACCCACACATCCGTACACATGACTCCGTCGGTTGTTATTTTTGTTGCATAAACACAACAAGCACAAGCACAAGCAGCAACAACAACGGCAACAGCAACCAACAACATCGACTGTAGCGACCGACAGCCGGGTCGTCCTGCGTTAAGGACTCTTCATGTTTCGCCCGCGACTCGCATCGGGCTCGCTTTACACGGCCTTCTCTTCCCTCCTTCGCCTCCTTCGGCTCTTTCGGCTCCTTCGTCTCCTCCTCCTCCTCCTTCGTCTCCTCCTCTTTCAGCGTCCCGCACACCTGCAGCTCGCCTTCTTCGCTCCCCCCTCCGTCCACTCTCGCCCGCTTTATCTTCCGTCTCGATCTCCAAATTTCCATTCTCTTTATCGTCCTCGCCTTCCCGACCCCTCAGCCACTTCATCCTTCCAGGGAATTTCCTCAGTTTCAGCTCTCTTTTCCCTCTACTAGCGCTTTGAAAATGTCCTGACATTTTTTCCTCTTTCACAATTTTCACCTTCTTATAATGGATTTCATCATTTCCTCCCACATTCGCCTTTAAACCTGCCAGCTGAAGTCGAACTCCTTCTCATTCGCTGCAAATTAAACTCAAGTTCAACCTTCTCGGCCTCATCATCCCCCGCTCTCGACCCTTATTATCATCTACTCCGATCTCTTGGCATCCCCTTCTCACGCCTGCTCTCGTCTCTCTTCGCCAGGTTCGCATCCGCCGCGGATAACGGAGCACCCGATCGACACGACGGTGCCGCGCCACGAGCCGGCGACGCTTAATTGCAAGGCCGAGGGCTCGCCCACGCCCACCATACAGTGGTACAAGGACGGGGTCCCCCTGAAGATCCTCCCGGGCTCCCACCGGATGACGCTGCCGGCGGGCGGACTGTTTTTTCCTCAAGGTAAGTGCAAAAATTCCTAGTACTCAAAAAATTCCTCAACCCAACCAAATCTGTGAGGAATTACAAGAAAACCAAATTAAATACAAAAACTCATTATGTACAAAATTACAAAGAAAATACGAGAATTAAAAGAAAAATACGATAATGCTAAAGTACAAAATAAAACCAGTTCAAAAAATAACGTGTACGAAATGAAAACAAATAGGAAAAGTCAGAACAAGTAAGAAAATTAAAGCAAATATTCCACCATAGGAATCTGCAGGAAAAATCCAGAGCCGGGAAAAAATGAGGGAAATCGTGGTGAAAGGGAGAGACGAGAATGGAGGAGGAGAAACCTCCAGAATGCAATGGAAGGAATTGTTTGAGCAACGCGAATGTCCTGCGGAGCTCCAGCTGATGGAGGTGCTCGGCCAGGAGCCTCGCCCGGCAACCCGGAGCGGGGAGGGGGTGGCGAAACCGACTCGAGGCTCGCGGGCGCATCGCAATCATTGAGCGTTGCGAGGAATTATTTTTATAATCTTTTCTCTGTTTCTACGACTCCTGCACTTCCTCTCCTGCCGGGCTCCACCTGGTCCTCCACCTCCCGCCCGCGTCCCTCCTGTTATCCGTTGTTGTCTGTCGCATTCTCGCCTATCGCAGGCCGTCGCCCTCGCCCTCGCCGGTGGCTCCTCTCCGAGTCCTCGGTGTTGTTTTCAATTTTTAATTCGCATTCGTGTCGACTCGACGCGACTCGACTCGAATCGGGCGTCCGTCGACAATGGCATGACGCCATCTGTTGAGTGATGAGCGAACTAATTACTTTTCCTCCCCGCTCCCTCGCCCTACCCCCCCACTTCCTGCGCTGTTGCTGGGGATTTTTGTTGCCGCCGTTGACGATTGTGCCCGAGGGCGATTTTCTGCGAATTACGGCAACTTCATTAAAACAGGTAGAAAGAAAAACAACCGAGACGCGGAGGAAACGGGAAAAAAGCGATGATAGCAACGAAAAAAATTAACAACAACAATTAATGAACAACAACAAGAACAGCGACAACAACTGCGCCAACAACTGCAGCCCCAACAACAGCGACGTCGACTGCGAAAAAGGAAAAAATCATGTCGCCGCCGATGCTTCATGCAAATGTTTCTCTTTCTTTCGCCCCGCTGCCTTGTCGGTGTCCGTCCCCAATTATGCGCCCTCTCGCTCCTCGACATCTCCATCTCTCTCTCTCTCTCTCTCTCTCTCTCTCTCGCTCTTTCACCCTCTTTCACTCACAGTCGCACGCCGTCCCGACGTCGGCTTCCGGTTCCGATCTCTCCTCGGATCGTGGGCGTCTGTCCGTCTGTCTGTGGGTCCTTCCGCCGGGTACTCGGCTGCGTCTGGTTGGCTCCCCTCGGCCCGACCCCCTCTGACACCCTCTCTGTCCTCTATCAGCCTCGCTCTCTCTCTCTCTATCTGTCTGTCCGCCTGTCTGCCCCCTCGCTGCTGTTTGCTCTGCACTTAAGCTCAAAAGCTCGCTGCTCTCTGGCCTCTCCCGACTCGGCTCTCGGTTTGTCAGCTCGTCAGCGACTCCAGGGAGCTCCGGATGCCGGATTGTTGTTGTAGTTTTTGTTGTAATTGCTGCATTTGCTCTGCTCGTTGCTCCTGCCGTCGAAGGGTGGAAGCAGACAAGAAGCAGCAGCCTTCATTACGCTCGCCTTCATGTGCTTGCGCTGCCATTGCATTGAAAATTTAATTGATATTTAAGTGCGGCCTCCTCATCCTGGCCGAACCTCCTGCGTTCGTCGGTCTGCGTCCTGCATTCCGTGCTCAGCCAGAGGACGAACTGATCCTCATTAATGCCGGGACCGAGGCGCAGTGAAACGCACTCTTTGACTTCAGGTCCCTCCGCTTTTCAACTGATTCAGCTGATCGATTCAGGTTCTTTAAATTCTCACGAAGCTTTCAATAAACTGCTGTTGGAGCCCTCGCCTGCCTCCGACGTCTTTAAGGATCCGTTCGCGTGGTCTTCTCTCGCCTAAATTTCTTCTCCACTGTCTCGCTCCCTGCCCTCTGCGGCCGATGCTTTCAGCTCGAAATCCAGAAACTACTAAATCACTCCGAACTGATTGCTGCGTGCAGCACGGACTGGGGACCTTCGTCCCCTCGACTCCTTCGTCCCAGCTTCCGCCGCATCGCGGGCCTCGCTCCACGTGGCCCCGAGCAACACGCAACCCGGGAATTGATGCTATAAAATATCCTGCCGGCTGCCTGAGGGGTCAGAGGCAGCACGAGCGCCAGGAGAGGAGGAGTAACAACTAAGTGACGAAGAGCAGCAACCAGGAGAGAAATAGCAACAACAAGGCGAGGACCGTCAACAACAACAACACATCACACAGGACAGAGCATTAGGAGCGCGAACGAAATCCTCGCGGCAAATTATTTGTTACTTTTTCGCGTTGTCCTCAGAGCGTGATTTGCCCGCGCAACGCCGACGTCCCCGGCCACGACTCCTCGGTCGCTTTCCTCTCCTCCTCTTTCTCCCTCCTTCTCCCTTCGTCTCCCTCTCTGCCCCATCGACGACGGCGATGCTGGCTTCCCATGCACGTCCTTCCTATCGCATCGTCGCTTCCTTCCTGGCCAGCGGGTCGTTCGACACCTGGCGGTCCTCCCTCCCCCTCTTCCACTTCACACCTGGGTCTCGCTCGCTCGCTCGGCTTCGTCGCTGTCTTCGTTCTGGGATCCTCTTCGGCGCCCTGAGCTGTAAATACCGTCTCCGGTTTCGGCACCCTGCACCGGGTCCTGTCGCGCCTCGTCTCGACGGCTTCTCCTGTGTCTCGGATGTCCCTGCCCTCGCCTCACCTGCTCGATTTCCTCACTCGCCCCGCGGTTCTGCCTCTCGCCCTCTTGTCGTCACCGCTGGCGTCCCTGGCGTGTCCGCGACACCTCCCCGCCCAGTCCCGTCCGTCGCCTTTGTCCACCGCTGAGGACTCCACATCTCTCCCTCGCTCTCGCCGCCGATGCGAGGACTCCTGACGTCCGTCTCCGCGCCAGTCTCCTCTTTCAACGTGCCCTGTTTCCTCGTTCCGTCGTCTGCCCTCCTCTTTGGCTCCACTTTCATCGCACACTCTCTCTCTGTATCGTTCTCTCTACATTTGCTTCCCTGCTCTTCTCCGACTTTTTCTCCTCCATCAGCTATTTCTTCGTCACTCGTTCGCACTCGCCCTAATCTCCTCATCGCATCTCGCTCTTCGGCACCTCGCCTCCTCTCATCCTCCTTCGTCTCCCACTCCATCTCCTTCCTCCTCCTCCTCCTCCACCTCCTCCCTCTTCAGCAGTTTGTTTGAGTTCCTGTTTGTTATGGCTGGGCTTAGGGCCCGCTCTGGATGTATGAGGCGGATGCACATGTGTGTGTGAGAGTGTCAGTCTGTGTTAAAGTGTCTGCGGGGGGAATGTGAGAGTGGGCGTGAGCGAAGGTTGTCGGCGGCGGCGGAAGTGGTGAAGCGTAGTTAGCAGCGGATTCTTGCGACTAAAAGTGCTTTAAAGGCGGTCGTCTGCGGCTGTGTGTGTGTGTCTGCCCCCGAGCGCCTGTTGGTGTATTCGGGGTGCTCATACGCTGGCTTGTGTGTGTGTTTAGAGGCGGTGTCTGTGTGTGTGTGTGTGTGTGTGTGCGTGCGCGTCTGTGTCTACGTGCCTTAAATCCTCGATAAGCGCGTGCAAGTCTAAGGAACTGTGAAAATTTAAGTGCATAAAATATTTAAATGCTTTTTACTTCGTTACCAGCAATCATTTCCACCCTCCCCCGAATTTCGTTCCCCTCCCCTCGCTCTCGTTGGCCCGGTCCCCCTCATTTGCCTTCCCGTGCTCCCTCAGGTTGTTTTCATCCATCAAAAGTTTCTCCCATGCCTCGCTGTGATTCACGAAACGAGCGGAAGCGAAAGGGGAAGTTTTCAAAACGAGATCCTTAAACAGGGTTCAAATCAACGATTAAGTTAACGTCAAGCTGGGCGAATGAATATTTTTTCCACAAAGGGGATTTTCTCAGGGATCGAGAGTGAAAGTTAAGCTGAGATTTTCTCACGTGAGCTAGCTGAAGTCCTTTCAGGATTGAATCAATCAACATTAGTTTTAGTTTCTGCAAAATGTTTGTGCTGTTTCTTATCTGAATCCCGCCATATTTTCATACTCAAAATGCGGTCTGAATAAATTCAAATGCATCCTCGCGAAAGCCCACAAATAATTCACGACATTTTGCCACGAGGATGAAAATGTAATACAAATAAAATGTAACAAAAAGAAAACCCCTGGATAATGTTCCATAAGCACGTCGCCGATACTTCACAGGAATATCATCGCCAATACCACAGAGTGGAAGACGACGAACCTTTTAATGTAATTTCGTTCTCTGCAAAAAAAGAAGAAAAGTGAACAGAAGAAAGAGGAAACAACATCAAATGCGGAGGAATCGTCTTAACTTCGTGACATTAAAAAGGAAATCTCATTAAGAGTTAAATTAATAAAGGAAGCCGCACACACGAGCGCCCTCGCCCACTCACCCCCACACACACACACACACACCCACACAGAAGAAAAGCCGGATCCCTCGCATATGTGAGGCAGGCCCTGGAGCGTCGACGTCGACGTCGCCGGCGACATCAACGACAGCGACCCGCTCGTCCTCGTTCATTCTTCACTCACTCATTAATTCGCCGTCGTACGGCGAGTCCTTTTGTGCATTGCATCCTTTATAATGAGACGAATTCAATAGAAAAATATATATCCTTCGGCATTGTATTGTATTCACCGGCTGAGTGTGCGAGTGTGTGTGTGCGTCCTTGTCTGTTTGGGTGGCTGACAATATTTTCAGTATCGTCCTCAGAATCCCTCTCTCTCCATCACTCTCTCTCTCTCCCTCTCTGTCATATGGCTTCTGCTCATTTTCGTTTGAAATCATTATCCTTTTGCGGAGGCTTCGATGCTTCGTCCTCCGCCGACGGCGTCGCCGTGATAGCAGCAAACGTAAAGCAGCCGTGAGCGCGGCAGCGCCAACAACAACAGTCAGTAGGAGAAGCACAACAACAACAACGGGAGGAACAACAACAACATCCGCAGTCGTTCCGTTGGCACTTTGCACGTTCGACGGCCAAATGAATTTATTATGTCCTTAATGACTGCCAGAGGAGCAGCGGAGGACGCGGACGACGCGACAATCGATGGCGAAAGGTACTCGCATCCTTGTTGTTGTTGTTGTACCTCATGTTGTTGTTGCTAACGACTCAGGGCACGACTGCAAATGGCGCAAAAATCGCTTCGCCCCGTTCGGATCCGATGTGTCTGTGTCCGACCGTTCGAGTGTTCGAGCGGTCTGAGCGAATGAGTTCGTGTTGGTGTCTGCTGTGGTTGTCCGTGCCTCGCTGTGGCTCGCAAGGACCTCTCTCCGAGGACAGGACATCGCGCTGAAACGTGCTTCCGTTTTAATTTAAAATAATCATAAATTTTCGGTCACTCATTGGGGAGTGATTCAATCGAACGTCGCCGCCCACCGCGCCAGAGCGACCGATGTTTGCCGGAGGACGAGCATGAAGGAGTGCCTGAGGAGACGGGGGGGGGGCGTGGTTTCCACTGCCCGGCCCTCTGTGGTTTGAGGACCTTTAAAGCCTGGCGCTGTGGCATGAAAGTGAAAGTTTGCGAATGATTCAAGTTCCATTCAAGTTCCTCGGGATGAGTGAATTGTTCTTGCTTTAAATTCGAATTTTAGAAATTTTAGAATTAAATTGAAATTTGTCCTTATTTACAAAAATGATTTGCATTCATCCCATATTATTTCTCTCAATTTCATCATAATTTAATATGCAAGTTATTAATTGAAACATGTTTTTAAATGCTTTTCCTTCGCCAGAAATAATTCTGTAGTTGAATTCTTTAAATTCACGCAAAATAAATGCAGCAAACATTTTCTCTAAATTTTTCCATTGTTGTTGTAGTTATTTCCAAACAACCAATTAAATCAAGCGCAAACCATGGAAAAAACTCAGCTTCAAAAACACTGCAAAGCGATCGAACCGCATCCCACAAACACATCGACACATCGCACACACTCCCAGAAAAAACAACAACAATAACAGCAACAACAACAACAATGTGGTAAATGTAATGGAATAAATCCCGAAAACACGAGGTTGTTTTTCGGTATCAAAGCTAAACGAACGACAACAAGAAATGAACAGCAACAACAACAACAACATGACTGAGACTTTCGAACCAGAAAAAGGGTTGCCAACTCCCAGACACACACATACACACGTACACAAACACACACGCACACACACACACACTTCCGCCCGCACTTTCGAAGGTATTTATTCCCGAACATTAAAACATATGAAACTTTATGGCCTTCGAAGTTGGTGAATGCATGTGGCTGGCTGTCTGTCCATGTGTCTGTCGCTCCGCCGTCGTGCCTCTCTTTCACACCAGACACCTCCCTTACTCCTCCTGGGCGTCGCTTTCACTCAGTCCGTGCGTCTCTCGCACTCGTCCGTGGGTCTGTGGGAAGTGCAGACTAAATTGCGTGCTTCATGCACAAAAACGCTCGCATTACACATGTTCCTACCACCCCGCACCTCAGCCGCCTCCACCCTCCATCCTCCACCCTCAACCCTCACCACCTCCACCATCCTCTTCACCCCTTCGGCGCTCGAGCGTACTTCATTTCGAATCGAGGTGGAAAAGTTTTAATGCCGCAATAAGTTGCCAACAAGCGGCGCGAGAGAGGGGGGCGAGTAGAGTGAGGCGAGTAGAGAGAGACATAGACAGAGGGAAAGGGAGAGGGGTGAGGGAGAGGGAGAGGGAGAGGGAGGTGTGTGGCTGAGTATGGGAGGGTGCGGGACAGACACGCGTCGCAAAATTAAGTCGATAAATTTTGTCAAGATGTTTGCCCGACGCAGCAGACGCAGGGGGCGATCGAAGGAGCAGCGGAAGCAGCCGAGAGAAAGTGAAAATTTCTATTAAATGAAAATATTTAGAAGCTTAACCTGAGGGCTGAGGGATGGAGGAAGGGCGAATGAAGGGGCAAATGGTGACGCAGACGGAGGTGCCAACGGAGAAGCAAACGTTGAAGCCATTGGAGCAGTGGATGAAGAAGGAGAAAGAGAAAGTTCTGTTGCGAAAGCGAAGAGTCAGAGAGGATGGAGGGAGAGGGCAGAGAAAGTGCGAGAGAGCTCGAGAAAGCGACAGAGCTGGAGACAGAAGTGAGCAATTTTCAAAGGTTTCATTTTAAGCGAATTTTAACTGCTTGGCAGGAGGAGGGGAGGACGGCGACGACTGGGACTGGCTTCGGCGAGAGCGATGAAGCGTTAGAGGAGCAATTTATGTTCAGCTGGAGCTGGAGCTGGAGCTGGAGCCGGAGGTCGTTTTGTCGCCAGCCGAGGACTGGAAAATTAAATGTTACTCATACGTCGCGAGGGAGGAGAGCGTGCTGAAAGGGCACGACGGTTTATGTGCCTTTAACGTGAGCGGATTGAGTGTTTTCGTAGCTGCCGAAAGGTAGTCAAAGTCAAAAGCCCTGAAACGGTGTAGTGCAAAGTGCATTTTAAATAAATTAAAGATAATGCATACTTAGCAGAGATATTGCTCAAAAATAGTGGACTTTTAAGAAGAGAAAAAAAAACAGAAGTAACAGAATTGAAACCAAAACAAATTCTCGGAGTTGAAACACCCAAGTGCCTCGAAAGCTATTAAAATTCCGGTAAAAAGTCTAGCAACTTGTTTCGCAAACACTTTTACATTTTCACAATCGCTGCGATTCCACGCAATTTCCACGATTTTCACAATTTTTACGATTCTCCACGATTTTCACAATTTCCCCAATTTGCACGTTTTTCCACGGTTTTATTACATTTCCCTCGGCATTAATTTTGCATTCAAAGTCGCTGGAGCCGGCTGGGCGGCTGAGGGAACGAGGGACCGAGGGATGCCTGCCGGATAAGGTCGGGGTAGCCAAGTTGAGTAGGGTTGCCACCCCGCCGAGGAGTCAGGCAATTTTATTTATTACGACTTTGTTGCCTGCCGCCTGTTGTTAGTGTTGTTCCTTCTTGCTGGGGGCGCTGTGGTTGTTGTTGTTGTGGGTCTTGTTGTTGTTCACTGTGTCCTTATTTTCAACTTGCTGTTGGTCGTGTTGTTGTCCATGTTGTCGGTTGTTGTTGCAGATGTGATTAATTTAAAATTTTAAGCATTTAAATGCGTCTGACGACCCTTGGCGATGGTGTCGGCGAAGGAATTGTGGGCACACATGTGTGGGTGTATGTTCTTGTATGTGTGTGTGCATGTACCTGTGGTGTGCTAATATGAGTTGTTGCCTTTGTGTGGGTTGCTTTGCCCAAAGTGCGTGGCTTCAAATTTTCTTGTTATGAATTTTTAACATTTTGTCACTCGGCACTCGGTCGCCCTATCGCTTTCTCTTTATCTTTCCATCTCTCCCTCGCCCTCTCCCTCTCACACGCACACCCTCCATTGTGTTTTTATAAAGGCACGGTGAATTTTTGTGGTTGTTGGTGTTGTTGTTGTGGCGAGCTGCTCATTTCGGTGGGCCGCTCGCAATCACGTGACACATCGTTAAGTTATGTTAATGGAGTCGCTCAAGTGTCGCTACGTGCGACATCTGTGTGTGTGCCTGTATTGTGCGTGTGTGTGTGTTTATTTCGGAGGGCGGGAGCGAAGAGGGGGCGGAGCAGGGCGTGGTTGCTGGGCGACGAAATCAAATATAAATTAAATTTAAGCATTAAAATTTACAGCGTTTTGTTTTACATCACCACGAGAGGAGGGAGCGGAGCAGGGGGCAAGTGGGGTTGTGTGTGTGTGTGTGGGGGGTCGTTGAGGTTTGCGGCAAATGCGGCTTAATTTATGGACTTAAATGCTGCGGCTGAACCCGGGGTAGACAGATGGAGGGAGAAGAGCGACAGATGAGTGGAGCGAAACCCAACAGTAGATTGAACCAAAATAGGTTTTTTCAATACTGCACAGGCCTCGGGAACAGTTGTGCGAAGAGAAAATTGTTTAAACAGTTCACTGAAATATTTCCAAACGAAAACAGTTTCAATAATTTTTTATTCCTCGAAGTTTTTGACGTCAGCCCTGTTATAATGTCGTCGCCTCCACTGTCAGGCACGGAGCTCAGGCGCCGTTTTCGCGGAAAATTTCGGATTTTTTTTTTTGTCATTTTAATTAGCAATAAATTCCGGTTGATTAATGCGAGATTTTCGCCCCCTGAACATTTGCATATTAATTGCTAATGAAGATGATCCCGGTCTGTCCGCAGACGAGGCGAATAAATTAATGAGCTGGAGGAGGCAAAGTAATTGATCGCTTTATTTCGATAGGCGGGAGTTGCTCGTGTGTGAAGGAATCGTGAAATATAGGAGTCGATCGGAATTTAATTTCACTATAGCAAAATTGAAACTTTAGGTTGAAGTTAAATTTCTTCGAAACAATTATAATTTCTCCTGCCTTTATTTCTTTAAAAGTTCCGCAAAAATTCAAATCCTGCTCGACCCGCTCCAACCAAATACGGTTATTTCTTCTTCTTTATCCCCCCCAAAGCCCCCTCCAGCTCCAGCTCCACCCATTCCATTTCACCTGCCACGGTCGTCTCCACCTCTCCGTCCCCCTCTCGCTTGCCTTCTCCTCTGTTTTGCTTAGAAATCCTTTTATCGAATCGAAATCCGCGAGAAGCTTTAAAGCCATTTGAGTTTTCCATTAAAAGCTCCCTCACGTACACACAGTGAGAGCAGGCAATCACAAAAACAACAACAATCGAGTATAATAACAGCGTTCTCTAATAATAGCAACAACAACGAGTGTCGGCAATTGCAATATTCCGCAATATTCCACGATTCTCCTGCTTCCGCATAATTGAGAATAAATAATGAAAATCCAGAAAATACGGCGAAAAATGGAAAAGTAAAAATGAGCGAGAAAACACAAAAATGGAATACACAATAGAAGAGGGGAGAAATAAAATCAAGGGGAGAACAAAATCAAGGGTGTTAGGAGAAGAAAACCAAGGGGAAAATATGGAAAAATAACAAATTGCGGGCATTAAAGTGATTTGCGACGCGATTTCCCGGCTGATCCGACCCGGCGGGCGCCTCCAACGCTCCGACACTCATCAATGAGCCGGAGGAGTAAATATTTTTACAATTTCCCCTTCCCCACTCACCCCGACGTCCCCCATTGGAGCCCCGTCTACGCCAACCCTCCCGCTATTCACTCGATTCCCCTCCCTGGCCGCTGTCATTCCCTCGCGTATCTCTTTCGCTCCCATGCCCACCCGTCCTACTCACTCGTCTCTTCCACGTTCGTCCCTTTCGCTCACCTCGCTGTTTCCCCTTTTATTCCCCTCCCCCCACCTTTCTCTCCCATTAATCCTCTGCTCCCGCATTTCTCTGTACAAAATATTGCTGATAGAAAATGCCCTCGATTTTTTAATATTCTCTCTGTATATTTTTGTCTGCCCTTTTTACATTTTTATCATCTCTGTCTCTCTCTCTCTCTCTCTCTCTCTCTCTATCCCGCAGGTTGTCAACTCGCGGCGCGAGACCGACGCCGGCGTCTACTGGTGCGAGGCCAAGAACGAGTTGGGCGTCGCACGGAGCCGCAACGCGACGCTCCAAGTGGCCGGTAAGTGCGGGGAGCCAAGGGTTGAGGGCGTCCGATCGGGCACAGGAGCAGGACGGGAAGCAGTCGGAGAACGAGACGGCGAACGAGGAGAAGGAGGAAGAGGCGAACGAGGCGGGGTCGCGGCCGGAAATGGAAATTTTTACCGCGCGACGACATTCAATTTATGCAAAGGTGTTGCCTGTCAGTCCGGCGCGGCCTCCCCGCCCTCTGCCCAACCCCTCGCCAACCTCCTCGCCACCGGCGCACCCTCCTCGCCCGCGTCTATCGCTGGCTCAGACAAATATTTCGCTCGCTGTCTGGCCCCACGCATAATTTCTTAACCCTTGAGCAGCTGCTTGCAATGCGATATCGTGGCAAGCAGGGACGTGAGCGGGAGCGGGAGTGGGAGGGAGCTAATTTTTTGTCCTTCCCCACGCCCGCGCCGTATCGATGCCTCTCCCGCCCCCTCCCCCAGCTGTCAATATGGCAACGCGTGCCCGCTCCGCCCACTTAGCGCCGGCTGCAGCGCCGGGGCGACGACGTGCCCAGCGGGAGGCGGGGAGAGAGCGAGAGTGAGTGAGGCGGCGAGCGACGGGAAGGGCGGGAGGGGGTTGTGTTGGAGTTGGGGCTGACGTGCGTCAATAGCTCGGGGCTGCCTCTGCCATATTTGCATGAAAATCACGAAAAGCACGTCAATTTGCGGCGTGTAGACGATGTCGAGTTCGTTTTAGGCCTGCGGGCCGTTTGCTCTACTGTGCCTTGAGTGCGTGTGGTGGAGCGAGAGCTGATGTTGTTGTTGTTGTCTCTGCCGTTGTCTGCACTTAAAGGGGGGCGGCCAAGGGGTTGGCATCGACCGGCGAGCGAGGGAAGGAAAACTTTTTTCTCTCGAAAGGGGAGACGTCGAATGCTCGGTACTCGAACTACCCCCCACCCCCCGGGCCCTCCTCTCTCTCGGCGCGTTCCGCCCCCCCCCCCCCTCGGGCTCGTTCGGCGCGCCCTTTAAGTCGATTGATTGCGGTTGGTTCCTGGGGCAACGCCGTGTCTTCCTGCCGTCGATGTGAATTCTTGATTTGCTGGGGCTGGGCGTCGCTGGCGGGCCTCCGCCGCACAGTGGGCCGAAGTCGTTGAGGGGCAGAGTGGTTGTGATTAAATTAAGTTTAGAATTACATGCACTATTTTTGAGTAAATCTCAGACATTTCTCTTTATTTAAAAACATTATTTGACCTCAAGTGAATTATATTTTATTTATATTTGGATTTTTGTATTATTATTATGCTTATTTTTAATACTAGAACCCAAAATTAATTCTTTATTATTTTTTTTCTAATTCACAAAATTTATGAAAACTAAACAAATTTAAAAAAAAAGTTTATTTTTTAACATTATTTGTTAGTTTTACATTCGCTGTATATTTATATATTCTCTAAAAATTTCTTATTCTTTTAAATTCAAACAAAACCCACGATTTGGCAAAAGAGAAAAAACTCAAACACAGCCCTCAGGCAATTTACAAAGTTATTGATTTGATTTCTACCTCCACCTTTACCTGCGCTTGCCCAACCTCCACCTCCATTTCTTCCTGGATCTGCTCCCCACATCCCCCTCCTTCGCCCCTCCATCTACTCCTCTATCTCCACCTCACCTCCCCCTCTATCCAATCACTACCTCTATCTCCTTTGCCTGCTGAGATCGTCCGCCCCACCCCCCTTCCCTCCACCATATTCTTAGTATTTCCTCAACCACCGCCTCCCGCTCCACTGCGTCATGGCAACCACTTCCAGCCACACGCCACGTTAGCCTCCAACCATCCGCCCATCCGCCCATCCATCCTCGGCCGCCAATGCCTTTAAACGGCAACAATTTTTGCGCTTTCCGGGGAAATTTCGTGAGCCATTCCTGCCTCCAATCATCGTTGTTGTTGTGTGGTTCTTTGCCCTATTGGGTTTTCCTTAAATTTCCCCCCATTGCTTTCCATACGATTTGCCTTCAATCGAACTTTGTTTGCTTTAGCCTTGCCTCGCTTTATTTTATTCTTTATTTTTGTGGTTTTTCCCTCGCTCGTTTCTTTTGTTTCCGCTTCCTTTTCCCATTGCCACAGAGCGGAAGAAAACATATCACGACCTCGTATTAAAGTAATTTCCTCACGAATATCCTGAAATTTAAATTTCCTTCATTTGATCATACTGCGTTCTCTGTCTCTGTCTCTGTCCCTCCCTCTCGATCTTATTTTCGTACACATTACCACTCGCTCTATCTCGGTCTCCTGTCGGTTCTCCTTTTCGCTGCTGATTTTGATTAATTTATTGATTGTTGGCGTGAGTTTCGCTTCTCGCTCCCACGTGGAGGCCGTCTAATGCGGTCTCGTTCGCTCCCGTTGGGAAGTTGGCGAAATTCAAGGTGTGTCAGTGGTATGTCCGCTTGTGTATGAGTGTGTGTGAGCAGGTTGCTGGCCCAAGGCATCGTTTCAGTCAAAGTTTGTTATTTTTACATTTTAATGCGATGGGAAATCGGGCAGGAGCGGGTGATGGAAGCGAAGAAGAGGCAGAGGAAGGTCGAGGAATGGTTTGGAGGAACTCGAAGTCGGAAAATTTCCCATCGACTGGGGTTTTTAATCAATTTCTTACCCAAATTGTGGTTTATTTTCGTCGACTTCAATTCGCCGCTCGAAGGAGTTGACTTGGTCTCCCTCCTTCTCACTCTCCTTCTCTTCCACTGCTCCTCCTCCGCTCTGTTCCGTGTGATTTATGCTGATTTATGAGTTCATTTCGCTTGATTTTAACGATTATTTATGCTTTCGACGTTTATTTTTATTAGTTCTGATTTAGTTTCGACCGCTGCAGCCAGCGGAAATGACTAATAATTGTCCGTGGGCGTCGGGGGTGGTGGGTGGAGGAACTTGAAGCCATCGTGAGCCTCTCGAATTGATTTTAAGAGAGGCGGGACTCGAAATAATGGAAAAATAATGGCTGTGGCCAATTGGAGTCATTCATCAGCGGTTCCAGCAATGGAGGCGGATCCAAAAATTAGGGTCAGCAGGAACCCGGGGTGGGTTGGGCGCGATTAGACTAGACTAGGACCAGGTAGATTGGAAAATATGTATTGATTCTCACATATGAGAGGGTGAAGTGAATTTAATGGCACGCTAGTGTGGTGCAGAGCCGAACGAATTAAAGTTAACCATGCAATTAAAAGGCTTTTATCGCGTCCACGGCACTCATGTGGGAAAATAATTTATATCAGTTGGTGAAACTTTAGAATTCGCCCGAAAACCTGGCCCTGAGAGAGACAGCCAGAGAAAACCCTCCATTTAATTTCCATAATTGCATAAATTCATTTATCGAATGTTCGTCGCCCGACCTCCCGGCCACGAAGGCATTCAATTTCCCGCAAAAAATGGGTCTGTCCCCGAAAAAGAAAAGGGCAAACAAAAACCCAAACAGGGAAACACAAATCGTGGAGAAAAACAACAAAAATCTCGCCTTTGTAGTGGAAACCGCACCTTCGTCGTCCTCCCCCACCCCGCGTCGCCGCACACTTTTTGGGTTTTCCTTTTGGTTTCGTTTGCGGGTTTTTTCCGTCTCTCGCCGGGCTCGGGACGTACTTGCGAAGCTTGATTTATTACGCTTGTCCGCTCCATCCAACTGTCTGTCCCCGTGTCTGTCGCTTAGGCGGCCCTGTCCATCGCTCCGTCCATCTCCCTCTAGTTCTGCTCGACCTTCGCCTGCGCCTTCGTCTGCCCTCCGCCCCGTGTCTGAACCTTCGACAAATATGCATGGAAACGAAAAATATGAGACAGCGTGGGGTACGGGACCAGGAAAGGGACAGAGGCGGAGGCAGGAAGGAGAGGACAGAGGAACAGACAGACAGAGAGAGAGAGGGAGAGAGAAAGCCGTACGGTTGGAGCCAGCGGAAGGAGGAGACGGATGAAGGAGGAGTGAAAGGGCGATTGCAAGGATTTGCAAAGTGACCACAGACCGAGGACGGGTTTTTGCAGGACGAATTGTTTGCGACAGAGACAAAGGAGCCGAACCGGTGGCCGGTGGCAGGCAGAGGGAGGGGGATGCAGAGTGTGAGCAGGGAAAGGAAAGGCCAAGGAGAGGAGTGAGTGGGGGTCGGGTGGAAGTGGAAGGAGGGGCAGGGGCGGATTCATAAATCATGGAGAAAGAGTTAAAATGCAATTTACAAATTCCCACATCGGGCCGAGGCGGCGCAAGGCGTGTGGCCCAGTGGGGGCAGAGACCAAGGGAAGGGCGAGGAAGGATTTGCTCACCTGGGCGAAAGAAACGTCTGGTGGTCTTGAGAGGCCGAGGAGTCGCTTCTTTTCTCCTCGATGAGACCCAGGCAGCGGGAGCGACGAGGAGGGGGGAGAAGTGAGAGAGAGGAAAAGTGACAGGGAACGAGCTCTCGTTCTAAACGTGTTTCAGTTGACGTTTAATGAATGGTCTTTAAGTGGTCTTTGAGGGCGTCCAAAGTTTGAACAAATGAGAAAAGCGAGACCACAACGGCAGGCGATGAGAGAGAAAGGGAAACTGCGAGAGAAAAGGAGGGGAAAGAGAAGGAAGAAGGCATCAGACGAAGGGCTTTTGACCAGGGTAAACTGAAGGATGAATTTCATTAAGGAGACTTTGGAATTACCTTGTGGGAAGTCTGTGAGAGGAGAAAAAACCAAAGCAATGGAGAGAAGGCGCTTGTAATGAGCGAATGAGCGGAGATTGCAATGCGAGGGGGACGGAGGGACGAAGGAGCTCGGCATTAGCGGCATTTGAAAAGAAATCCATCAGACTGAAAGCCTTCGAACTTTTCGCAATGAATTCAAAGAAAAGCCCTGCAAATCAACAGCCGCCGTCTGAATTGGACGTCCTTGCCTTTGACGTCCGCCCCCTCCCCCTGCCGCCGCCGTCTGCCTGTCTCGCTCTCGCTTTCTTCGACGTTTCGCTCTTCCCCTCTTTAATCCGCCGGTCGGTCGGTCGGTCGAGAACTCGGGCTTCACAACTTGTTCCCACCACTTAATTTGTTGCTTTGTGTCGACCAACAATGACAAACGACGCAGCAACAACAGGCGACACAGCAACAGCAACAGCAACAACAACAACAACAGCAGCGAAAATCCCCGTTGAAAATCCCATTTTTCCACGATCTTTATTTCATCTCCTTGTCGCCCTCCTCCAGGGAGCGGCGGTGGCGGAAGCGACGGAAGCGAAGGCAACGAGTTGCAACAACTTCAATTAATTTCGAGTGGAACTTCTTCGCCAGCCGCCGCCATCTTTAAACTTTTACACTTCCAACTCGGCGATTGTCCCGGTCGCACGCGGCGCACACCCGTCTCGCTCTCGCACACCGTCGGCCTCGTCCGTCCCAGGCGACCTCTTCCTTCCTATTCCGACCCTGCGCCTTCGCATTTTCTCCCTCAACGTCGGCCTCCTGTCGTTATTTGTCCAAGTTCATTTTTATTTTGCTATGTGCGTATCTCGCTCTCTCTCTCTCTCTCTCTCTCTCTTGCTTCCTTTTCTCTTTCGCCACTTGGCTTCGTCGCTCGATTCCGTTTCATTTGGTCCTCCCTTGAGTTGTCTGTGTTTTGGTCGTTCTTCTGTTCAATTTCATTCGCAGCAACAAGGCGACTACAACAACAACAACAACACCATCCCTCCCAATCATCGATGGCAGCGACCGTTCGATGGTCCTGCGAAAGCAAAAGTCCTGGCCAGCTCAAGACCAAGTTCGAGCCCAACTCGGCAGGACCTTCCGGAGCGACGGAAGAAGGGGAAATATTCAGACAGTTGGGGAGCCATTCAGACAGCGACGCACACAGACAAAGCGACAACCGACAAACCGGCAGACAGACAGACAAACAGACGGAAGGACGGACGGACAGACATTATTGTAATTGATTTTTCTGGTGTAAAAATTTAATCATGGAACGTGGGCATGCGGCCGGTCGGGCACGAGAGATGTCAGCGTCAAGCTGGGCTCCCGGCCACCAACCAATCGTCGGCCCCCCGCCGCGGTCTCGGCCAAGGCTCCGGCCGTCGACGGTCTCGAGGAGTGCCGGACGCGTGGACATCGCACAGGCGGACAGGCGGACGGACGGACGGACGGAAGTCTGACAACGACGACGAGCAACAATCTATGCCGCCCTCTCGCTCCAGCCGTCTTCATCGGGAAGCCACGAGCGAGCTCCACCTCTCTCTTTCCCCCTCTCGTTCACTTCCTCGCTATCTCGCTCTTGCCGCCCGAACCACGGCCTCCGGAACCCGCTGCGCTGGACTGACATTAATTTGAAACGACTGAAGCTTTTGAACTCTTGACATTGGCAAGTGGCGGACCTTGTCGCCTCTCTCATTCTCCCTCTCTCTCTCTCTCTCTCTCTGTCCCTTTTACTCTTCCTCGTCCCGCCTGCTTCTTGTCACTCGCTCACAGAGCGAGAGGGACGGAAGGTGGAGCGAATTTGTGCCCTGCAATTATGTTCGTATTAAAGCCGGAAGTCGATGCGACGCGATGTCCTGCGAAAGGACGTTCTAAATATTTAAAGGGACTTCTGCTAGTTGACTAACTGATTGTTATTGTGGTTTTGTTGTTGTTGTACGTCTTGTTGTTCCTGCTCTTCGTTCTGACTCAGCGTGGTTGTTGGTCCGGGATTTGTTGGCGGATTCGTCGTTGCATGGCTGCTCATTTGTTGAATCCAATTACAGTAATTACAAAATGTCTGAAGTCCTCCCACTCGCTCACTCAGTCGCTCCCTCTCCCTCTCACTGGACGACGTGTGTGTGTTAGTCCATATCGTTGTAATTACTTTGACTTCTTAACTCTTTGCACTTAGCTCTCGTAGAGTTTCGTAATTGATTTATGTTTCCTTCCTTACGATTTTCCTGATTTCAACCGTTTTCCACTTCTGCTTTTCTTCCCTCCTGCAAGTCCTTCGCAACGGTTTCTTCGCGTTTTCTTGGGAAGCCTTAAGCCTTGGAGTATTCTCCCTGTTTCCTATTGATTTCGAATTAAGTCGAATTAAGTTTTATTTTGAAATCCGCCTTTCTCGGAATTGGAATTCGCTGGTTTCTCAGATTACGATTTTTCCCTTCCGGGGTTTCTTCTCATAACTTTATTGAAGAGATGAAAGACGGATGAAATTCTTTCATTCTCAATGATTTATTTGTTTTGATGTCATCACTTTTTGTTATTTCGAGTTTCCTAATTGATTTTTTTAGTCTTCCCGGCCACTTTGGGGCTTTTCTCAAGTGTATTTTTTTTGTCTCCACATTCCTCTTCACATTCCATTTCCATTTCCCTTCACATTCATATTCCTTCAAATTCCGCCACCTTCGTCCTTCATGACGACCAGCTTGATCAATTTCCTCTGCTCTCAATCATCATCCTCAAACGTAGTCGTCGTCGTAGTCGTCGTCGTCATCGTCGTCGTTGGCTTCATCAGCTCCTGGTGCATCCACACGTCGTTCGAGGTTTTTCGATTTTTTCGATTGATTTGTGTTGTGTTTCCTATTGCAAGAGACCGTCCAAACGTCCTTCCATCCAACCTTCTGTCCATCTGTCCATCACTGCTTCCAACCATCGGCACACAGTTTGCGTCATCCATCCATCCCTGTCTCTGCCGAGCAAACGAATTTCCA
Organism: Coelopa pilipes; assembly: GCA_947389925.1. Classification (NCBI taxonomy): domain Eukaryota; kingdom Metazoa; phylum Arthropoda; class Insecta; order Diptera; family Coelopidae; genus Coelopa; species Coelopa pilipes. The sequence continues at coordinate 62,903,417 of OX376696.1, read as the reverse complement.
CGATTTATGTCCTGCCAAAACATAACTCATTTCTCTCCCACAATCGCTCGCTCGCTCTCTCTATCTCTCTCTCTCTCTCTGTTTTTCTCTCCCGTGCCGTTCGCTCGATGGGCCTGACGAAGGAGGAAAAATCGAAAATCGTCCCTCGCTCCACCGTCTCCGTCACGGTCTTCCCCTTCCCCTGGCCCCGGGCAATACATCACCACGGCTAATCCTCGAAATTATGCTCCTGCCTCTGTCTAGTCGTGCGTTTCCTTCCTTCTTTTGTGTGTGCGAGTGTGGGCGGAAGGCGAGATTCTCCGAAGACCGCACGAAAAAATGCCGGTCTGACACACGCCTCTCCATCCCTCCCACGCGCTCTCCAGGCTCCAGTCAGGATTGCCTCTGGTTGAAATTCCAAACAGAACGCATTTATCATTCAATATCCTGCGTTCGCAGATTATTTATAATCCTTTATCTCGCACTGTCTTCTCGCGCCCGCTGCGGCTCTCGCTCGCCCGCTCTCTTTTGCTCTCTTTCGTCCTGTATAAAACTACCTCAGTCTCGTTGCTCACAATGTCGCCCTCTCTTTCTCCCCTGGCAGTGCTGCGCGACGAGTTCCGGCTGGAGCCGCAGAACACACGGATCGCCCAGGGCGAGACGGCGCTGCTCGAGTGCGCGGCGCCCCGCGGCATCCCCGAGCCGACGGTGATGTGGAAGAAAGGTGGCCAGAAGCTGGATCTGGAGGGCTCGAAGCGTATCCGCATCGTCGACGGCGGCAATTTGGCCATCCAGGACGCCCGTCAGAGTGACGAGGGTCAGTACCAGTGCATCGCCCGGAATCCTGTCGGAGTTCGTGAGTCAACCGTTGCCACGCTGAAGGTCCACGGTGAGTACGAGGGACGGACGGACGGACGGACTTCGGACACTTCCGCAAATTGCTGGGAAATCAAAGTGTCAGGTTTAATTTTGCGGAATCGCATGCCCAACGACGGCCGACGAGGGTCGGGCCGAATTGGAAGCTATTGATATGTTCCCCAGATCCCTCTTATCATAATCATTACTTTATCTCTTCCCTTCCCCTCTCTTCGTCTTTGTTTCTTCCCTCGCGCCGTTTAGTGAAACCGTTCATCATCCGCGGCCCCCACGACCAGACCGTGCTGGAGGGCTCCTCGGTGACGTTCCCCTGCCGCGTGGGCGGCGACCCCATGCCCGACGTCCTGTGGCTGCGCACGGCCTCCGGCGGCAACATGCCCTTGGGTGAGTTGCGCTCCCTCCCATGGTCATTGCATATGGGTTCGGCCCCTCATTTTGTACATTTTCGTTTTCGTTTCTCTGCCCTCCCAGATCGCGTCAGTGTGCTGGAGGACCGCAGCCTGCGCCTGGAGCGCGTCACCGTCGCCGACGAGGGCGAGTACAGCTGCGAGGCGGACAACGTGGTGGGCGCCATCTCGGCCATGGGCACCCTCACGGTCTACGGTGAGTCCCCAGACCAGCCCCGAAGCCCCCTAGAGACCCGCACCCTCCTCTAGAACCCTCTGAAACCCCCGTCTAAATGCTAGCAGCCGACCCCTAGTAACCTCTCTCTCTGTCTCTCCCCCGATCCCCGACCCACAGCACCACCAAAATTCGTCCAACGCCCCAGTAGCAAGTCCGTGGAGCTCGGCGCCGACACCTCGCTCGAGTGCCGCGCCTCGGGCAACCCGCGGCCGACGATCTTCTGGACGATCCGCAACAACCGGTCGATCATCTTTCCGGGCGCGCCGCCGCTCGACCGCCTGCAGAGCATCAACACCGAGGACGGCCACTCGATTCTGACGCTGACGCGCTTCCAGCGCACCGACAAGGACCTCGTGCTCGTCTGCAACGCGATCAACGAGGTCGGCACGATCACGGCCCGGGCCCAGCTGTCGCTCGACTCGCAGGAGGACCGGCCGCCGCCGATCATCATCGCCGGGCCGGTGAACCAGACGCTGCCCGTCAAGTCGATGGCCACGCTGCAGTGCAAGGCGATCGGGCTGCCGAACCCGACCATCTCGTGGTACCGCGACGGCATCCCCGTCCACCCCACCGCCAAGGTGAACATCACGGCCGCCGGCGACCTGATCATCTCCGACCTGGACCGCCAGCAGGACCAGGGCCTCTACACGTGCGTGGCCAGCAGCCGCACCGGCAAGTCCACCTGGAGCGGGTACCTGCGGATCGAGGTGCCGACGAACCCCAACATCAAGTTCTACCGCGCCCCCGACCACGCCAAGTGCCCCTCGGCCCCCGGCCAGCCGCGGCTCCTGAACGCCTCGGCCACCTCGATGACCATCGTCTGGCCGTCGAGCGACAAGCCCGGCGCCGCCCCCCTCCTCGGCTATTCGGTCGAGATGTTCTCGACCAACCGCAGCAAGACCTGGATCCCCATCGCCGCCCGCCTCGGCGAGCCCATCTTCACGGTCGAGGCCCTGACCGACGGCGCCGCCTACATGTTCATCGTGCGGGCCGAGAACTCGTTCGGCTTCTCGCCGCCCAGCCCCATCTCGGAGCCCATCATCGCCGGCCGCCTCCTCGGCAGCGCCAACGACCGTCACTCGCACTCGCACGCCCACGGCGGCGGAGGCGGCGGCGGGTCGCGCGACCCCCTGCTCGGCGAGGTGGAGGCGCTGCTGACCACGAACGACGTCGTCGAGCTGCTCGAGGCGAACGCGACCGACTCGACCTCGGTCCGGCTGGCCTGGGACATCGACAGCGGCCAGTACATCGAGGGCTTCTACATCTACGCCCGCGAGCTGCACCGGGCCGAGTACCGGATGATGACCGTCCTGAACGCGGCCGGCGGCGGGGGCCCCTCCGCGTGCACCGTCAACGGGCTGGAGAAGGCCTCTATGTATGAGTTTTTTCTTGTGCCATTTTACAAGAGCGTCGTAGGCAAGCCCTCGAATGCGAAGTACGCCCGCACGATGGAGGACGGTAAGTCGAGGACAATCGACTCGACAGCACAAAACGAACAAAACCCACGACGATGACGTTGGTGATGCCGCCCTGTGGACAAGTGGACGGTGGGAGGTCGAGCCGGAACACGGGAGTTGGGGGATTTTATTGTGATGCGGGACACACGACTTCCCATGGCTTGACAAATGGGCGGCTAACGAGCGCCAGACGCTCACATCGTCATCGGCTCCGGGCCCTGAGCCGACCACGGGGTGGAGGGCAGGAGCTTGGATTTATGGAGCCTGTTTCGGCTCCGCTGCGAGGCGAACACTCGCGGCAATTACAGCTCGATGCCCGATTGTCAGTGAGTCCTCGGCGGAAGTCGGCGGTTTCCGTTCGATTTCGCAGGCAGAGATCAGCAAATCGTGAATATTTCACTCGAGGCTTGTAGTATTGTTCAAGTCCTGTGCCATCCTACTAGTGACTTTATTTGACTTAGTTACCCTACCATCAGAAGTCCTCTACTATATACGCCTTCAGTAGATCCAGACCTTACCATCACTATAGCCATCCATGTATTTGAAATGGAAATTCACTGCTTGATACGAGGGTTTCTACTGTGATGTTTTTAATGGAATATTAATATTAAATGCAATTAATTAATTTCACAATATAAATTCCGTGAAAAATATCACAACTTCAACAATTTTCCATCATAAGTTGGAGACCCATGCAATTTATTCATCCAATCTCAGTAGAAACCCCAATCACGAGTGAAACCCTTCTCCAGAACTCCCCACAATCCGGATACTCAGGCTATGGTAGAATCCCTCGAGCACCCGGCAAGTCGCCCTGCCTCCCATGACTTCGAGCCCAGTTGGCTTCCACCGCAATGGCTCAGCCCAAACCCAGTCGCCGACCGACCCGAGGGCGACCAATTAAAATAATTAAAGTCAGCATCGAGAGACTGCAAGAGACAGCGGGACATCGAGCCACATGAAGCTCCCAAACCAATTACACCACCGTCCCAATTATCCCCCTCGCCCCAACTCGTAGCCAACTCTTTTGCATGCCGTGGCTCCCATGGTCTGGTGCGAGAGCAACGACCCTGGACGAGAATAAGGGCCAGCCTCACGTAGAACCCCCTCTCGTCCTCTCGCCCCGCCGTCCACACAGCCCACAGATCAGCATCCAGCATCAAGTTCTTACTTTCGCATTCATCATTTGACGAACGTCCTCTTCCTCTCCCTCCCTGCGAACCCTCTCGTTGCAGTACCGGAAGCGGCGCCCTACGGCATGGAAGCCAAACAATTCAATAAGACCTCGGTGTTCCTGAAATGGCAGCCGCCCCAGCCCAACCGGACACGAAATGGTGCGTACAACGAGCGGCGAGCACCAGCGATTTCGAACTCAACCGAACAACTCCCGCCTCCCACTGTCTGCGATTGAGTTCGAAATTTTGAATATTGCCAAATCCTTCCGAACATTTAATTGATACCCGTTGCTTCTTCTTTCTCGGCCTCATCTGCTTCCTCTGCTTGCGCTGCGCTGTGGCGGTACCGACCGAACAGGCGTCCTGACCAGCTACAATGTGATTGTGAAGGGCCTGGACTCGCACAACACGACGAGGATCTACAAGAACATGACAATCGATGCGGTGTCGCCGACCCTCCTGTTGGCGAATCTCACCTCGGGCGTCACCTACTACATCGCCGTCGCAGCGGCGACCAAGGTGGGCGTCGGCCCCTTCAGTCCCCCGGCCGTGCTGCGGATGGACCCGAGGACCCAGTCCCTGGACACCGGATTCACGAGGTATGCGTTCGCTCGATTCGTTTCGTCTCGTTGCCGCTGTGTTCTGTTGTTGTTGTGACTGGCCATTACTGCATGTGTCTGTTGTTGTTGTTGCTGTCGATGATGATTTTGTCGACGGTGTCGTTGTAGTTGTTGCTGTAGTAAGTGACCATCAGCTCGATGATGAAGTTGTTGCTACTGCCGTTGGCATCGTTGGAAGTTGTTGACTCGTCGTCTACGTCCACATCCACGTCCACGTCCTCGCCGCTGTCGTTGCCTGTGCCGAGTAAACGGTCACAAGGACGACAGCGAGGGTAACAACAACAGCAACAGCAGCAACAACAATCGCCATTACAACAACTCTTTGCGGCAACAACGTCCTGACCAAACAATGCCTGTTGGCCATGTTCATGATACGAGCGCTCTTTGTGTTCATTTGCAAGGAGCCCTCGACTCTCCCTCTCTCTCTCTACCTCTTTCCCGCTCATGTTCACTCTTTCTGGACTCTCTGTTTTGGCTCTTTTCTCGCTCGCTCCACGTCAATAGGTATCCAATCAATCGCGACATCGCCGATGACTTCCTGACGCAGACCTGGTTTATCGTGTTACTGGGCTCCATTATCGCCATAATTGTGTTCCTGCTGGGCGCCCTGGTCCTGTTCAAGCGCTACCAGTTCATCAAGCAGACCTCCCTGGGCAGCCTGCATGGTGAGTACAGCCCCGATAACGAAGGCCTCTCTGGATGGCCGTGACTTCGCTTTATTCCGTGAAGCCGGAGAGAATGGGAGGGCCTTTAGTGAAAGCCACCTCGGCGTTGGGGCTCGCTCAAGGTCAGAGGTCGCGACGGCTCGCGCACGGACCTTCCAAATAGCTTCATCGACCACGGGAAGAAGCCGAACCGGAAGTCCCTGGCCGGAACAGGAAGAAAGGATCGAACGAAGAGAAGCGAAAACAAAATAGATAAAAATAAAAAATTATGTTCTTCCACGTAAAAATCTAATCAAACGTCTCGCAGAGCATTTATTAGCAGTCGCACGAACGGCGTCCGTCCGTCGTCGACCGCGCGCCCATGACCACCTCCCGTACCTCCCTCCCTCCCGTCCGTCCCCCGGCGACCACCCCGCGTCCACAAGCCATAACTCAGGCCCTCGTTCGAATGCGTCGAAGTTTTTATGACCTCAATTCCACGACCACCCCGCCGCGACTTCGCGACGGAGGCGGCTTCGACTTCCTTCTTCGCCCCTCCCGCACTTCCGGTTCCAATTGGGGTCGCGGTTGGTCTCGCGGCCGAGAGGAGAATTTATTAAATGCCATTTCCGTAGCTTCCTGCCAAAACATTATCTGACTGCGTTTTATTGTAGACTCCGACTCCGTCTCCTTCTCCGACTATTCTCCCTCCCTCTCTCTCACTCTCTCTCTGGCTTCGTCTATCCTGCGAGTCGTCTATTGCTATTTCTAATTTTATTTATTTTCTGTTGTTCGCCCATCGGTGGAAATTCTAGGAAATCACGCGATCGGGTCGGTGCGAAAATTCCCAACGCTGCCGTTGAATACGAACGGCGTGTGGATCGACCCGACCGGCGGCGTGTGGCGACAGGCAACGACTTGTACGACAAAGGAGCAACTTCCGGATTACGCACAAGTGACGGGCCAGCAGACCTTGGCGCTGCCAGATTATGAGCGGTAAGTTCACCAACTCTTCCACCCACTCATCCACTCCTCTCCTCCCTGCTCCCTGACTCTCCATCCCCCCCGCCCGTTGTCCTCCTATCTACATTTCCATGCAAATTGAGCGATTGAAACGTTTTGCGATTCGCTCGAGCTGGGCTCGACTTGGTTTGGTTAGGTTTGGTTTGATTCGTGTGGGACGACAGAGCGAACATTTGGCAAGGCGGAAACGGAAGTGACTGCTGGTAACTTGTACTACGTTGTTCTTGTTCTTGTTCTCGTTCTTGTTGTTGTTGTAGTTGAGTTGTAGTTGCGTGTGGAGCGAAAGGCTTATCTGAGCGGAAACGGTGTAGTTCGGTGCGTGGAACTGATTTAATAATTGAGCTAAAAATACATCAAGATTGATGAGGCGGACGAGGGGGATGGGTTGGGGATGGGCTTGAGGGACTGGGGCCTATCGCAGCACAAAAGTCAGTTAATGGCTCCTAAACTGAGGCAACACGCTGATGGTCTGGAAGTCAAGGATAACAAATCCTGCTCCACGAAGTATCACGACATGGAGGAAACTACGATGGGGAACCTCTCAACCAATTCTGGTTCTGCTAATTGCGTGCATTGAATACCCTAGAAAATTGTGATGAATTCCTAAAAATAAACTCCAGAAATAAAATAATCATTCAATATAAATATTTTATATATTAAATTCATCAACAGATATCAACAGGTAAGTAGCGGAAAATGCTTAAAACATTCTGAATTTAAGCTGAAACGCTGAAAAAACATTCTTACATTTGATGAAAATAATTGAAAATGTTCTTTAGCACTTCAACCTTTTTGTCAAATAGAATTTGAATGATATTTTTTAATCTTGATCCAATAGTCCTTGTCGGCCCAGTTCCAAATATCGAAACTAGTTTCCCCCTCCCTTCGCTACTCCATTCACCGTCGCCAGCGTCACTAGCATGACATATCAATGGACTACCGATAGGCCTAATTAACCTCCCTAAGCTATCGGGGTCGACCCGCTTTCAATGGAACCCCATCAATGCCAGGCTTAGACGAAGGAAGGAAGGCAGGAAGGAAGGAAAAATACTAATTAAGGGCGGTGGAGAAAAATAACGATAAATAGACTACACTTAGCGGCAAGGAGCAAATACAGGCCACGAGCTCTCGGCTTGTAAGCCAGCCACGAATCTGCCACCCCCTGAGCTCAGTTACCTCGTCGCGGCCCTCAGACAGCCTCCCACTGCCCGATCCATGCCGTCCCACTGCATGCGCCGTTTATTATCCTTTTCCACTCGAGCGCTTTTCATACCGAATGCCGGGCAGACGGCACTGAGGGCAGGGGGCGGGGCGGCGTCGTTTCTCCGGCCGCCATCTGGCGTGGAGCAGCGCGTGTCTTTATTTAATTTCCATAACTGCGTGTCGTTCTCTCTCTTTCTTGAAGGTGCCGGCCGCCTTTCATCCTTCGACTGTCTTCTCCACCGCCACTCTCTGTCTCCCTCTCACCCGCTTTATTTGTTTATCCTTCTGTCTGTCTGTCCATCCGTTCACTTACCTTCCGCGCATAATGAGTTGTTTTCATTTATGCCTCCGCCTCCACCTCCGCCTCCTGCGGCTCCCGCCTTCCCACGGCATTTCCCCCACTTAATGCTGCCTACTTACAACAACAAAAGTACTTTTTTTATTACCACGGCTCTTGGGCTACGTTGTTTTTTAGGTCGTTTACACGTTTATTTGTTTCTCCCATTTTTTTTATATTTTTTATTTGCATTCGCCTCTCCCTCTCGTCTCTCGTTCGCGGAGCAATAAAATGTGTTTGCATAGGAAGATGATGTCTGTGGACCGAGGAAGGGGAGCGGGTGGCCACGGGAGTCGTCATTGGGACCGTCTGGCGGCATCATCAAAATTCGCAATTAAAAACCATTTGACGACGGCAGCCTTCCTTCTTCGAGTCCTTCAGGATTCGCCTCTTAAGGGGTTTTTCTCAATTTCCTCGAGCTTCCTTCAAGGGCTCCCTTCTTCAGATGTCTCCCCAGATCTTTCCTCATTTCCCTCTGGGACTTTGCCTCTACTCCCTCTCCCTCTCGCTTGTTGTTCACTTCAAGCTGTTGTAAATATTTGAAAGGACCGCTTAAGGACAGCTGGGGAAACTCGTAAAAGCGTCCTGGCCGCCAAAACCCCGGGCCGGCGACGACGCAGGTGTTTGAAGTCGGAGAGGCTTCAGCCATTGTTATTGGAAGGTTCATTTTTGATTTCTCGACTCCTCAGGGAGGCTTTTACAACCTTGGGCTTCCGATAGGGTTGCTATTACCAAAAAGAATCACAAGCTTTTGGGACGATGATTCGATCTGTTGAATTGGGGTAATGAAAACAAAGGGGTCTCGGCAGTCCTCAAGAGGCGGATTTTCTATTAAAAGGTGTTTTTCGGGAATAAATTCCTCCACTAAAAATAGTCTGGTGATGAAATCCGTGAACTCCTCCCTTAATCACCAGATGAATCAATTCCAGGACCTCGTGGATGACGTGATTGCTCAGGAGTCGTGTCTTGTCGTGTCGTGCTCGAGTCGCACCGTGGTCAACAGGGTGGTGGAGGGTGGACGGTGAGGGGGGGGAGGGGAGTTTCCACGACCACGACCACTTCATCATGCCTTTGCTAAACGCGAATTTAACGAACACCAGAGTTATTTGCGCGTATTTCCGGTTGCAATTTTAAAAATAACAACCGCCACAACAACCAACACACATGACTTATCCTGTACAAACAACAACTTATCCCTGAACCACAACAACTTCTGCTGCAACAACAACACGTTCTGCTGCAACAACAACAACTCCTTCTGTAGCAACAACAACTTCTGCTACAGTAACAACAACCTTCTCCACAGAGCTTGACACGCAACAACATGCAAAAAAACAATCAAACCCCGGTCGAGGCCGGCACGAGGGGGTTGAAAGGGACGGATGGGGATGGGAGGAGAGGGTGCGGAGTCCTCGTCGGCCCGACCCGGACTGGCACGGCACGGCACGCAACATGCAGTCGACAGGGAGCAACATGCAACACGAGCCATGTGATAAATCAGCGTTGCCAACAGGGTAATAACGACAAGAACAACAGCCATGGCAGCCGCAGTGGCAGCAGCTGTTTGACAACAACAACAACAACAACAACTATGGTTACGAAACGAACAGCAACAACAGCGAAATAATGAACAACAACAACAACAAAAACAACAACAAGAACAACAACGAGGACGAAATATGGTCACATGAACCTCTTCAATTAACAACTGATTTGGGATGAACCGCCGGACACGCACACACCAACCGACAGCCACCAACAGCTGGCACAACCGCCCAACCCCCTCCCACTCCCTCTTTGCCCCCTTGTAGCAACATCATTGGCCCCCTCTTACTAACGATGCCCTCCTTCTCCCTCTCACCACTCATTGCAGCCTGACGCCCCTGAACATGCCCGATTACGCGGAAGTCGCATGCTCGACATTTAAAAACCCCCACGGGCCGGCGGCGTCGACCACGCCCCCCGCCGGAAATGCACTGCCGACTTCCGGTGGCGCCCTCTACGATAGCTGCGGCGCGTACGCGACAACGAACCTGGTCGCCAATGCCAAGTTGTACCAAAATCGCTATGCGACGAACGGCAAGGCGCCGGTGACCGGGACAGTGACAGCGACCGGGGCCGCCGCCACCAACAGCAGCAAGAGTGGTGGGGTCCAGGACGACTATCGTGCGGCCGGGATGTACTCGGCGCCGCCCAGCGCCCACTACGGCAGCGGCGGCTACTTCGGGACCTCGGAGGCGAACTATCCCTCGCTGCTGCCGCTGCAGCAGCAACAGCAGCAGCAGCAGCAACTGCTCGACAAGATGACGGCCTCGACGGCGTCGACCGCGATTCTGGGCTCGCCGGCCAAGAGCGTCGTCGGCGGCGCCAAGGCGGCCGGCAGCAAGAACAACATCAACATCACCGAGAACAAGCTGGAGCTCTTGAGTGGGGCTCGCGGGGCAACGATTGGCGGCGGCAACGGCAGCGGCAACAACTCGGCGTCGACCACTGCGGAACTGCCCGGCCGCTACAACCCGTTCAACGCTGGCTCGGTCGGCGGCGCGTCGGCCGCGTCGCGTCAGCAGGCGCAGCAGCAGCTGCTGACGGCGAGCCACGCCCTCAAGCAGGGCCTCGGCGCCTACGCGAACACGACGCTGGCGGCGCAGATGTGCAGCGGCGGCGGCGTCGGGACGCTGCGGCGCCAGCGGCAGCCGAAGGCGTTCAAGAGCGAGAACAACATCAACTTCGGCAGCCTCTACAACAGCAACAGCGGCAGCGGAAGCAGCAGCAACAGCCATAGCAAGAACCCATCCACGGCCACGACAACGGCAAGCACCAGCAGCAGCACCAGCAACAACGACAGCAACGGCGGCGGCCACATGGACTTCCTGACCGGCGGCCCCTCGCACCTGGACCTCGACGCGGACGTGGACGCGGACTTCGCCGGGCTGAGCAACTCGACGAACCACCTGCTGAACGACTGGGCCTCGAGCTCCTCGATCGCCGCCGACCAGCACTTCGGCAGCAAGCAGCCGGCCAAGCAGCACCTCTACGTGAAGGCCAAGGACGGCTCCTGGTCGGCCGTGTCCTCGGACGCCTACCAGAGCTACAAGCAGCAGCACCAGCAGCAGCAGCACCAGCAGTTTCTGGGCTCAGGTGATGCCACGAATGCAGCAGCAGCAGCAGCGACAACGAGATCCACCCCAAACCCCACGCACAATAGCAGTAGTCTAAATAGTAGTAGTAGCATTAGCAATAGCAGTAGCAATAGTTTCAACAGCATCGGCAACGCCCAGGCCCAGGCGGTTGGCGGCACAGGCGGCTCGCAGGCCAACAAGTTCTTCAGCAGCTTCGGGCCCAGCGATCACGTGTAAAGAAGAGAAAACGATATTTACAAAATTAAGGACGTGACAGAAGGTAGCGGAAGCTATCGCAAAGGTAAAGAAAACTACCAGAAAGGTAGTCAAAGCTATTAATAAGTTAGTGGAAACTATCGAAAGGTAGTGGAAGCCATTTAAAAGGTAGAAACAACTATCAAAAAGGTAGAAGAAACTATCAAAAAGGTAGTAGAAACTATCGACATCTTAGTCGCAACTCTGGTGATGACAGTAGAAAGTATTAAAAGGAATTGCTGGTAGGATAGGGGCAGCGGGGAGGGGAAAAAGTAGTAGAAAACTCGTACAACGTAGCGGATTTTAACGATTGACCGGTGAAGACGATGGAAGGAAAACGATTTCGAAGGAGGTGAGGTGCAAAAATGGGGAAAAGATAGGATAGTTTGCAAATAGTAAGCAAATGGTAGGAATCCTCATGTGTCTCAGAGATTCGCAAGTATTTTTTGGGTCCCTCGGACCATCGTAGACGAAAAACCAATACCAATAACTTCCTCACTATTGCACCCGACTCAAGCGAACACACTGGCAACCTACGAAACCTATCATGTGAATACTTTATACATACATGTAGCGTATTTTATTGTAAATATTAATATTGCAAAATTTCTCCTAAACCTAAAAATTTCCAAAACGAAAAGGAACAACTAAAAGTAGGGGGTGGAAAACCTCTATTGATGAAGAAAACCATCCCTAGAGGAACCTCACTTAAGAGTTCTGCATATGAAACGAATATCAACGCAAAATAATAGAAAATAAACACATACTAAAACGCATGGTAATGGTAAGAGAAATAAAAACAACAACAAAAACAAAAACAACAAATAAGAAACACTACACTTCTAATCGTAAGGCTGTTAATTGTAAAAATTCTGAAGAAAACAAAATAATTTCTATAAAACCTACCATTAACTTAAAACCTATAGAAACCCTATGCGAAATAAGTCAAATCAAATGATGAATAATTTTCTCAACTATGCGCAAAGATCACTAAGAACTGTAAGTAAAAAAAAACAAAAAACTTAAGAAATATAATTTAAACTAAAGTAAAAGAAAATAATAGAAAAATCCGAGAAAAACCCTTGAATAAAATAGTAAATAAAGCTAATCTAAAATTCAACCACTCATTTCTCATTTCTTATGCTATGGAAGTTCCCCCCACTCCTTAGAATTTATTACAATTATATCTAGAGAGTAGATAATGTAGAGAAAAAGGTAAGTAGAGGCCTTTCCGTCCCTCCATTACAGAGCCCTAAAATAAATTCGTTTATAGTCCTTCCTCGTAATAAAACCTTAATTCTGCCTGTGTGTCAGGAGTCCTTAAATAGATTGCCGCAGTGCACCAAATAAACCCATCCTGTTGAATGTTGAAGTCGAGATATAGAGTGCTGACCCGGTCCATATTTAATTGAAGGTCCCATTGTGCTAATGCCATCAAAATACCCCAAGTAGATCGTATCAATGGGCTTCATAATACCATTCAAGTCCATAATTTAAAGTCGAAAGAAAACAAGAAGCTCTTCATAGAATTTTTTAGTAGGATTATTAGATTCTCAGTACGCTAAAGAAACCTTAATTTATTTTTTGAGTATTTTACTTAAATTTTGTATTGTATTTCATATTAAAACCGATGCTTTTTACAAATTCAACTAGATTGACAGATTGGTAGATTGGCTTCATAATTTGAATTATATCGAAAATGTTGTTTCGTCCCTTGCAGCCACCCGATGGCCCCTGCCAGGACGACGCCACAGCGAATACATAGTCCTGGATTCGACAATGGATTTTGTCATTTAAGGTGAAGGTATTATCAAAAATCTAACGAAATAGGGAGAGGGTAGGACAGAAATAAGGAAAGAGACAAAGACAGACCACCCAATGGGAAAACGGACAGATAGACGTTCGGAAGGACATTCCAGACCAACAGGATGGACAGTGGGTAAATATTTGCGAACATGAAAGTAATTAAGTCAAAATTGACCTCGTCAGGCCAACCAACGGCCCCGACGACCCTCTCAATCAGAGCTCAGCCACCCTGCTCTCTATCACAAGCTCTCCAGATGCAGAAATGCCCACCCTCCCCCTCGCTCCATCCCAGCACTACCCATCCCAGTGTTGAAGGACGTTCGGAGCTGCTCGGCTTCGGGGGTGGCCAAAAGTTGACCCCGTTGAGCCCTGGGCGGTCATAAAACAGACCAAATCTATGCCACATAATAACTGTCAAATTTCAATTACGCAATCTACCGCACACACACACACACACACACGCACGTTCACCCGCGCTCGTACGTCGTGTACTTGAGCTGGCCAGTAGGCGCACACACACACACACACACAGGCAGACGTCGAGAGACATTTGAGGCCTAAAGAGGCCCTGGAGATAACACGCTGTGTCTCGTATATATTAGGCAATAACAGCGGCAGCAGCAGCAGCAACAACAACGTTATTACAACAATAACAATCGGAGCACAGAGACTCATCTTGATATAGCAGCAACAACAATTGACCGACAACAACAATTGAATTGCATTAAACAGCAACGGAAATGCAGTTGAAGCTGACAGATGTTGGTGCAACAATAATTGTTGTTGTCCCTGTTGTTGATGTCGTTGTTGTTGTTATTATTGTTGTTATTATTATTTTTGTTGTGGCAATAATAGTTGTTGTAGATTGCACTGACTTTAATAGTTGTTGTAATTGCAGTAGCTGCCGTTGTTGCTCCTGCAATTACGCAAATTGCAATCGCAATTTTAGATACCAGCCCACAAACCAACCCACGCCCGCGCCCGCGCCCTCGTCCACTTGCGACCCCCACCAACACACACACACACACACAGTCACAGACAGTTCCTCCGGGGACCCACGTTGACCTCTGGTCGGCTCCTCGGCTCATCGAAATAATAATTTCGCCCGAATTTTCCTCGGCCTCGGGGCTCGCTTTTGCTGCTGCGATCGTGGCCTGAGGTTTATGGCTTGGATAGACTATATCATCCTAGTTTTGGTTGTTGCTGTTGTTGTTCTATTAGTCAACATTGTTGTACTCGCAGTGGACGTTGTTGCGTTCGCAGTTGGCGTTGTTGTGGTTGTAGTGGTGCCTGTTATTATTGTGGGCGTTGATGCATTCAATTGGAACACGAATTTCACTCTCGCCGAACCAGAGGCGACCCGGCCCCGAGTCCCGGACCCGAGCCCCAGACCCCTGACTCCGGACGGAGCCTTTCTGTGGTAGCCCGGAGGCCGCCCAACGCCTCCCGCCGTGGTCGTCCTCGTTCCTTATCGTGGTGCCCAGTAGTTTCCAACCCCAGTGACCCCCGTCGGGCAGGGAGGCGGACGACTAATGGCCCATAAAAGTATCAATTTTCAATTCGTTTATTCACGGCAGGATGCTCGCTGGCTCGCCCGCTCGCAGTCTCGTCATCCTGTCGCTGTCCGGCGCTGACCCATGGTTACGGCCGAGTGCGTCGCAGGGAGGAGAGTCAGAGGTGGAGGAGGAGCTGGAAGGAGTCTCTACCTTGTTGCTGCCCAGTGGATCCTGTGAGAGCCTCTTTGGTCCTCGGACGGCAAGGATACCAATCTCAAAGACCCCGAGGCGTCGACGATAAAGGATGATCGAAGAGCGAGCGAGGTTCTAAGAAAAGGATGGAGGGGAAGGATTTCGGACGATATTTCGCAAAATGTAATTTTAATTGTAGAATACAAGATTTTTCAGTCTATTGCGGAAAAATTAAGTTCAGCTAAAAATACTAATATTTTTAAGAATATAATTTAAGTAAAATAAAGACTATATTTTCAGTTAACATGTTAACTCTCTCATCAATTAAATGCCCCGAAATTTAAAAAGGAAAATAATATTTTTTTAAACATTTTTTTACTCTAATTGTTATTACAATTTAAGCCATTATCACAGTATTTTCTAAATATTTAATTTACAATTTTATTATGTTAATGTTAAAGAAATAATATTTATATTTTGCCGAAATAATGTAAATAATTATAAGTTAGCTTGAATTAATACTTCAAAAAATCTTTGAAATAAAAGTGATTTATTGAATTTATTTAAAAATGTATGTTTTACTCAATCAAAGACAAAATAAAACAAGTCAAGTTCTCTCCCAAAGTCCGGAAAAGTCTTCCCCAAACCGAAGACTCTCCACACGACCACCCCGATCCCCTCTGGTCACGGACTCCAATCGTAAATAATTCCAGAGCATGGTCCGACCTCGGTCTCGACCATAAAAATACTATAATAATTTTATCTGACCCCAGCCACCTCGACCTCGCCCACCCCTTCCCCCACTTGGCCTTCTCGCAGCCCCAAAATCGCCC
This sequence comes from Coelopa pilipes, assembly GCA_947389925.1. Taxonomy (NCBI): domain Eukaryota; kingdom Metazoa; phylum Arthropoda; class Insecta; order Diptera; family Coelopidae; genus Coelopa; species Coelopa pilipes. The sequence goes on along the minus strand of OX376696.1, from coordinate 62,887,778 downwards.
GGACGTTAGAAAAAATTAGTGTCCGATACGTAGATTGTGCTTGTTCCTCTTGTTATCTGTTCGTGTTTCACGAAAAATAGGAAAATTTGAACACATCAGCATTTTATGGGCATTTAATGCGAGGCGAAGAGCAAGTGCTGGGGAAGGAGGTGAGGGCAAAGCATGAGGAGGAGAGGGAGGAAGAGAGGACGGAGGGAGGAAATCGTGGGAGGAAGCATCAAGGAAACACAGGAGCAACATCGGCAACAATCTCATCAACTAACAATAAGCCATAAAACCGAAGCAGCAGCAACTGAAACAATAACAACAATAGGCACAACAACAACCACCCCAACGACAACAACTACGACGACAAGAAGAGGCTGCAGCAACTCCGAGCAAAGCAACTTCAGCCACATCAGGAGCAACCGTAGACAACCAAACCAGGCTTTGAGGATAAACAGGAGAATTTGTGAAGTTTCATGGGACACCACCGGGCACAGAAAGGGAGAGCGATACCCTGAAGGAGGGATAAAGAAAGAGAGGGACAATAGAAAGAGGGATAGTGGAAGAGGAAGAGAGGGAGGGAGAACCGAGATGGTGGGAACTGAAGGGCTTGAAAGGCGAAGCGTGGACAGTATAACAAAGAAGCAGAGGAGGAAACAACAAAGGAAAACGTTTAACCACCACTCTATCCCTCTCACTCACTCACTCGCTTAGTCACTCCCTCACTCACTCTCTCACACACTCGTTCCAGACCCACGCATAAAATATGACTTTACGATCCACAGCGAAACGAGACGGAGGCCAAACGTGGAGACGGACGCCAGCCGGACATGCGTGTGTATGTGTGTGTGCGAGTGTTTGTCTCAAGTACCCGACAACGGCAAGCTTGCATGTATGCGTGCGAGTGTGCCTGTGTGTGTGCCTGTGTGTGTGTGTCCATGTACACGGTCGACACTTGAAACCTGCATGCGAGATTCTCGTATTTATGAGCGGTTCTCGGAGACCTCGTGAGTCCCGGGGACTCCACATGGTTGTTGTTGAAATTGCCAATTTTTCTTATTGTTGTTGTTCGTATTCTCCTCCTCGTTGTTGTTGCCAATTGCGTTGTTGTTGCATCCACCATGGCCATGGCCATGGCTCAACTGGCGAGGCCCTGATTAGACCCGATTGCACTCTGCACCAGAAGCTTCTGCAGAGGATGCTTCTGAAATTGTTCCAGCTGTTGTTGTTGTTGCTGATGCTGGTGATTCTGCTGACACTGCCCCCCGTTGGTGCCGAAATTGCCGAAAACTCCCCGGACCCGCCGAAGTTTTCCCATAAAAAAATATCCCGCATGCTCCCCGAATATTTTACGATACAAATTTGGCAGTAATTCCTACAAGTTGGAGCAACGGTCGAGGGGCCGTTTTATGGACGAGGGGGGCCGGTGGTGGTCACTGGAAAGAGTCCAGAAAATTGTCGACGTTATGAGAAATGAGATTGAAGGTTGTGGAGCGCAGCTCGACGGACGGCGGTTGCGAGCGCTGGCCTCGTTCGCCTGACGTGACGGGAATCCGCTCGAGCTGGACACTAATTTGTGACACAATCAAGGGGCACGAGGGGCGCAGAGACGGAGGAGGAGGAAGGCTGGTGGGAACGGAGAGAAATGAGAAGGATGGTGAGAGAAGGGAAAGGGGAAGTGAAGAAGTTCCTCCTCGAAACTCCGCATATTCGTGAATTCTTGACTTGAATTTCCTCTCCAAATCAACGACTGCCTCCGGACAATCGTGGGGCGAAGTGAGAGGCCAATGGTGGTGGGAGGGAGCGGGCACCAGTCCATTAGAGGACTCCATTAGCCGTCTGCGTAAATACGCACACACACACACATGCTCACCTCCGAAAATTTTTCCCTACCGCCGTCAGACGTTAGCCTTCCTGCCGGCGAGTCCTGTCCCTGGGAGCTTAACTTTTAATCCCCAACCGAAGGAATGAAAACCGACAAGCATCCACTCATGTCGCCTCGCCCTCGCCCCCGCCCTCGCCCTCTCCCTCACTCCCGCAGGACGGTTGCAAATTAAATGCTCTGCCGCCATAACTTTCGGCAACAATTCGCTTCTCGGGAGACATAACAAACCATTAAATACAATAACAACATCAACAAATCGTCCGCCCCCGTCTGTCTGTCCACCTGTCCGTCCCTTCGCCCGTCCGTCCGACCAAACGTTAAGAAGTAAAACAAACAAATAAACTGAAACAAAGGAGCGAGAAAGAGAGAGTGGGAGTGCGAGAGTGGGAGGAAGAGAATATTTTCGTCCGATTTGCATAAAGTGCAAACAAGCATTTCAATTTTAATATATGCGCCGCTTAAAAATGTCTACCTCGCTCTGTCCATCTGTCTGTCTCTCTCTCTCTCTCTCTCGCTCCGTCTCGGCCTGTCCTTCAACCCTTATCACTCGTCTGCGCCCTTCGTCGACTCGGTCCGAGCCCTCGATCCCTCGCACCCTGGCCACCAGACGAGTCGAGGTCCTGCCGGCTGCTGCCTGTCGGTCTGACTTGTTGTTGTTGTTGTTGTTGCTGCCGGTAAAAGCGCAATTCCTGGAAAAACAAACCAATTTAATTTGAGGTCCCAACGGTACGGAATCCGCCCACTCGTGCACTCCCTGATCCTGGCAGGAAAATCAGCAGCCGAAATCCAGAAAATTCGGAATTCCACATCCTTCGCGGGACTGCGGCAACAACCCTCTCTCTCCCTCTCTATCCCTCCTCCAGGTCGCCACAAGCAGAACAATGGGAAAGAAACAGGAATTCGGAATTTTATTTTGATTTTCCATGCGCCAGGCCACGCCACGCCCCCACAATCCGCCTCCTACACCCCCGCCCCCCCATGTTCGGCAATGCAATGGCATCCTGTCTGTCTGTCAACCTCCCCCCACCTGGCTCCCTTCTCCGCCCACCCCTCAAGCGCCGCCGTCGTCGAGGTCCTGCCTAATGCGCTGTGGCCTCGCTCGACCACGCCCGCCGCCTCCGCCGCCCGCCCTCGCTTTGCATACATTTTATTTGCTGCTCCGGTGGTCCATGTTGTTGTTGGTGGTGGTGGAAGGTGGATCACGTTGTTGTTGCTATTGTAATTGTAATTGTTGTTGTACTCGTCGTCGTTACCGATGAAGCTGTAGTTGTTGTCATTCTCTTGTTGGTCTGACTGTTGTTATTGTGATGGTTGCTGTTACAGTTGTTGTTGTTTCCGTTGTTGTTATTTTCAGTGTTGTTTTTCTGAAATGTTTGTTGTTGTTTATTCTGCTTGTTGTTGTTCTGGTTGTTGTTGTTCTGGTTGTTGTTGTTCTGGTTTTTGTTCAGTCCATTGCTGTTGTTACCGCTTGCGGAGCAACGCATCAACATCGTCTAATTAAGCAGACAACGTCCACCACCAACGCCATCACCGCCAACCCTCGCAGGCCGAGCGCGGTCGAGCGGGGGCGGCCGCGGCGAGGGCGGGGCGGACCGTCTGGCGAAAGCCTTTCGGATATTTTAAAATCCCAAGAAACTCAGCTCGTGAACGTCAGAAGTTAAATTGCAAAGTTAATTCGACGTTTGTCGTCGATGCCGCTCGCTCTTACGTCCTTCTCCCTCGCACTCGCTCTCTATCTCTCTCTCCCTCTCTCTCTCTTTGGTCTTCGCCCATCCTTCTCCGGCTCTGTCGCCGTTTTGTCGCTCGTCTCGTCGGTAACGAGTGAAGGCTTCGGACATCAGGCGACTGGGAGGACATCGATGGAGGAAGAGTTGAGAGGTTGAGAGAACCGAAAGAGGTCCACGAGGAAGCTCGAAAAGAGAGGGAGAAATTCGGAACAATGTTCCAAAGGAACCTACTGTAGCAAAGTAGAGGCGGGGAAGTCGGAGTTGGAAGATGTGATTGTGGAGAATTAAACAAATTTTCGTCAGCTTAAGAAGTCAAAAATAATTTATTTATTTTTTTCTTTTCTGTCCCCACTTTTGTCCCCATTCTCGGCTTTCGTCTCGTCGCTTCCCAAAAATTCTGTCTCAAACACTCCCTTGACTCCTTCTCTGTCCAATTTTCTCGTTCCGGAAATAGAAATAAATCCTCACTTTTCGATCTGCATTCCTTCGGGCGACTCCTTCGTCCTTATTACGCTCCAGGGATTTCAATTAAAAACTGACGGCCTCCACCGAGCTCCCGGTGTCTCCTCCACCCACCCACTCGCCCTCTCCCTCACCCTCAGCTGCTTTGAGTCCTCCAACTTTCGCTTTCACCACTCGGTGATGGCCGTCTGGATCGTAATTTTTGTTTCATGCTAGGTTTTTCGTTGTTGTTGTTGTTGTTGTTGTTGTTGTTGCTGTGGCTGTTGCTGGGTCTCTCCATGGACTCGAGTGGTTTTCCAAATCAGCCTTTTCTCCACTCAGCTCTCTCCGTCTCCCTCCCACTGGCCCTTCACTTTCTCCTCCTTTCCGTTGCTCACTTTCATCATGGACTTCTCACCCCCTTCCGGCCCAGGATTTCAGTCCACCCACTCTCTGTCTCCCTCCCTCCGTGTGGTGCCACTCGCCGGAGTGAAGTGCATTTTGGGCCGATGTCGCAGACTGAACAACAGCAACAACAACCATATCGCTGCCATCAACAACAGCCGTTGTAAGTCGTAGAAATTCAAATACGGTGAGGTTCAATCGTTGTTCTCGCCCGCAGTTCTTGATGTTGCTCCTCTCGCCCTTCTTGTTCTTGTCTTCGGCATGGGCGTCATCGTCGGCCCCTCAGCCCGCTGCTGCCACCCCCACCAACTCCATCCCCAGCTCCATCTCCAACAAGTCCACGGAAGTCCTCAAGGGCCGGGGCGACGACGGCGCCGTCAGACTCAGATTCTGACCCAAGTTCGCTGCATATGTCTGGGCGTGGAGTCGTGACTGCGACCCTGTGGACGGCAGCCAACTGTGCACTTACCGGATTAACCCACCGATGCCGGGTTCACGGTTCACGGTCCATGGCCGTGGTCCTCGAACCTGACGGCGTGGCGACGGCGACAACGACGACGTCTTCCTCCTAAATGAATCATTTCACAGCGGGGACGTCGTCGAGGAGAGGAATTTTTGAATTAATATTCGACTTTTTCCACTTTGCCTTATTGCCGTGGATGCTGATGAAATTGTTGTCGTTGTTAATGTTGTTGCCCACGCTGATTGTTGTTGTTGTTGTTAACCGCAAATATAAAATTACGCCGCATCCCGACGCCAGCGCGCCAATGCTTAATTCCTTAATTTATCCTTTGGCCTCAACGACCACGATGACGACAATGACGACGGGCAACGGCACGACGACGACGACGACGATGACGATGACAACAACAGCGACAATAACAACGACAACAACAACGGCGGCGGCGGCGAAACCTCAATCACTCGGCGGGACTTTGGCAAACATTTTCGAATCCTCGCTGCGAGGGGCTCGACGGGCAGACGGGCAGACGGAGGCAATGACGCGAGGACCTCAGCGACGCCCCAAGGACCACGACGACGGCGGTGGGGACTCGGTCGAGTGGCTGGGAGCGACAGGAGCAGCAGCAGCAGCAGCAGCTGCCAGGATGATATAATTTAAGTGACATTTTTGTTTATGAGCCTCGACGACGACGACGGCTTCGGCAGCGGCGACAGCGGCGGCATCGGCGTCGTTCGCCGTACTGGCGGCCATTGCGATAAATTACTGCTTAGCATCCGTTCCGCCGATCTGCCGACCTGCCGCCTGCCCGACCCACCCCGCGCTCGGCCGCCCCAACCCCCGCACCCCGCCACCGTCACCGTCACCGACACCGGGGTCGAGTGTGTGAAGAACGGACGGTTGTCCGGGCGGACGGACGGCGGGCGACCGCAAGGAGACCAACAACGAAAGCAAAACTATTAAGAGAGCGCAAAAAGCTGGCAACGCCGCACACGTACCGCCCTGGGAGGGGTGGAGCGAGGAGGGCGGTTCGTCGGCAATTCCTTGGGGCCGAACCACTTGAGCGCGGCTGGGCCGCTGGCGAGCGGGGTTGGAAGGGCGGGGCAGGAGTTTCATGAACGTTTTATTGCACTAATTTGTATGGAGAGGGCGGTTGAAGGAGGACGAGGGACGGGAGGGCGAGCCGAGTGGGGAGTGAGGGAGACGGGGACTCGTTCGAGGGACTAAAAATGGCACTTTGCCATTGTTGTGCAGCCCGAGCAGCGGCAACAACGACAACAACAGCCACAGTAGTAACAATTACAAATGCAACAACAACAAAACGAAGAAATAACAACGAAAACAGAAACATTAAGAACAACAAGAACGACACTAAGCGGAGCAACAACAATGCAATTCACACAGACTGCACACATCTTCATCGGCCGAACGGTCTCCATTAGACGGCACATTAGGACCCAAAGGGTGGGACCTGGGGGGGGGGGGGGGTCGGCGTGCTTCGAAGGGAGAGAAAGAGACAGAGAGGAAAGAGAAGGATTGAACCAAAGTGGCCCGTGTGGGGGGGGGAGGCAGGCGGGGGACCGAGCGAAAGTTCGTTAAGAAGCCTCCTCAGTCGCCGCCATAGCCAGACGGGGACGGGGACGAGGACGAGGGCGGCTGCGTGGAAGGACATTGTTTTCGGGAATTGGCAACGGAAGGGATAACACAAAATTTTGTTTTTGCTGCCGTCGTTTGTTGTTGTGGTTGTTCCTCTTGGTGTTGTTGTTGTACCTTTGAAATGGCTCCCTTGTTGATATTTTGTCGGTTTTCTCTAAAGTTTCACGAAATTAATTTTGGTTTTTTTCCCTCCCTCTCCCTCTCTCTCTCTCTCTGTCTCCTGCTCTCTCTCTCTCTCTCTCTCTCTCTCTCTCTCTCTCTCTCTCTCTCTCTCTCTCTGTCGCTTGCCATTGCCATTACGACATTGCCAACATATTTTCATCTCGAAACTAATTCCATCGCCAGGGTAGACCGAGGAGCGGAGAGGAGAGGGAAAAGGACGAAGGACTCTGGCGGCATAAGTGGCTAGCGGGAAGATTTTCCCATCGAAGGGAAGAAAATGGAATTCCATTCAACTTCTGGAGAAAATCATTATAATGAAGACAGTTCTTTACTGAGAAATAGTTAAGTAAATTATAAAATTAATGAACCTTTTTGAGAAATCAACATAAAATCCTCAGTAGGACTTCGGAAGATGTTTTTTCAGTTTTGGAAAAATTAATGTTTGATATTTTGTTTTTTGTATTGCCGACAATTAATATCAAATATCGCAGTAAAATTGCTGCTGAAAAATTCATCGCCGATCTCTAATTGGCCCGATCGTCCACGAAGTCGTCTCCACAATTTATTAAAAGGCACATTAATTATATGATAAAACAATTGACCCCTTCATGTGCAACTTATTAAGCCATAAATAACGAATGTATGAATGTTTTTCATATCCATAGAAGTTTTTGCAACAAAATGTTTCAATTAAGAACACGGCCAACCAACACCAACTGCGACAGCAACAACTCAGATAACAATACAAACCGCAATAATGACTGTTGTACACAGCATGAAATGTATGTTTTTGTTGTTACTATTTTTGTTGTATTTTGCTTCGCTTGTTCATTGCATCAGTTGCTGCTGCGCCTGTTGTGTGGGCTCTGCCCTTGGTATTAATAAATTAAATTGTCAATTATTTGCAAACAACCGCGAATACACAAGCAAACAATCGACAGCGACGAAAGCCACACGTGCCATTCCTGCAATGCAAATGCAGTGCAAGGACGGAAGGACGGAGTGGAGAAGAAGCCAACGTTGCCGTCCCTTTCGCGCCCGCTCGACTGCCGAAAAATAATCCACAATGCGACCGCACGGCAGCCGAACCACTGACCACGGGAGAGGTGGGTTTCGCCTCTCACCACGGCGTCCTCAGCTCGCCGCCTCCTCCCCCGCACCTCGTGCCCTCAGCACACCTCCGTCGCCAGCCCTCAGACCTCATTCCCCAACCCCGTCCCCTCCTCCTCGTTGGCTTCTGGGCCTCGCCCCGCTCCGGCCAACCAACAGCGCGCCGCCAGCTGTCTGTGGCTGTGTGTGCGAGTGTGTGTCCATTTGTCCATGTGTTTGCTCACGACCACTGCTGCCAATGCTGGCCAAAATGTATGGCTAAAAGTCAGACAACTTCTAATTAGCATAAAACAGAAAACATGTTCATAACTTGAAATGTAAACTTTGTTTCGATCATTTCGATGGGCGGCCGTCGGAGGGGGCGTGGCTTCCTCCGAGCTGTAATATGTTGTTGTTGGCTGCTTGGTTGCATGGGATCGCAGTAGAATTGTTGTTGTAATGGCTGTTGCTGTTCGGTTGCAATTGCTTGCAATATTGTTTATACTTCGACTAATTTAATGAATGCAAATGCTGGCAACAACAACCACAAGCTCAACAACATCATCAGCCAACGAACAGATGCAACAACAACAACAACAACAACAAGAAGGAGAAGAAGCCCAACAATGCCAAGAACAAAAAGAGCAGCAGCAGCAACATTTTTTCCCAATAACAACAGCAACATTTGCATAAATATGTTTATTTGACAGTTTGTTTTCCAAGTGCGTGGAGGAGCGTGAAGTGAGAAAGGGAGGGGAGTATTGTAGGAGGGAGACGGAGTGGGAGTTGGAGCCCATGGCTAGGGGGAGTTTAATGAAATTGCAGGAAAGTGAAAATATATGCAGATGTATGTGTTTTCATTCGTCCGAGCCAGAGAAAAGTGAAACTTTTGCCTTAAATCAAAAACGAACGGGACGACAGGGACAGCCAGAGGCTGAAATGAAACGGAAAGAGGGGGAGGGCGAGAGATAGAGGGAGGGAAACAAAATGAGCGGTGGGCGAGCTCGGGACTGAGAAATTTTACTGAATTAATGACTGGTCTATGCAAATGAAAACAATTTAATTGTGAAATTATGTGAAAAAGTTGCGTCGCATAAATTCAGAGGCTGAAATTCAATTTCATATTTCACATTAAGCCTTCACATAGAAGGATTTATTACAGCTGTCACTTGCCAAAACCGAATGGCAATTGTGAAAAAAAGAATTAAAAAATCACGAAAAGATATGAGGAGTTCAGAGCAGGTAAAAATATTCATGAGGCTGAGAAAAAAGAGTGGAAATTCTGCAAATCAAAATACAAATCGAGGACATGACAGAAACGAACTAGAGTTTACGAGAAATAAACAAGTATAAAAATGTTCCACTTTAATAATTTCCTAAGCCTCGATTTTTTAATCAAATGAGTCCTTCATCCTTTGTCGAAGGTCCTTCAAGAAAACCCGTGATGAAAAATCTCGGAAAAGTTTTCCACACCGCCTTCCCGGCCCTCCCGCAATCCGAACCGCCTCCAGGCATCCGAACCGATCAAGTGCTTGACTGTCAGAACTCATGACGAATTTCCAATAACATGTTGCTGTCAATGGCAAACGCGGCCTCGGCAGCAGCAGCAGCAGCGGAGGCGGCAACAACACAAGCGGCAACCACGAAAGCAAGGGTAGCGACAACAACGTCGGCGAGGGGACCAGATGTAAGTTCACCGCAACATCCTGATCTTGAATCCACTACCGGAGAGCACATGCAGTCGCACTCTCTCGTTCTATCATTCGCGCTCTCTCGCACTCTCCTGCTCGCCCTCTCGTGCTCTCCTTTTGTCCTTCCTTCTCTCCGCAAGCGAGTGCAGCGCACGTTCCGGCAACAACGGCACTAACAAGACCAATAACAACGGCCCTAACAACAATAATAACAACAGCAATAACAACAACAACAACAGCAATAACAACAGTAACAAAAACAAATGTGGCAACATCCACTGTGCGCTGTTACAACAACAACGACACATTCAACATCACAACATCATCATCGTTTTATTACAAATACTCTGATTATTTGTTGTCGATTATTTTTTTCTGCAGTCACTTCTACTGTTGTTGTTGTTCTTCCGGTTGCTGCCGCCGCTGCTGCTCAATAGAAATCGTTATTATTTGCAACGACAATCGCACGACACTTCGACATTTTGCGAATGGGAAAAAGTTTTCTTTTCACATTTTCCTACCAGTAAACCAACAACTCCACAACAACAACAAGCGCCAACAAGAAACTTTTCCGAGGGATCAGCGGCAGACGGAGAAAAGGAACTGCCGGCGACATGTGAGAAACGAGAGACAGACAGAGAGAGGGAGAGGGAGAGGAAGAGAGTGGTAGATTGAAAGAGAACAATCGAAGCAAGTTTCAAACGCCTCGATTTTTCTTGCGCGAATTCGATTGAAGATTGAAAAAGTTGGCAACCCTGCAGGTGACGAGGACGTAGGCAATTGCCAACAGCGGGCATAGGCGGAAGAGAGTCCTTGCGAAGGGCGAAGGACACAGTCAGAGGAATGTCCTTTGACTACCGCGGAAATCTCAACGAACCCACAACTAGCTTGTGTCGTTCGGAGAGTTCAAGCGCCCATAAATCGAGGATTTGCTTTCATGTGCCACTCGAAGGCACCTCCAAGCCCAGCCCAGCCGTCGCCCTCCAGCCGTGGTCGGACCCGCCCCGGAGCTCAGCGCAGACCACGATTCGTCGGATATCGCATTTCGATGCTCGTCCTTTCGGCAGTCCCGCGCAAGGACTGCATCGCCGAGTCGCCAGGGCTGAGCCGGAACCACGGCAAACTCGACAGGAGCAGCAGAGACAGCAACGACAAGAACAACAACAGCAGTTCCAAGCACAGCCATCTGGCAACACGTTCGCAGGCCAGTCTTTTGTCGCGCCGCCCCACAAAATATGCTTTTATGACACTGAGACAAGTGCGGACACGCTCTTCTCTCCCTCTCCACCTCTCTGTCCCTCGAACTGCCGCCCACCTCAACCTCTCGCCGAGCTCCGTGGCGGCTGTCGGTTTAACCCGAGCTGTCAGCGTGGAATTCTCATTCCTGCTCACATTACCGCGCGTCCTCCGCCACGGACCCCCAGACCCCATCACTCCGTGTCTCTCTCTCCCCCTCTCTACCTCTCTCTGTCAGTCAGTCCTTTTTCATGCCTCCCTCGCTCTGCCACCGTGAAATTGCGACGCTGCTGCTCGCGACGATGACTCGGATGACGACGACGTCGCGGCCAGGACGAGGTACGCGCGGTCGGCCAGACCACGGCGAAGATGGGGATGAGGATGGGGGAGGACGAGGACCCAAACAAGGACCAGGACAGGGACCAAAGCGAGGACCAACACGAGGACCAGGACCAGGACGGAGACCAGGACGAGGACCAAGTGAGGACCAGAACGAGGACCAGAGCCAGAACGAGACCGAGGAAGAGGTAGAGGCTGAAATCGCAGGACGTTGGCGATGGCGGGCGGAAGGGGTTGAAAACACGCCTGTCATCATTTAAGCGTCCGGGAGACATTGGTCGTGGTTTCATAAACGACGACTCCATAACTAGATTTCGCATCCGCTGACGGTGGCGACGACGACGGCGTCATTTGAAGGACATTTTTGCACTTTCACGCGGACCAGAGGGAGAGAGAGAGAGAGAGAGAGAGAGAGCGAGACCCGGCGCGACAGAGGCTAATGGGATGCTCTTTTTTTCGCCTCTGCTGTTTGCGAAAGGGAATTCCGTGGGTTCCGCTCGAGCTCGGGCGACCACGAAGGAAGCGATTGCCGTCACGACACGGGGATAACGAAGGACGATTGCCGAGATGACGGTGCACGGGGAGCGGACAAAGGCGCGGAAGGTGAAGGCGAGGGGAGGAGGCGACAGAAAATGGTACAGATCGATAGTGGTGAAAACGAGAATGAGGTGGAAACTGTTTCCTTTGAACAGATGAAACTTTTATTAGACATGAAGCAAGTGTGCAGAAAGTATGAACAAAAGGACGAAGAAAGTGATATGCTTTATATTTAATTATCTTCAGAAATATTTGTCAAAGTAATTAATGACTTTTTAAGTCAAGATCATCCTTTATAATGTCCAATAAAAGCTGTCCTTGAAATCCAAACAAATTGTTCTTATTACACTTTGCAACAAAGACATAAAACGTTCATAAATCATTTTCCAAAATATCGAAAGCCTCTAAAAAAACACATCCCCGCCAAGTCTGGTCCATTATGCTGAAAATGAACTTGTTATTGAAGCCATCGACTCGAAATTCTTATCATGAGGGCTTAGCATAATTTCGAGCACTTGACCCGAACGCAAACGAACCTCGTTCAGCATCCGAAATCCGGCCACGTCAAGAGGGCGTCTCAGCGCCATAATCCTTCAAGTCGACGGGCATACTCTCCCTCTCTCTCTCACTCCCCTATCGCCATCTCCGTTGCTGTGTTCGAATATCTGGCCACTTGCCGAGACCAACCGAATGAACTGTTTAATGTACATAAATTAACAACAAGAAGGCAACAAAAGCGAAAACTTAAACACAACAAAATAACAGAAAAATTGGCAACAACAACAATAGTCAAGAGCAAAAACAACAACATTAACAAAACATGAGGACCTTAGGACACTTGAAGGGCCCTCGGTTAACGCGATGGAGGAGAGAATCGACAGAAAAACAAAAACAACGACATGAAGACCCACAGCAACCGGTAAAACCACAAGAGGTCAACAGGACCAAGACAACAACAACTGGAATGAATTAACATAGAACAATTTTCTGAGGAGAAATAAAATTCATTGCATCCACTTTGCACTCCCGGCCGTAATCTTCGAGGCCCGCGGGTCGTGTCAAGATTTCATTAAAACAAATTTTCAACTTTTTCAAAACCCCGAGTCGTCGAGCTGAAACAGTTCAACTTTCGCCGACCCCTCCTCGACCACGGCCCGTCGCTCTGCATCCTCTGGTCTCGATCCTACTTTGTTGTTGTTGTCGGTATCTGGTCCCAAACTGACATTTTACCTTTTCCCTTCGGCTCCCACAGCTGATGGTGTTCGCCAGAGGTTGGTTGGTGATGGTGATGGTGTTGGTGTTGGTTTTTTGCCGTTGAGTTGTTGTAATTCCTCCTGTCGCTGCCGCCGTTCGGTAGTTGTGGAAGTTGCAGCCAAAAGTTGGCAACATTTCCCCAATGGATTATTCCGCTTGGTCCCGACAGTCCAACAAAACCCAGCGCGGAGGAGCGCGAAAGAAGAGGCAAAAAGAGCCCCAGTCAAGGAGCCTTAAAATTCCTACCTCATTAATTGAGTCAGGGGAGGAAAATTCATTTTCCTCCTTTTTCCTCGACACCGACCCCGCTTGTCGTGGGGCTCGGCAGACAGCGACGGCATAAACAACGATAAAACATTTCAAATAAATATAAATGATACTTTCCTCTCTGCACCACCCACCCAACCTCCTTCCACTTGTTCGTCGGTGGTTTTTCTGTTTTTTTTTTTTTTTTTCTTTATTCCTATTGTTGGTGGTTCTGTTCATTCGCCCCTTGTCTTCGGCGGGTCTCGCCTCAACTTCTCGAGAAGCTCCGCTTTGCCGATTTTATTGCCGCCGGTTGCCGCGCTCTCCTTCACTCTCCTGCCTCTGGCTCGCTCGGCCCGCCCACGCCACTTCATCGTTTCCGGCTCCCATCCGCCATCGTTTTTTATTACCGCGAGTGTTATGTTGATTTCCTGCGGAAGCGCACACCGCCATCGCCAATGCCATCGCCATCATGGAGCATCTTTGGCTGCCATGGAGCGGAAATGAAATTTAACTGAATTTGCATTGGAATTCGATTAAATCGTTTATGCAAACAATTCGCTTGGTTACGCGGCGACGGGGCGAGGGGCGGCAGCGGGCGGCGACTTTCACTCCTTCCCGTCCGCTCCCTCCCGCCTCGAACCCAGCACGACCCCGATCCTCCCACAGAGCCCGACCCCACCCGTTGTTGCCGCCTTTGTTTGCTTGTCTGAGCAGGAAGCGAGGAAAGGAAGCTCACGAAACGAAAGGTGGACGCGAGGACGAGAAAGTGACAGGAGACAGGGGAGCGAGGGACTGAAGGCAGAGGTGGAGCCAGTTGGCGAGATGGAGGGAGGGAGGTAGAGGGGAGATCGAGTGACGGGATAATTTGCATAATTTTAATTTGTTTGTTTTTCCCGGCGAAAAAGTATCCACGTTTTCATTCCCTGCCGTCTTCGCCTCCTCGATTGTTTTTCTTATTTTTATTGAGATGAATGGTTTTTCGTATCGCAGTTGGTGGTGTTGTGCTTGTTGTTGTTCCTTCTCCATTCAATCGCAAGCGAAGAGAAGGAATGAACGTAAGAACTAACGAATGAACGGATGAATTGTCAGGTAACAACAAGGATAACGATCCGCCATCGAAGTTCAGTAGTTCGATGGTGCCAGGATGCGGAAGCTCGTTTCGTTATTCGCTTGTCGTGGGCCGGCGGCGGTAGGGGGCGCCTGGGGAGGGCCAGGGGACGTCTGGGGCTGGGGGCCGGGAACGACATTCGATTGAATTTAATGAGATTTTTGTTTCTCGGATTTTTATCGATCATCCATGTGGGAGCGCTCCAGGATAATCACGTCTGGGGTCGTTGATTGCGGGATCCCCATCTCTCCAGGGATTATGTTCAGAGGCTCTGGCTCTTATTTTACTATCATTTAAAATTTTCCAATATCGACTTTAAATTATTCATTTATATAGTTTTTGAATTTAGTCCCATGAACTTTTTCTCATCATCATTTCTCTCTATTTTGTTGAGTTTTCATCCAATCCTGTGCCAATTTCAGATTTTTCCAAATTCCCAAAATCCTACCCTTCTGCTTATTGCCAGAAATATCAAGGACATCATGCCTTACAACCACATGCCTTTCCACGCCCGCTCCCCCGGCACTCAACCGGCCGCACCCCCAACGATTTCCGCACCCTGTCGTCACTCGCCGAAATCTCGCAAAAATAAAACTCAACAACTGCGAATTCCGACGAAAGCCTCGAGGATTACATTGGAATTGGTAGATCATATAGAATTTTTATACGTGATTTGATTTCCAAATTCTCCCCCAGCCACAGGCCGAGAGGCAGACAGAGGTAGCAACGAACGAGGAATAAACGGCAGACAGACAGACGAAGACAAGCCGGCGACCAAGATCGAGAAACACGAAGGACACGCGAAACAATGGCGGCGATGGTCCTTAAAATACCTGCCAGCGAGGGAGGCAACCAAGTGTCTGTCCGTTGAGACGAGCCGAAGACGTCGGAGGTGGAGGTGGCGTGAGGGGGGCGGGGGGCGTCGGCGTTAAGGCTTTTAATATGATTAATGTCCTTTGGCGCGCGCGGTTTTTGCGGCGAAAATGTATGAAGAAACGGCGGAAATTTCCGCACGTAGCACGAGCGTCGGAGCAACAACAATCACTACAACAACAACAACAACAATGTTGACATCGGCAACACCGGTGGCAACCGCAACAACAACGTCGCCGACAATGTCTACGACAACAGCGACATCGACAACAACCACGACGGGGACGACGGCGCTGCCGACGATAACTCAGTCAACATCGCGACACGGGAGGTCCTTGTAATGACGTTGTAAGAAAGGACATTTCTTCGCCGCAGTTGTTGTGGCAGCCGCAGCCGCAGCCAATGTCGCGCGTTGTTCTTCGTCTCCTTGTTGTTGCTGGAAAGTTGCATCGCGCGAACGCCGTTTGTTCGAGCCCCACAGACGTCGTCGGCGTCGTCGTCTTCGTTCGCGTCCGCGTTGATGCCTTCGTTGTCGATGTCCTTGGAACGTTGTTGTGCCGTCGCCTACCGCTGTTGTTGGCGTTGTTTCGGGCGCGTGATGGGGTCTGCTACGTGGTCGGCCCTCGTCCCACACCGCGCCCATCCTGCCGACCGCCGCCCCCACTCTACCGGTCGGTCGTAAGCGGTTCGCGTAAAGGATTCGCAGGATTGTGGCCGGGCGCGGCCGGGCGAGTGGGGAAAATTATTGCTAATGCGTTTGCGATTCATCTTCCGGCCGTTGCCTGCAGGAGCCGGACTCGAGCGGGGCGGGTGGAGCCGGAGCCGGAGACAGAGACGATACCGGAAATTACGTTATGCATTTTAATGCCTCGCCGATATCCGTCGCCATTGAGATTTGCCTCGGTCCCTGCCTCGGACCCTGCCTCGGACCGTCGTCTATTTGTCAGAGCGTCTATACGTCCTCCGTCCTCCGTCTGAATATCTGCATATCGCTCTCCCTCGCACTCTCTCAGTCCCACGCTCTCAGTCCTGCTGTCGACGGAAATGCGAGGAATGCAGGTTAAGAAGCTCTTAGCGTT
The DNA here is from genome assembly GCA_947389925.1 of Coelopa pilipes. Taxonomy (NCBI): domain Eukaryota; kingdom Metazoa; phylum Arthropoda; class Insecta; order Diptera; family Coelopidae; genus Coelopa; species Coelopa pilipes. Next base: position 62,871,602 of record OX376696.1, on the reverse strand, counting down.
GAATGGGTCTGGGCTCGGAGATCGCAGTTATTTTACGAGCGGGAACTTAAGTCCTTCCGTATTTAATATCACGATTAAGCCCGCTCGTGATATTTAAGAACGTTCGTATTCAATCAACGATGAATACAATAAATATGAATAGCAATAAAAGCTAGTAAAACTTCCGAAGAGACCTCATGGCTTTCATTAAAACCACGTTGATTAATACCACCTTTTCGATTTCAATAATATTCCCTCCGATCCATAATTCATTACCGTATCTCTCTTAATAGCGCCATTAAATACCATATTTCTGCCATTAAACATTTTCTTAAAACCTCATCGATCAGAAAGTTTTCACACGACTTTTTAACCCCGTGTCACAGGACTCGAATCGTCCTCGTCGTCGTCCACGGCCTCGCTGTGGTTTGGCTTCTTCTTTTGCCTCTGTAATCGATTCGAATATAATTCATGCTTTATTGAACTCTCGAGCATTTTCAATTGGATTTTGTGAGAGAAACTTTTCGGCGGAGCCCAAGGAAAACGAAACTACTTGCCGGGCCTCGAGAAAAGACGGCATCGGGAAGAGCATGGAGAAATCATAAGGAACTGGGACCAGGACCAAGCTAGTGGGAGGCGGAACAAAGAAGTCGATGCAAACTTGTAATAAATTTCAGGTGGAAGAAATTCCGAGTGGTCGAAAATTATTCCTCCATTCATCGATCGATCGTCCGAGTCATCGACAAAGAAATTCAAATGGCGACGAAGAACGAAAAAATAAAGGAAGAGAAAAATAGTAAAATGTCTCGGCAGTGTCAAGGTGAAGATGGACGAGAGGAGGTTTGGGGAAATGGAGAGCAGAATTCATGAGATTCAGGAGGAGTTCGAGAGGTCGAACCGAGAGAGGATCCGACAATGAATTCTTGGATTCCTGTGGAAAATTATGAACTATTGAAAGCACTCGGTGAATGTTTGGAAATATATATAAATAATTAAATGACTATCGAAGAGGATTTGCACGTCGAGAGTTTTGCCACCACTTTTCTCTCTCAACCCTCGGCCATAAAACTAGAGGTTCTAGTGCGGAGACAAGTTAAGGAGTTAAGTGGCATTTGTTGTCGAGGAAACCCCACCCTGCCTGCATGAGATACCTCCATCGTCATCGCGGCTTCCTTCCCTTCCTGCCTTAGCCGCGATACCTTCAGAAGCGCTGTGATTTTTATGGGTTCCATGACGCCGGATGCCGCCGTCGCCGTGGCCGCCGCTGTTAAATCTTCCCCCGCCTAATGGTAGTTCCTGAGGAAACCACTCGGTAGACATATTTTCTATCCTCCTGGAAATCCCTCACCGGGGGGGCAGCGCATAAATTCTCCACGACTCCAGGCCGCAGCACACGGCGATGCAAAGCAGCCAATAATGCGGCTCGTACTGGGCCCATCATCATCGTCAGAGCCACCCACCGGGCAGGAGGCGACGAGGCCTGCCGGGGTTGAAGAACTCCGCGAAGACACGGCGGCGCATCTTAGCTCGTTGTCGTCGTCGTCGTCGTCGTCGGCGGACAGGTTAAGTGTTATTTCAGGACATTCGATATGTTTGTTCCGCAATTTCGCTGCACTCAGCCGCCGTCTGTTGACGGCCCACCCCGCCCGCGCGTCCCGGGGCTTCGGCCCTAGTCTTCCACTGTCTCAGGAGTCGGTCACACACCCCGAAACCGCCCCTCAACCACCAGCCCTCAGTCAGCGGCGGGTGAGTGACATTGTCAGTCAATGTTTCCGGCTTTTTGTTGCATTTTACGAGGCCGTCTGTCGCTGCTCGGTCTGCCTGTCTGGTGATGGAAATCGTTCCTTAAGACAGCAGAACTGCGAAATTTACTTTCCGAGTCGAGTCTGAAAATTATGACAATGAGCAGGAGGACGAGGCGGAGTGAGAGTAGGAAGACGAGGGCCATGATGATGAGCAGGACGAAGGCCATGGCGGGGACAGGACGCTGTTGGTGACGACGTTGGGGAATTCAGAGTCGGCGGGGATGATGACGAAGCCATGGCACCGACTGCAGGCGTATGCGGCGTGTGTCAAGCGATGGACAGACAGTAGACAGACAGCTAGACAGACAGAGCGGGGCTCGAAATGCATAAAACTAGAGACAAGAGCCACGGGAAAGGAACACAAAACAAACACAGGCAGCAGCGAAATCAAAGTGGGAATAAACAGAGCAAAAACAAGAAGCAACTACAACAACAAACACATAGCCGAATATACTATCGTATAAAATATAACACGGTGGATGGAACTTCACAAATATGGCCGTCGATGGAGTCAAGTTTTGCATAGAATAAGGGAGAGGAGGGGAGAAATTCGGTGCTTGGCTAATGGATCGGGGGTTGGACTGGCTCGGGGTTATGAGAAATTGTAGAAGTCGAAGGAGTCCTTCAGGGACGTCGAAGGACGAAAGTTCTGATACAAGTTGTTGCATCCATCACCTTCTACCTGTGAAGGAACGTGGACGAGGAGAGAGGCAAGTTTTCACTAGCCGCAAGTAAGAGTTTTCTTATGTATGTCTACAAGCCTTGGTTATAGCATGATTTTTATGATTTTTTGTACAGAGCGTACATCACGACATTGTGTAGAAAAAAAAAGAATCTTTTAATTCTCTTCGGATCAAACTCCTAGATGAAAACAATTCCCTCATTACACAGAATCTCATTTAACCCCATGATAGTTCAATGAAAATTAAAGCATTTCCCAGTTGACGTTTATTCATAAACCCCTTTTGATGACGGGTTCGCAAAATCCCCCCGTCCCTCCAGATGCCAACACATAAAAGTCATTGCTCCAATTTCGAGGGCCGACCAACCCAGTTTTTAATTCCCAATTATGAATTAAAAGCACGATTCGTGGCGCGGACTATTGTGGAACTCCAGTTTAATTGCGAGCCGGAAGCACTAAAGAAACGCAACCGAATCGATCGACCAGGCGACCCCAAGTGCGCTCAATAAAATCGGCCACGTCGGCGATCGCGGGAACGAAGAGGTTTTATATCAGGAATTAAGCAGGGCATAAAGATATTTATGACTGGAATAAAAATATGAGCACGCCCAGCCACCGGGAAGTTAAAGCGACAGGGATGGACGGCTGGGTGGATGAAGGAAAGACGACCCGGCCGACATTAACCCCAATAACAGACAGGGCTGCCGAGTTAACAACGTCATAACAACGTTTTAACGATTACAAATCGTTCGCACTCAAAGTGAAATTTATCATGCGGCCCGATCTCGTCCTCCGGCTCGTGCGCGTCCTTTGGCGGACCTGTGCCTGCGGGTCCTTGGCGCCATAAGCCGAGAGCGGGCGGCGATTATCGAGTAATTAAAGCAACAACAACGACCGGCCATTTGCGCGGGCCGTGACAAGACATGGTATAAAAATAAGAAGGACGACGCCGACGAGGAGGAAGGTACGGAGTCTCGTAATGGGCCACAATTAATAATTTCGACAATTCCCACAAAATTCGAGAGAACAAGTTCGGGGAACAAGCAAGAAAAAATGGATAATCATGAAAACTTCTCCATCCCAAGCCGGCGGTTCGTTCGGTCGTCAGTTCGTCTTGGGGTTCCATGGCCATGGCCGCTGGGCATCGCCGCCATTCCGACTTCAACTCATTAATAAGCAGTTCGTCGCTCATCTAATGGGTTAATTTCATGTTACAGCAGTCGCCCCTCAGGCCCTCGCCGCCCCCTCGTCGACCACTCCATCCCGCCATCCGGCTATCTCGGAATCTCCCTCGTTGGCCGACCCGACTGCTGGTCGCCGCCACAACCCGATCCATTAGTCTTCCTGGGGCATGTCTCGGGTCGCGGCCTCCTCGTCCTTGTCTTCGTCGTGGTCTCCTTCGTCTTGTTCGCCTTGGAGTCGTGTTCGTCCGTCCGTCCTCTGTGGGCCCCGCTCTCCGCTCGCCCAACCGCCTGTCGAGCTGTCTGCTCGGCAGGTCGTTCGTTCGGCCTTCTTTTAATTTCGCAAGGAAATTAGTTTCCGTACGGTGTCGTCCTTAATGCTCAGCCTTATCCTTATCCTGGCTGCCTTCATTTTTGGCCTTTTCTCGCTGCGAGCCCTGAGTTCAGGGCTTCCCCGATAAGCAGCAACTTCGCCATCGCCGAGTCGTCCCGTTCCCGTTCCGCTCCCTCTTGGCCTGGCTCGAACCCGGCTGGCTTTTCGTGTCGGGCACGTCTTCTTTTGCTCTCTGGCCTCCTGCCTGCCAGACGAGAATCTCGCATTACACTCGGGGTCCCGGGTCCTGGCTCCGGCGGAGGAGTCCCCGATCCTCGGCTCGTTCTCGTGGCCCTTGGTTTCCGGCTTGTCTTACGGCATGTTTGGGGCTGCCACCGGGTGAAGGAGCATAAGTTTAGCTCCGCAAAGGATTCGGCCTCCTTGCGTTTGGCGCTCTTCCTTACATCCCTGGGATCCTTTGCATTTTCCCAATTTCACCCTTGAGCTGCGAGATTTTTATCAGAAAAGTAGTTGCTCCCGATGCTCCTGCTCCTGCGCCTGCTATTGTTGTTGTTGTTCTTGTTATTGTACTGGTTCTTCTTCTTGTTCGGTGGCCAACCTGCTGTTGGTTCTCGGTGGCTTCTGACCCGACCCGACCCGTCCGAACTGACGTCCTTATCGCGATCGTTTTACGGTCACAACTATTTCCAATGCCTTTGCTTCCGGCTCCATCCCGACTCCAGACTCCCTTCCCCCTTCCCCTCTCCCCATAAACTGATAACCGACCTCAGCTGCCAGCCCGAAGTTATGACAACCTTTGATATCGGACCGAGGGCGCGAGGCAGACGGTCTGGGGGTAATGAATGAAGCGTAAACAGAAATAGAAACAAAGCACGTGAAAGTATCCTCCTTGGTTGTTGTTGTTGTCAGGCGTCAATTTATAATTATTCCATTTAAAACCCATTCGAACTAATTAAAGGGAGCTTCCGCTGCGAACGCCCTCTGCCTCCCGTCCCCCGAGGCCCCACCGACCGCCGGCTGTTGTATGTTTATGCAAGTGGCCGACACCTTCGACAGCGACCTCGTAATTATGAGTTCAACATTACAACTACAACTACAACTGCACAGCAATCACACCAATACTCGACACGCACAATCATTAGTGGAGCTTGGCCTATAATAAAGCTATTACCACGCGGCCATGCCTTGACCGCGGATGCCACCCCGGTTGAAAAATACTTGACCCGCTGCCACTGGGTGCGAGGGAGGAGCGAAGTCGTGGCTCTCACTCGTAGTCCTCGCTAATGGTCAGCTGCATTTCATCGAATTTAGCACCCTTGTCCAATTAAGGACACGCAATGCCCGCTCCGAGTCCCTGGACATCCTCGACCGGTACGGCCGCCCCGCACCGCCCCGACCTGGTTTATTGATTCCTTTCGTGACCGTCGTCCAGTCGTCCTCGTCGCCCGTTTTGCCGCCGTAACTCGAGACCTTCTGTCATGAGCACGGGCTCGTTGAGGGCCTGTCGTCGGCCTCGGCTCGGTTTTCTATGGCTTTTTTAATGCAGTAGATACCGCTTCCATTTATTTCTGTTGTACTAATTGTTGTACTCCTTACGGTGGTTGTCCTTATGGTTGTTGTCCTTTGGGTTTTTGTTCCTGAGGTTTTTCTCCCTATGGTTGTTGTCATTGTTGTTGTTGCCGTTGTAATTGTTATTGAAGTATTAATTCTGACATTAATGCTGATTGAAAAAATATATCGAGTCCCTTTACTTCATTTCTTCTGCTTCTGCTTTTGCTGTTGTATTACGTTCTTTTTGTTGTTCCACTGATTGACTCATTGTTCTTGTTGGTCTGTCTGTCCTTGTTCTTGTCAATCCTACTGGTTTTGCTGGTGTTGTTGCAGTCATCGTACTTGGTGTGTTTTTGTTTCGTGAGATTTGGAATTGAAGAATTAATAATCATTTTGAAAATTATATTCTTAGTCAGTATTGGCTCCTTTAAGGTGATGTAGATATAGGCAAATGTAGAAATATGAAAATATTATACAATTTTTTTAAAAAATGAAATCAATAAATAGTAAAAATTAGAAATTAAAATATTCAAGAATATACTTCTATACTTTGAGATTCAAATTCTAATTGAAATAAAGAGATATTTCATTTCAAATTTGAAATATTTGTCTTTCGGCTTGTTACATCCCCCTTCTATTCGAATTTGAATAAATCTGGACCAACTTCGGGCACCTGAAAGAGTGAAAACAAGAGCGAAAATCAGCACTGAGCCCACTGTGCCTGCCGTGGTCGTCTCGAGAGCCGTCGCCCGCTCGATGGCTCGATGGCTCGAGGTGAGCATCTCCATCAATTACGGAGTGACATCTCGTACCCGCGTAAAACCCATGTCAAAACTGCGTAACCGAACGCCAGGAAGCTGAAAATGACGGCAGCTGTCAATGGAATTCCACAAAGGACGCAGGATTTGCGTACTTGCGGTGGAAGGGAATGGAGAGAAAGAAAAAAGAACGAGACTAAACTGTGGTGAAGGGGAGAATCGAGCGGGGCAACCGCAAGGAAGTCAAGAAAAGGTGAACCAGTGAGAGGGGGTGGGGGCAAAAGGGCCATGAGTTGGCAACATTGTTCGGGTGCAAAAGGGAAGCGCAATCGAAGACGAATCCGAAGACAATGGGAATTTTTCCCAGAAAGAACTTCTTGCGCAGAAGACACGTCGTTGTTGTTGGAGCGATTTCATAATGCTTGGAACGAGGAGAGAAGGCGGAGAAAAATGTCAAAAACATATATCGCATGTCGCAGATGTCGTCCGTCCGTCGAACAGTTTACAAAGCCATAAGGCATTCGTCGGGACGTGGGGTCGGACGCCGGGGTCGGAGGCCGAGGTTGGCTGCCGGTTCAAGGGGCGTCTGTCGAGCTCGTCACTGGATTTTTACAACCCTAACGAGAGCAATCAAGCATTTGCTGTCTCTTCATCAACCCACCCACACACACCCACACACACACACATCCGATGACACTCACGCGCAACTACACCGTGACTAGTCGACTCGCTTCGTCCTGCAGGATCCCTCGAAGGAGGGGCGGCGGAGATTTTTCGGAGCTCCGTCAAATTTATGGCCGCGATGAAGGAAACTCGCGATTTCAGCCACCGACGCGCTCTCAAAGCACCCACTGCGGGCCCCACTCGACCCCCCTTTTCGCTACCTCCCCCCCCCCCATTTTCCCTCTCTCTCCCTCGTTGCACCCGTCTCTCTCCTCCCTTGCAATATTTTATTGCTAGCAATTTTTCTCCCATTCAAATGAACTGAACTGGAGTTGAAATGAATTTGAATTTCAATTCTTGCCCCACCAGCGCCATCTCCCTCCCTCACCCGCTTTCCCTCTCGCTCTCCAAATCCCCCTCTCCCGCTCCCTCTTTCTACGGCCCTCCTTGCTGTCCCTCTTCCCCTCCATTTGCTTCGCGCATTTTTTGCCACGCTGTAAAATTACGACGACGGCGACGAGTTCTTTATGATGGGACGGATTCCGTCGGTCTGGCAACGCTGCCGAATAGATTGAGGGAGAGGAGGAAATGCGAATCAAAGGGGGCGAGAGAGAGGGAAGGCAGTAAAGGGGAGAGGATGAGCATTGGGAAGATTGAGGTGGACGCGCTGTGGTCGCTCGTGGCTCCCACTGTTGTTGTGGTCGTGCCGGCTCCACCACTGCCAGCTCCACAAGCTCCCCTCCATCTCCAATCGTTGCTGCGCTTTCGTGAACCTCCTTCCCTTCCTCTCCTCCTCTTTTTGGGCGCCTCCTCGCTACGCTTTGACAAAGTGCAGCTTCTCATCGGCCGGCATCAGCGAGCTTCGTCCCGCTCCCCATTCCTCGACCTCCTCATCAGTTCTCTCCTCGTTTTTCCCAGCATCCGCACCGCTCTGTCTCGCTCTTTGCCACCCTCAGTATCAGTCTCTCCCTCTCTAACCATATTTCTGTCGGTCTGGCCGTCCCAGCGAGCTGTTCGCATAAATGTCGTCGTCTTTCTTTTTGAACTGCTGCGCTTTCACTAGCTCTCCCTGCCCTTCGCTTCTTCGACCCCTCTCTCCTTCTCCCTCTCTCTCTCCCTCTCCCTCTCTCTCTCCCTCTCCCTCTCCCTCTCTCCCTGTCACTAACGCACTCGTTCTTTTCCTCTCGGTCACTCCATTCATCTCTCTCTTCACTCATTCCCTTCACCGCTCCACTCCGCGCCATTTGCCACTCTTTATCCGCGAGGCTCCCGCACGACTCCCTCTCACTCCATCACTATCTCTCTCTCTCTCTCTCGCTCTCTCTGCCCCCCAATTGCTACGCCCTCCATCACTTGCTGCGTTTCATCCACGGCTGCTCCCGTCTCTTCCGCCTCGCGTCTGCTCCTCCGATATTGTTGTTGTCGTTGTTGCTCCCCTTTTGTTGTCGTTGTTGGGAGCGGAGGGAAGCCCTTGTTGTTGTTGTTGTTGCGCGGCAACTGTCGCCGGAATTCACTTTTTAACGCGATTTTAGCATTTTTGGTGACTTACGGCGAAATGGGACTCATTTGTCAATTTGACGATGATGCACTTGTTGTTGCTGCTGTAGCCCGCGCTGTTGTTGTTGTAGCCAGTGTTATTGCTGTTATTGTTGTTATTGTAGCCAGCGTAGTCATCGTGCTGTTGTTTGCCGTCGTTTTCGCTGCCGTCGCTGCCCTCGTTGCTGCCTGCCGTCATCGTCTGCTGCTGCTGCTGCTGCTGCTCCTGATTGCAGCCATGAGTTTGTGTAATTGTGTGCTCGCTGAAGCATGGATGCACTTGTGTGAGTGTGTGTGGGTCTGCACATGTGTGTGCCGAAAATATACTCCCAAATGCTGTTCGCACATACTCTCGATCCTGCTGCCGCCGGAGTAGATTTACTGCCCTTTCATTGCATCTGCCCCCCACACGACTTCTCATCACCCATCGCGGGAAGTCGTAGATACAATTTTAATAGAATTTAATATATTTCTGGAACCCTAACACGGTGATTTAACATAGTAAACTACACCTACTTTGGTAGTGAAATATGGCTTTTTAATGAATTAAACTAATCATTTCAAGTTTTAATTTGCAGTTGCCAAAATAGGAGTGGGCGAAATTGAAGCACAGAATTCATGAATTTCCCTCACTCTTCCCTATTTTATTCTCCTTCCACCCTCCTCTCCTTCCCCTCCTTTTGCCCCCTCCTCCTTCTCTCAACGGAGTTGAGTCCGGAAATCGGATCCTCCTTTGGAAAAATAATTAATTCCCGCCACCAACCACTGCCTCATCACCGACTCCACCACCACCAGCCCAGCCCAGCCCAGCCCCCCGAGGTACCTGCTCGACCTCTACCACCGCCCCCTCCGTCCATCGGGCGAAGCACTTGGCGCTTAAAGTATTAGGCATTAAATGGAAATTGAAAATTGGAAATGTTTCTTATCAGCGAATCACCGGAGCGTATGATGAAGGCAAATGAGGTTCCCGTCAAGCCCGCCGCCGCCCCGCCCCTGGGGTGAGAACGAGGTCTTACAATGAAATTAATCCGCTTTTAATTATCGAGGCGAGACAGACGGGGAGGAAGGGGTAGGGAGCGGGGGGAGGGAGAGAAGGCGAAGCAGAGGAGCGGCGTGTTATTAGAAAATTATTAATTTCAACTCGAGTCGCTGGATCGGTGGCCCCGGTTACCGCGATAAGGAGCGGGTTTGGAGTTCCGTTATCAGCGGGTTCGCCAGGACCTCGGCTACAGCAAGAGCAAGAGCCAGAGAAGGAAGAACAACAACACGGTCTCTGGGTCGAGGCCCAATACGGAAGTCGAACAACAACAACCTAGGGTTATAGGGAAACAGAGCAAAAACAACTCAAGGCCTGTAGGAACAAAAGGCACCCCAACAACAACAACAACAACTGGTATTGGCCACGGCATCGAATGGCTCGGACGGCCTCTCATCACAAGCACCGTCCATCAATGAACGAACGAATGAGCGAATGAGCGAATGAACGACTGAACACCGTCTCGGCGGTTGTTCCAACAACTCCATTTGCAGTCCCCACTTGAGGAGCAGGACCAGGGCAGCAACAACAACCGATGGTAGGGAAAACCCAGAGCAACAGCATTCGAGGAACATCTCGCACAACCGCAGCAACACCGTCGTTGAGTGTGGCAGCAACAACAACACCACTAACACCACCATATTCGCCCAAGCAATCATAATAAGAGCATCAAGAGCATCAGCAGCAGCGGAGGCGGAGGCAGAACAAAAAGAAAAAAGGACAATGCGCCGGCACCTCTCAATTGCCGACCGCCCCCTGCTCTCTGCCCACCTGCCTCCTTCATCCGCCACAACCTCCCTCCGTGCTGCTACTCCTCCCAGCCGCCCCCCTGCCCTTGGCCTCGACGGCACGCCAGGCCGTGGCACTTCAGCTCCAGCGAATCCATTGTCCCACTTTTCTCCAACGCTCTCTGGCGTCGACACCAACTCTGCCCTTCTCCCTCCCTCCCTCCGTCCCTCCGTCCCTTCGCCGTCTTCCTCCCTCGCACTGCTTCCCTGCACACCATCGAGCTTCGACGGCGGATTTTTTCCCTATTTTTTCCCTCTGTCTCTGGTGTTTTAATAATTTCATTTTTCAGCTTAGCAACCGACGTTGTTGTTGTGTTGTTGTCATTGCTATAGGTTGAAATTGTTGTTGTTATTGTAAAGTTCTTCCTCTTCGCGTGAAGTCTCTGTTGAAGTTGAAGTTTTTGCTCTTTACGTGAAATTGCTGAAACTTCGGTTGTTTTTGTAAAGTCTCTAAAGCTGCTGTTGTCACTTTAAAGTCTCTAATACTGTTGTTGTTTTTGTTTTTGTCAAGTCTCCGATACTGTTTTCGTGCTTATTGTCGCAGCAGCAGGTCCAAAGTTCAGTTCGCTGTCACACGCCAAAGACCAACAGCTCTGACCTCAATCTCCTCGCCCTCTACCGCGCTCTTTCCATTGCCGCCCGTCCGCCCCTGCCCTCTCGCTTCCGCCCACCTCACTCTCGGCCTCAAACTCCTCCTCACACCTCCACCCTCGTCTTCCACCGCTCCTACTCCCCTCTCCTCCCCTTCCTCTCCTCTTCCCTGGATTGCTCTGCTGATCGGTGTCCTCAGATAGTTGCGAGGCGGAAGGCCCTTGGCCGCCATATTGGCCGACATTGTAAAGAGCCACGTTTAATCAGATTTCCTTCTCGCTCTCTCTCTTCTCCTCTTCCACTCCCCTCCGTCCTGCTACCTCTCCTACCTTACTGCCGGCCTTGCTATCGCTCTCCTTGTCCCTGCCTTGCTTCCTTCTCTCCCCTGTCTCCTCGGCCTTCTGCTCTCGTTGTTAATCAGGCGATCTTAAAATTTTATGGCGTGTAAAATGAGATGAGGTGAAGTGCGGCGAGGTGAGGTGAGGTGCGAGGCCGGCCCCGTCCCCTGCTCTCCCGATTATCTCTCGGTCCTCTCGTCCAGTTGGGCCCGTGAATTGCGATGACGACCTCGATGGGCGCCATCGGTCGGAGGCGTAAAAAAATGGTTTTTAAATCGCCGTTCGAAATATTCGGAAAGCGTCGGAGCTTCAAATTTTCAGCTGCGGTTTAGTGCCGTTGTTGTTGTTGTTGTTACCGTCGTTGTTCTGGCTGTTGTTGCTGTCGCTGTTCTCGCTGTTGTCGCCGTTGTTGTTGTTAATATCATTACCGTTGTTGTTGTATGTCCTGTGGTCGATCGGGTTCTGTTTGTGTCGTGGTTGGTCACGTTGTTGTTATTCTTGTTGTTGTTATTATGTGTGCCGCGCCGATTGTGCGTTGTTTTTGTTTATCGTTAATTTGCGTTTTCAATTTCCGTTTCCGGTTTTCAATTTCTGAATTTCAATTTTAGTTTCATTTCGTTTTCGATTCTAATTTTCTGCTCCAGAAACTCCGGCGCCGACCTCGACCTCCCGCTACCAGGGAGAGTACGTGGTGTTGTTATTGTTGTTGTTGTTGGCTGCAGTGCAGTGCAGTGCCGTGCAGTGCAGCCAACATAATTGCAAATGATCGCAACTGCATTTCCGCCATGTCACGCCGAGCGAACCACACGATTGGCAACTCCGGCTGAGCGAGCGGGAAGAGAGCAGCGCAACGGAGCGAGGGAGCGAGGGAGAGCGGGAAGAGAGGAACGAGTGCAAGTGAACAGGAGGGTGAGAAAGAAAGAGAGGGAGCACCGCATCAGCAGAATTTCAATAAAGCTCCTACTGCATTTAATTCAATTCGCTCCACGCACACCAATGACTTTGGCGACATGGCTGGTGGTGTTGTTGCTGCTCACGTTGTTGTTGCTCATGCTGTTGTCGGTTTTGTTGGTGTTAGCTGCAGTACTGCTGCCCATGGAGGGAGCGACATCTCGTGCAAATCGCATCAAATCCGTCCCCGAAACTCCACCGAAAATTAAATTGAGGACAAATCGTTATTTAAACTCTCATTAGAATGCAAATCAATGGAGAAAATTAAAGTGCACTCGAACGAGTGAGTGGTGGGAGGGATTTTAAAGCTCTCGCTCTGGCGAACGATGGCCCCAGAGGATCCGGAGATGCGAGGGTCCGATCGGAGGGCGTCGGAGGGAGCGTCTGAGGGTGCTGGAGGTTGGAGGATCACGGAGGATTTATGGTGATTGCGATGAAATTGAGGAGAAGTTTGTGATTCGGACAAAAGAACTGAAGAGGACGTTGACGAGGAGGGGGGACTGAAGACATTTTTCACTAAAATAATGAGAACGACAACTGACTGAAGACCAGCAGGTTTTTACCAGTTCCTAAAATTGTGGATACCTAAGTCAACGATGTATACGTTACTTTCCTATTGGCTCCCATACCAACGATAATTCCTCGCTTGCACTCTGATTACGGTGACGATGACGTTGACGGCGCTGCCCAACCCACCACTGATGACGTCGGCGACAGGGACGATAATGACGCGAGTATATTTGATGTTCCTGCCAGCCAAGATGATGCGACGCGAACAGCGAAAAGCTTTCACCGTAGTCATCATTTATTTAGAAATACTTTCGCCTGCCTCCGGCTCAACCGTCGAACCTTCTTCGGGGTGGTTTGGGCAGCGAGGGTTGGGGTGCAGGTGAGGGTGGCCACCTTCGCGCACTTGAAGCATTTTTCAACATATTTCGATGCAACAATGGTGAATATCGGGCGTAAAAACACGCCTCGCATAAATTCAACAGCCCAACGACGTCGAGCTTGAAAACTCCCGCGAACCGTGGATCAATCGCCGAGGGAAGGAGACCGGGAGAGAGAGATGTGGGAGTGAGTGCAGGAAAGAGAGAAAGAGAGGGTGCATTGAAACGGAAGGGAAAGGAAAACGAATCGTGGCGAAATCGAAATCGAAACATGTTCGAGTGTTGCCGGATTCCTGCAGTCACTGGCCACGAACACGATGTTGCTGTTGCTCCGGCTAATGTTGTTGTTGCTTTCGGTATGTTGTTGCTTGTTCGCTGTTGTTGTTGCGGTTGCGTCCACCGGCTGCCGAGGACGAGGACGAGGACGAGACGAGCGCGAAAAACCCGAATGAAAAATCAAATCACAATTTTTTCTCGAATCGAACGAGACTCAGTTTTCGGAATCGGGGAATTTCCAGCTACTACGATTTGCTGCTACTTTTTTGTCAGATACTTTTCGGGCCATTCCTCTCGAGTGCGTGGGCACGAGCGACAACAACAAGAACCACCTCAGTGCAGCAACAACCGCGACAACAACCAGGACGAAACTAACAACGGGACGATGTTCCGTGTGTTGGTTCCTTTTAAGTTCGACGTCGACATGGATGCGTTGCAGCCGTGCAGAAAAATCGAAAAATCAATGAACGTGGAAAATACAACATTTTCGGCAGTGCAAAGGAGAAGCAGGAATCAACAACAAGAAGAAAGAAACGCATTGAGGAATGTGCAGAAACCCTCGAAAAGGGAGTTGAAAACAGAAAAACGACGGAAAATGTGGGGCGAAATGAAATAAAAACATTTAGTGCAGGGGAGCAAAAGCAGTGAAGAAAACCAAGCACGAAGTGGAGCCAAAAAAATGCAGATCCTTTTGCAGCTCGTGACGTTTGCTTTCGATTTTTCAATTCGATTTTTCACTTTCCTCCTCTCCCTCTCTCCCTCTCTCGCTCTTTCTCTCATTGTCCCCGTCCTGGCGTCGCATCCACGGGTTCAGATGTGACGATGTCAGAGCGTGTTGTTTTTGGCATTTTTTGCATTGCTTGTAATTGTTGTTGCTCTGCTGTTGTTGGTCTTCTTTTGTTGTTGCCTTTTTGCTGCAGTTGAAGCTGTAGTTGTTGTTGTTATTATTTTTATTGCTGTTGCTGCAGAAGCCGTTGTTGCCAGCGAGTTCGTTCCCATGTAAATGAAATGAACACAAATTTCGATGCAACTGCCGTCCGTCCGTCCGTCCGTCTGTGACTCCCTCTGCCGGTCTGTTCGTATGTCTGTCTCCCTCTTTGTTCGGCTGTCTGTCCGTCTGTGCGTGTGCGGCCGTTGTTGAATGCGACTTTGACAGTGGGCGCGCGGCTGACGCGCCATCGACTCCCGCATCAACACCAGCCTCCTCCATGCCTCTCCCTCCGCCCTCTCTCTCTGCCTCGGGGCCGCCCCATCTCCCTCTCTCTTTCTTTCAGCACATATGTTCCTCGTTCTTCTTCTGTCTCACTCACCCCACTCCCCTCAGTTCACTTTCCAGTCGCCAGATGCCGCCCGGCTCGTAATCCGTCGGAGGTCGCGACTTTAAGCCTTCGGCCCCAGGGGCGTGTGAAAAATTGATAAAATAACAAACTTTTTTTGCTTAAGACAAACACTTCCTTCTCAAATTGTATCCAACATTTTTTTCCCCCTTAAAACAATGAAGATGTTCTATTATTTTTTATCGAGTTTTTCTTGTCTTTAATGTATGGAAAAGGCTTTGTTTTTGAATTATAAATTATATTTACTTCGTCCAATCGTGTCAGCAGTTTTGAAAGTCTGCTGGAGATTTCTTTTCCCAATTGTTTCCTCATTTTCCCCGGAACCGCACTGTCGAGATTTTCCCGAAAATCCAGCGGAACCCGCTTCGGCCTCGATAAATTCGCAGGCGAGCGGTTGAGTGGATGAAAATGTTTGCCTACTGCCAGTGGTTGTTGTAGTTGTTTTTGTTGTCCTGATTGCTGCTCCCCAGTCGCTGCTGCTGCTGCTGTTGATGTTGATGTTGATGACTTCGCAACAGCAGCATTTACTTACGCACAGCAGCGGCGGCAGCAGCAACAGTCGCTCGTTCACTCACTCGGGCTGTCTGTCACGGTGACAAGTCGCAGGAGCGCAGACGAGAGAGAGCGAGTGCTCGCACACAGGCACAGGACGAACCCACGTGGAGAGCGATCACACTTGCCCAGAGTCAGACATCCACACACACACACACACACACAGCGACAGCCTCCCGCTTAGGCTTCCACACGGAGCCGACGACGACGTCGCTCTTTGACGTCTCCGCGTTCCAGTCAGAGCCGAGAAAACAGCAGAGACGATCAGAGAAGCAGCAGGACCAACAACAGGAACAACCAGGACTGCAGGAATCTCGAGCTGCCTCGTCCACTTCCTCCCGCCCCGCGCCCCACGCCCCGCAGGATGACATTACCGCAAATTGCAAAATAAATCGAAGGGCGTAACTAATTTCGCCTCGACGCGGAAGGGGCGGTCGGCCAAGGAGCAAGGGACGAGGACGCTGGGACGACGAGGGACCGACACTGAGAAGGAAGGAAATCGCCGTAAAAACATAACAACCGCCAATCTCGCAGTGCAGCAGTCGGTTGGGCCGAGGGAAGCCCCGAAAAATTACGCACAAACTTCTCCTGGTTCTTCGCTCGCCACGCCCCTTCCTTGCTCGTAAATTCCCCCAGAGCAATGAACGAATTTCGTCGTGAGAGCAATTGCCTTAGCTTCCTCTCTCTCACTCTCTCTTGCTCTCTCGCCCCCTCCTTCACTATTCGTTGGCCCACCCCTGTCGTGTCCGGCTTAACGGCTCCGTGTCCTGATTTATATCAATTGTTTAGCATCCATCCCGAGGCACCCCTGGCCAGTGACTCCTCCCCCACCCTCGCTGCCCTCGTCCACCACCCTGTCCTGTCCATCGGCAGCACCGCAGAGGGAGCTCGAGTCGAGAGCGACTTAAATTGCATAACGCCGTGCATTATCTTAACAACTTACAACCAACACTCTCGAGCACTTAGTTCAGCACACATCGCGCTCTCCCTCTCTCCCTCTCTGTCCCCCCACTATGTCTCTCTCTCTCTCTCTCCTACAGCCACACCCCACACTCCCACTCTGGTGGTGGACGCGAGGCGAGGCGAACGACCTCCGAAAGTAATGAAGAAAGTAATTATTTGGGATCCACTTTGGTCCAGTGCGGCTGGTGGACGATGAGGACGACGATGTTGTTGTTATTGTCTTGTTAGTGTTGTTGTGATTGTTGATGTCAATATTGTTGTTGCTGTTGTTTTCCTCCCTCCCACCGTCGTCCACTCGCACCGGCCTCGGGTATCATTCGTGGATATCACTGGGAAATTAAGTGAAATTAGAAGCAGATCGAAAACCTGAGGGCGTCCGAGGACGATGGAGCTCCTTGCCGGCTGAGAGGGGAGGGGGAATCGGTCGTAAATTTTCATCAACGAAACCGGGCAGGCGGGACGGAAAATCTAAGGGAGGGGCTGGAGGTAATCACGGTAGTTTCGTGTATAGAGAGTCAACTAAGGGGTTCAGGGGATAAAACAGAGCAGGAATTATATTACGAGTACGATTTTAACAACATTTGTTTTTATTTATTTCCCTACCAGAAGTATTATGATGTCTTTTAAAAGACTTTGATTTTATTTTTCTAAGAAAACGATTTCCCGACGACCCCCAATTGTCGACAGCCAGACGTTCTCCCCACCCCCAGTCGCCGTCCATGGCGCAGATAACGATCGAACGACAAATTTGCGATTTCCCTCCGTCCTCCTTGGGGGAAAATCAAAATCGAATGACATTCAATAGTTGCCAGAGTGAAATCAATGGCTTTGCCAGCAAATCCCCTCATAATCATTTGTTACACAAAACTTCTACACCCTACATGTACACACTGGCCTCCCGCTCACCCCCTGACCGCCCTCCCAACGACCCCTACTTTTTCTCTCTCTCTCTCTCTTGGTCTGACTGCAGTCGTCACGATGATTGTAATAAATGCGTATATGTGTTTTCCCACATGGAGCCATGGGTCGTCGCCTGGAACTGAGAGACCGACGCAGAAACATCGGTTGGGTGTGTTTGGGTGAGTCGAGCTCCTCCTATTGGTATTGAAAAGTCATCGGCAGCGGGGCCGTCGAGCAGCGTCAGCAGTCGTCGAGTGTCAACAGCACAACATGGTGAATTGCACACAGACGCAGCTTCGTCTGCTCGTCCGCACGTCTCCCAATCGCCCCGCACACCCACGCACACGGCTCCTGATCAGTTTGCATATCTCTCCATTTGGCCGTCTGTCTGTCATTTGTCAGAAGGCGAGACAGAAACGTGCTTCTCGCTAAATCGAGTCCAATCACGGGAGCGAGTCAAGAGAAAGAGAGAAAGAATGGGTGGAAAAAGCCAAACTGCCGATGACTTCGCTGGCCGGATCTATCGCTCCACAAGGAACCACCACATTTTCCGGAGATATACCGAGAATTTGCATAATAATTCACAGAGCTCCACCTCGGCGGCCTGGCGTCCTGCGTTCCAGCGGACCTGGGCTCGATTTTGGTCTCGCTCGACCGTGTCGGCGACCGCGCGCTCCTCTGACCAGCCAGCTATCTAGGATGGCGGACTCCTGTCCCCCGCCCCTGACGCCTTTCTAGCGCCTCGAAGTACGCTCGGTTTTATACCATAATCGTTAATCATTCGTGGATTATTAATTTTAAGCTCATTCGAATCGTTCGCCATCATTAATATCGCCAGATGGCGCTCCGATTAACGTCATTTGCCGCCGCCGTCGCCCGACTTCGTCTCCTGCTCCTTCTCCAGCTGCTGCATCCACATCGTCCTCCACGGCGCCGTCGACGGAGTCCTTTCGACGAAGTTCATTCCGAGGCAGTCGCCGGAACGAGACGTGACTGAAGGATGGAAGTGAATTGTGTGGCAGTTAATTTTGAAAATTCCCCAAAAGCAAATGAGCGTCGATCATTAGCCGAGACTTCGAGAGGAGCGGAATTATTTAATTTGAATTTACTTCAAATTCTGAATAGACAAAAGGAACATTATCATCATCATTATAACTATTATGATTTTGGAGTCAGTGTCCTTTCTAATTGCTCTTCTAATTGGCTTTTGTCATGTTCTAAAAGCCTAATTTAAAAAGAAACAAGATTTCACTACAAATCTCATTAAAACTGCAATATTTTTAGAAATTAATTTCAATTTCATGCTTATGTTTTCTGAAGTCATTATTCATAAACATTTTCATCAATCACACATAAATGACGAATGGAAAACAATTTCATTCCTTATTTAATTCATTCATTCATTTTTTATGACCATGATTTTTTTTTTATTTCGCTATTCAAGTGAATTCTTTAGACACCCCCATTCGCGACTTTAATTCCTTCAAAACCCTTCGAGCCACGAAACTCATGATGTTCCCCCAACCTTTTACCAAATCCTTATAAAGTCGGTCATTCATTAATTATGCCTTTTGTGAAGACCACTGAGTTAAAACCATTCCACTTCGGAATGCGAACCGCATTCGAACTGAGGTGGAAGCCAAGCCACCTGAAACTCGAGCTCGCCATCACGAAGTCACCCCGAAACTCCCATTGAAAACTCCCGATCGATTAACTCTGTCTCCCTCTCCCGCTCCCCCACTCGCCTTCCTTTCAGCCACACCGACCAACGGGGGCGAGTCGAATTTCATCATTTTGTAATTAAGTGCAGGAAATATTATTTACTTCCAACTACTACCGACGTCGCTGACGCCACTTGACCGACAAGCAGGACGCGAACAAGGATAGCGTCGAGCCAAAGAGATTTCCATGGAAATTCGCAACATTTTTCGTTCAATTAGCTGTGCATGAAACGCATAAAATTCCGCTCACACGGAACGGTCATAATTAACAAAGCTCAAAGAATTTTACACCACACTCTCTCGCTCTCGCTTCCTGTCCCTCTCCGCCGAAGCCCCATGCGAAGGGAGGGAGTGAGTGAGAGAGTGTGTGCATTCAGACATTTTGGCCTCGATTCACGAGACCGTGCGCGGGGCGACATCCGTGAAACGCCCGCTCTCCGACCCCACCCGGCCCGACCGAGGCCGCAGACCGTGGGGCGGTCGTGGGGCGTCGATGGCACAGATTTGATTAAACCGCAGCGAACGACAGACGGAACGCCATGGAAGGGAGTCGGAACGAATGGAACGGCGGACAGGAGCAGGGAACGGGAGGACGGGGGCCGACGATGATGAGGCAGCATCGGCGGAGCCCAAGCTCCAGTGGTTTCCAATTAAATTGAAATCAATTCAATATTCCATAGTTCAGTGGATTTAAAGTGGTTTGCATTACCATGTCGTGAGCCGGGGCGACCGTCCCCTCACTCGCCTATCCCCCTATCCCTCTCTCTCTCTCTCTGCTTTCCCTCTCTCTCACTAGCTCCCTCTACGCGCCGTGAAAAGTGGGCCACAAAGGTAATTGAACCGCTCGCAGTTGATCCTGCTGCCGTCGATGGTCTGGACGCGGGCAGGACCGGGGCGCAGCAGGGGCGAAGGAGCGAAGGGGAGGGCAGCGTCGAGCATCCTTGCACCGTCGGGGAATCCTTTCCAAGCGAGTGCGTGCGGCGTCGTCGGAAGGAGCGCAGGATAATAAATCGACGGCCGATGGCGTCGAGAGACGAGAGAGACCGAGGAGACCATGGCGCCCGGGAGCAGGGAGTGTGGGGCGGGGTGCGAGTGAGACAGGGAGTTGGAGTCGAGTGCGAGTGCGAGCGGGACGGACAGAGGCAGAACGAGGTGCAAGGCAATTGGGTTAAAAGTCATAAATTTGATTAACCCTAATTGGTTTGAGGCCCGCTGCACGTCATGAGGCGTCCCCCGCTGCCCCCAACCGATGTCTCGTTCTTCAGTCGTTCTCTCTCTCTCTCTCTCTCTCTCTCTCTCTCTCTCTCTGTATCTCTCTCATGCATTCGCCCCTCCACGTGTCTTCTGTCGGCGTCAATTGGAGCTGTTGATGTGAGTGAAATATGCACGCAGCAGACGTCAAGAGTCGACAGCGCCTCGAATCGATTCGATTGACAGCTCGGCGAGCCCGCGCGGCAGAAGGAGAGGAACGAAGAGGGAGAGAGAGAGAGAGAGAGAGAGATAGTAACGGTAGGCAATGGCGCGTGAAGATTGCCTGATTGGACATGGAGAGGAGAGGAGGAGGAGGAGGGCCTGACGTCGGACGCGAGCCGCAGTGACCACGGCCAGATATGACAGACGGGAAATAAGCAATTAATAGGACGCAAGTGCCTTACGCTGGTCGAGGTGGTAAAAGTGAATTATTGCCTCACGCATAGCGCGGCTAATTGGCCCAGGGGGCGCGGGGAAACGCTCGATATCAATCGGCATAATCTTCCGAGTGTTGCACTTAATGCCTTCTGATCCACATTTCCTCCGGGATCGGTAAGGGATCCCAAATTAGAGGTTGATGCGGTCTCATTGTGGGCTTAGGAAGGCTTCAATGGAAAGCTAGAGATGGAGAAATTGGGAAAATGAATAAAGAGTTTCTCGAAGATTCTCAAGGATTAACTTCAATTTTCCCAATTTTACCAGGTTAAAATTTATGTTTGATCCTCGCCACACCTTCAATTAAGACTCTAAAATTGTTTGAAATTTATTTGAATTTCTTATCATTTCTTTATTAAATGTATATCATCATGACAGTTGTCTCCTGGTATGCTAAATTATGCCATTATTTTCCTCACGCTTCCCACCTTCTCCAATTATTCGCGACCCCTGATTTCCGCTCGATTTTTCTTTCCCTCCATTTGCGCTACCCGTGGATATCGAGGAATACTTCGTGAATTCCTTCGCCTCAGCCGCCGGGAGACTCCGCCCGCTCCCCAAGGACCTCCTTCCCCATAATGGTTATCGAAATAGAGTCCCTCGAACACCATTAAAAATGCATGTGGAGGACTTGAGAAAGAAAATCGAAATCGAAACAAACGTACATTCAAACTTCTTGCTTTAAGTGATGATCCGCGAATTTCGGCTCGTTTTTCTCTCCTTGACGATTTTCAATCATCCTCATTATTTCCATCCTCAAGGGGAGCCACAGAAAGAGAACGAGATAGAGAGTGGGTGGCTGCGAGAAAGAGATGGCGATGAGATCGGAGGGGGAGTGGGGGGCGCTCATTTGACATTCTTTCCGCGAATTTAAATAAAAAATGTCAATCATTCATATTTAAAATCTCCGAACGACGAGAGCAGCAAAAATAAGTCCAAGAACGAAAATAACAACGAAAACAAGAATTTAGGGGTGGGGGGGTTGTTAGGTATAAGAAGAAGAGAGATAGAGAGAGAGAAGGAAATATGCGCGGCTGAAATCTGACAAGAAAATCCGCACTTTTCCGCTTACTGCTTTCATTGTCTTCCATTTAAGGGATATTTTATTTCCACCGACTTCCTTCTTCCCCTCCCTCTCTGCGCCCACCCTCTCCTCCACCGTGCCCCCATATCTCCATCTCTCTCGCTGCCTCTCTGCTCACCCGCTCGTTTCGTCGCTTTTGCTTTCGCCTTCGCCTTCCGTTTGGTTTGGTTTGGTTCCGTTCCTCGCATTTGTTTGTCAACCGGAAGTCGCTGTGTAACTTCCTGCCTGCCCGAGTGTTGCTATCAGCGACTGCCACCAGCGGCCGCCCCCACCCCCGCCGGGTCCGCGCCCACTCATTACCCTCGGCCGGAGAGTCCTCTGGCTGACCTGCTTTTGAATGGCATCAAACAAGGGACCGACTCGAGTGAAAGACGACGACCCTGCTCCGGCGGCTCAGACAGCCGTCAATTCCCACCACCACCACCACCACCAGCAGCAGCTTCTCCTTCATCGCCGCCCTGGGGGAGTGGCAGGGGCGGTGGTTGGACCAGCCTGCGAGTGAGTTTCAAAAGTACTTAAAAATTTATTCATGCAAAAAGCTTTTATGCGTTGCGTTCGGGGAAATTCATGCCTGCAATTGGGAATTTCCTAATTGTCTGTCGAACTGTTTTGTTCTCGAAGACACAGCCGAAAGAAGCCAGTCGTCAATCCGTCCGCCTCTCTCTCTCCCCCCCATCGTGGTCTTTGTCGCCGCCTGTGGGCTGCTCTCCATCCTTCTGGGCTCGCTTATCATTAGAGCAGCAGCAGCTGCTTTCCATTTTTGAGATCTGCTATTTATACATGCCAACGACAAGCCCGACTTTCGAGAACCCCTTCTTCCTCCGCTTCCCCTTCATACTCCTCACCAACCGACGACGTCTGGGTCTGTGACACAGATTGCGAGCTGGTGCTTTTGTCCTTTTCCGGGGGGGTTCTCAATAATTCAGGACCAGGAGAGATGGCTCAATGGAGTTATTAGAGCAGTAGGATTCGAGAGCCATTCGGATGAAATCCCGGGGTGGAGGAGATGGGACAAATTCTCATCTGTGCAGGAAACTAAGATGGAACTTTCAAATCGATCCCTTGGAAAGTTTATTTTCCTCGAACTAACCCTTGACATTTTTCTTTCTCCCACTTTTCAACCTGAAGCTTATCACCATAAGACAGGGTCGACCTTCCGCTTGCCACTGCCGATCCCTTCTAATCCCTCTGAGACGCCGCTAATCCTCATTTGCACCCATCCTTCCCATATCCATATCCAGGCCTGTGCCCCAATTTACACTCTACTAAATAGAGCTGAGCCTAATCTTCGATAAATAGACCAAAGCCCGCCATAACTATCGATTAGTCGTCCCTCTGGCCTCCATCACTCCCTTCAGCGACACCTTCCGCTCGTCAATGAATCCCAAAAGCAACAATTAAGCCCCGGCAGACGTGAGAACAACAAGAGCAAGTACACGAACACGAACAACAACAAATGCCAGCCCTTTAAATTGGCAATTAATTAATTTCATTAAACTGACATCGAACTAGGCGTTGCTACCCATGGGGAAATCCTTGCAAATTTCGTCCTTCCGCTAATCCTGGGAACAACCTTTCAAAGTTATCGGTCGGGGGTGCGGGTGAAAAACAAAGGGTAAGGGGCAGGAGGGGTTCGGGGTCCGGGTAGTCGCGCGTTTACCCTCAATTAAAGTCTTTACACCGAAGTAATGATAAGATGCTGAGGCTGTAGGCAAACAGAGTCCAAGTGGCAACGGCAACGGCAACGACGGCGATACCCAGCATAACAAAGGCCATACGACCAACACCAACAGCAACAACGACGCCGGCGAGAACGAAAACCATAATGTCAATAACAACAACAAGCAGAATCCAGGGCAAATGCGAGGCTAAGCAATTTTCAGCTTAAAGTTCAAACAATGGGTAGCCTTCGACAGCCGACTCTCGCCAACCCCCAGAGGACCCCTCGCTCCACACCGAGGCGACAACCGCTGCCGAGTCCTGGGCACGCCGCCAACCCTCCTCACCCCATCGCACCGCGGCTGCCGAGCGCCAGAAGCCGAACTCGAAGCCACTTTAAGCCCACAAAATCCATAACGCAAACAGACGACGGAATAAAAGTCCCCGAGGCGGGCGACGCGATCCGAGCCGCGTCCTGGCTGCCTCCAGGAGGCGACGTTGCCGTGGCGATGTCGCCGCGGGAGCAGGAGACAGAGTTCACGGGAATAGGGCGAGTGTCAGAGAGGGAGGGGCGGAATGGAAATTGAAAATGCTCGCCTTATCGCAATCGATATGGTTGGGATCCCGTGACCACTGAGCGGCGAGGTGTCGCCCGCCTCGACACCCCAAATTCGGGGTATTGAATTACGAATGACAACAACAATAACAATAACAACAAACCGCTTGCCTCCATCTACAGTTTATTCAGTTGACGCTAGCGATGCTTAAGGAATAATACGTTGATTACAATAATTTTCTTTTCGCGTCGGTCCCGTCGCCGTTCACCGCCTCACGAGACCGCCCAGGCCCAGCAGCCCGCCCCTGCGCGGGGGTTGGGCCCCGCCGCCCCGCTCCCGGCTGCCGCCGCCCAAGATGCCGGTGACGCCGCCCACTGCGCCCACAACGCCGCCCAGCGGCTGCAGCACCGAGCCCAGGCCCTCGCAGGTGGTCTTCGTGAGCGCGGCGAGGGGGGCGCCGAACACCGAGAGCTCGCAGAAGCGGAAGTCGTCGCCGGCCTTCAGCTCGGTGCCGACCTCGATGAAGGGCGTCCCCTTGCCCGTGACGCTGCGGAAGAGGTCATCGCCGGCGGCGGCGGCCGAGGTGGCGCCGTCCTTGAACGACTCGGCGAAGCGCACCAGCATCCCGATCAGGTTCTTGCGCACCTTCAGGTCGTCGGCGTCGCTCAGCCGCGTCTCGGGCAGCGGGTTGCCCAAGATGTCGTTCACGTCGAACATGTAGCCGAGCTCGTCGCCGTGCGCCACCACCTCGGGGTCGGGGTCCTTCGTCTCCGCCACGATCGGCAGGCCGCGCAGGAAGTTGATGCCGCGCGACTTCGTGCCGCTGTACTCGAAGCTGTAGACGAAGGCGGGCGCCAGCTGCGACCACGCCTGGGCCGACAGCACGGCCGGCAGGTTGAACAGGACGTCGGTGGTGCTCTCGACCACCTTCTTCAGCACGCCGGTCACGTCGAGGCCGGCCGGCACCCTCAGCACCTCGTTCAGGGTGGGCGTCAGCGCCTGGCTCAGGCCCGGCAGCACCGGCTTCGCGATGTCGCCCGTCACCGCGTCCACCCGCAGCATCCCGCCGAGGTCCTTCAGGACGTCCACCAGCGAGCCGAGGAATTCGTCGACGCTGCCGAATGCCGACTGGATCGTGTCCAGCGAGACCGCGTTCGCCGTCTCGTCCTTGGTGACGCCCGTCAGCAGCGGCACCGGCTCGAAGCCGCCGCTCCGCAGCTGCTGCTCCGGCTCGCCCACCACCAGGCTGGGCAGGGCGCGCTCGTCGTCCGCGCCCTCCTGGTGCGGCTGGAAGCCCGTCTGGCCCGCCAGGCCCTGGGTCATGTGGCGGCCCGCCAGGCGCTCCGTCTGCACCTGCGAGTCGTTCATGATGATCTCCTCGGCCGGTTTCTGCGAACGACAAACACAATCAGTAGCCAGTGGACGAGCGGCAAACGGCGATCGCGGCCTACCTCGCGCATGCACTGGACGATGGCGAGCTCGTCGGTGGTGGGGCACCCGTTGATGCGGGCCACCTCCTCGACGCTCTGCACCGGCTCCTTGTCCATCGCGTACTGCGAGAGCGCCGTGCCCGACATGGCCACGACGCCGTTCATCTCGCCGGCGCTGCGCGACGCCTTCGACATCGACAGGTACATCGCGCTCGCCCCGCCCGACCCGTGCCCGATGGCCTTCACCTGCTTGGGGTCGCCGCCGAAGTGCTCGATGTACTCGTTGACCCAGCGCAGGGCCGTCGCCAGGTCGAACATGGCCAGGTTGCCGTCGAACTCCTTCGTGCCGTCGCCCAAGATGCCCAGCGAGCCGAGGCGGTACTGGGGCGTCACGACGATGACGCCCTCCTGGGCCATCGGGGTCGCGTCGTACTGGGCGGCCGAGCCGTAGCGGAAGCCGCCCGGGTGGATCCACACGTAGACGGGGCGCCCGGAGGTCTCGTCGGGCATCTGGGGCGTGTAGATGTTCAGCAGCAGGCAGTTCTCGTCGCCGATGACGCGCGTCTTGGGCCGCTGCGGGTCCGGCTGGATGCAGGGCGGCCCGTGCTGGGTCGCGTTGATGTCGCCGGCCATGCGCTTGTAGACGGGGCGCGCGTAGCGATTGGGCCCGGTCGGCGGCTCCGCGTAGTAGAGGCCCAGGAAGCTGTAGACGCCGGTCCGCTCGTTCCGGAAGCCCTCGACGCGCGCGTCCCGGTTGTAGACGCGCGTGAAGACGACCGGGTCGTCGGGCGGCGGCGCCTGCGACTCCTGCCCGCCCACGATGCGCTTCACACGGTGCACCGGCGACGACGACGACAACGAGTCCGACGATGCCGAGGCCAGGCTCGCGACGACGGCGATCGCGATGACGACGACGACCGCGGTCGGTCGGTTTCTCAGTGCTGATGATGGGAACTTCGACATTTTGTCGCGTGTCGCTCGTTCGAATTCGCGCGTTTCGCTTGTGTGCGGCCTCGACCGCTGCTCCACGATCACTGGACGGCCTGGCCGCGGTCGAGTCGTGACGAAAGCTGACGACGGCGACGGCGACGGCGACGACGTTGGCCTAGGAAAAAGCTCGTCGTCATTGGGAATTCACGCCAAGCCGGCCAGAGTAGAACAACAACAACTGAGTAGAACAACAACAGCGAAATATTCAAATCGAGCCCGAACCTTCTACTCCGGCGGAATTGTGATGTGATAAAGCTCGTTCACGATGTGATAAAGTCACGTTGTTGCTTCAATAATTGTTTTGCCCATTGTTGTGTTGTGCAGTGTTACACGGGCGGGTTTAGAGTTTCCACACACGAGCCCAACAACAACAAAACAGAGATGAACCAAAACAACAACACAAATAAACAAAACAACGGCAAGAATGAAGCAACTACAAAATGATATCACAACTACAAAACAAGGCTGCAACAGCCTCTTAAATTTTTGTTTTTTCATATTTTAAATTGATTAGGATGAAGTAATATTACGGTTTTTATAGTGTTCTTAAAAAAATATATGTAATTTTTTCGTCTTCCATACGTTTCCCCAGTCCTTTTACTTTCCTTCGCTGAAGGTCAAGAGGCAATGGGTGGCTCTTGAAGGTAGGAAAAACGAACAAGTACGAAAGAGAGAGCGTCATTAAGTATTGGGAAATATGAGCAAATGAAGTCAATCCATCAATCCATGAGCGACGATTGAATGACAGAGACCTTTTTAGGTATGCCAACGATTTCCACGGATGTCACAGCGGGATATCGTTGGGAAAAAACACGGGCTGGGAAAAGCACAAGATAATCTTCAGCCAACGGTAATGAGAGACGTTCGTGCGGCGATTGCATTAATGCATATCGTATTGGTATACGTGAATTATATGCTATAAGTGCATGTGTTTCCGCAGAATGGAGCGAATATATATGGGTTTGGTTTCGCTGGAGTCATGCCAGTTTAATTGGATGTTGGCGATACTCGTTTAAACGCGGTGTCATCGCGGCAAACTAAATAAAAACAAACCGAAAACACGAGATGAAACAAGGGAAAACACGAGTCAAAATACCAGAGGAAAGCAAAAGCAGAAACGAATTAAAAACAAGAACAAAAGCGGAAAGATGCGAGAAAAAATAAAAATAAAAGCCAAAAAGTGCTAAAGCCCAATGAAAATAAGAAAACAAAAATAAACGAAGAGCAAAACCAAAAGAAAAACACAAGATAAAACAGAGTGCGACCGACGTACAAAAAAGAATTATGCGAAGAGAGTGAAGTAAAATTATATAAACTTATAAAAATGAACGAAATACTCGAATTTTAACGAGGTCTCCAAAAGCTCGCTTCGAGATTCACTTGGTTTTAGTTCGATCCCAACTGGTCAGTCGGGTTTATCGTCACAGAACCGGCAGAAACAAAGAAAGAAAACCGCAAGAAGCGAAGAGCAAATAGCAAAAAAGCTGATAAAAACACAGCAAGATGATAAAAATTCGTAATACTAAAATCGAGAGTGAGGGAGACAGAAAGAAAATAAATTTAATTCGTGTACGTGTCAAGAATGCCAATTAAACAACGGGGAAACAAAGAGATGCCGATCATATGTGGCAAGGTCCTATTTTATAAAAAAAGGTCTGAAAATTATAGGAATTAAAAAGAAAAACCTATAAAAAAAAACAATAATACTATGAAACCAAATGACATTTTTAAAATCCTTTGAAAGGCCCTGAATGGTACAAACTAATATTATTATAAAAAGATAAAAAAAATGCGGTCTTCTTCCTGCCCTTCAGTGTCAAAAAATCGTCTGGTTTTCAATTAAATTTTATTTTTTCTTTGATTTAATTTTCAGATTCCAACTGCGTCAACCAACACAAAAACACAAAAACAACAAAATGAAAACAACAAAATGAAAACAACATCAGCATTATTATGGAAAAATCCCTGCCTGAGGATAAAAATAGCAAGCACCCAACAACAACAACAACAAAGACCTGACGTCGCCAGTGGCGGTTTGTGACAAATTTTCAGTGGCTCGCAATTTCATAAATTAAAAAAGCTGAAAAGTTGAGCAGGACAAGCAAAAAGAGGACGTCACAGAGGGACGGAGAGAGTGAGGGAGATGGAGAGAGTGAGAGAAATAGAAGAAGAAGACGAAGACGATGCTGGGAATAATCCACGCCTCGAGCGAGATTATACACAATTTGCGACGGCAACAAATGCAATAATAACAACAACTGCAACCACAGCAGCAGCAGCAGCAACAGAAGTCGAACATTCGGTCCTTTTTCGCTTAAATCGCAGCACGAGCCGATCCTGGGAAAATAAACCGAGCCCTGGCCGAAGCCTTGAATCTCAATCTCATCCTTGCCGAGGGCATTTAAATGCTTTCGTCTGTGGCTGTTGGTCGGCTTCTTCTTCATTCTGCTGTTGTTGTTGCACAACTTTTTGCTGTGTTTTCTTAATCCCGATTTCCTGTGAGATGCACAGCAATCTCTTCCTCTTCTTCCTCTCGTACGCCTTCTTCTTCTTCTTTTTCTTGTCCTTCTTCTGCTTCCATCGAAAGGCAAACAAATATTTGGATTATTGACCGAAGCAATTTTATTTGTTGCCGTTATTGTTGTTGTTGTTGTTCTTGTTCTTGTGATTGTCGTTGCTATTGTTGGCATTATTATTGTTGTTCTTGTCATTGTTGTTGTTGTTGTTCCTCGACTGGTTGCTCGGCTCTTCACACAGCACTTGGTCGTCTTCGCCAGCAGCAGCAGCGACAGCCACAACAACAACTATGAGAATACAACACCAACACAAGCACCAACTAAAACAACAATAGCTGACAGAACGAGAGCAGGAAAAGAAAGGCGAAATCCTTCGACTGCATTTGTCATGTTGACAATTTCAATTCAAGCATTTTCTCCTCCCGGCTTCCCATCCCCACACACGAACTTCCGCCGCCTCGCCATATTCGCCCGATCCTGCCTCGTACGCCCTCCCGCCCTCCTCCACCTTGTCAATCACACACACATCGAGAGACGCACACTAACAAGCACAGTGACGCACACAAAGAATCGACTCGATCGAGTGGGACGGACGGAGATTCGCAAAGAGAGACCAACACATGCCTCGCATTGCGAACACATCGTTGCACACGCATTTGCGTTTCTGTTGGTGTTTGTGTTGGTGTTGTGGGTCTTGAGCCGACGGTGGTGTTGGTGTTGGGAGAGCCTGCAGGACTCGCTCCGCTTGGCTGCATGTCCTGCAGAAATTGCGTCGTCCTCAGGTTCGGATTTTCTGCTTTCCTTATTCTGCCTTTAATCGAAGAAATTGATGGAGAAAATGGACAAGCAGTGAATCTGAGTCCTTGTTATTTTTCTCGTGTCTTTCTCCTGCACTTCCAGAACGCAGGGAAATCATCATAAAAGCCTTTCGACGATTGGCAGCGTTCCTTGGATCCGCTTCCTTCGTCCCTGTTCATCGGCCCTCAGTCTCCCATGAGGAGTCGATGCAAAACTTCGGCTCTAAGGAGCGAGAATGCATCGTTACTTATCCTTTCGTTTGTGGTTTTAGGATTTCGGTGCATTTGATTGTGAAACAACAAGCCGGAAGGACGAAATCGATGATGACCATGCAGAGTAAGAAGAAGGCCACGAGGAGCCCCAAGGAGCAGATGAAGACAAATATCCTTGAGAAAATATCGAACGATGGGAAATTCCTCCTGAGCTCAGAGGAATTCTTTAATTCTCTGGACTTTCGGCAGTTTTCGGAAGAAATTCCTGATATTCCGACTGATTTCGCATCACCTCCCACGGTCGCCCCAAAGTATGCAAGGATTTCAGCCTTAAGATCCTCACTAATGAATGAGTGAATGGAGCCTTCATCAGGAAATGCACTTTCAATTATCCGATGAGGGAGAACGGAAATTCCAACGAAAGTCCCGAGTCCTTTTATTAAAAAATAATAGAGATGTTTATTGCAGGCGCCTGAAAGTATGCTCCAATAACGGCTCAATCCTGGGTGGACCCACTGAAATCCTTTCCCCATTCGTCTTCCCTCATTCCCTGCTCTCTCGTCCCTCGTCCCCCGGAGATTCCGATCTCAATTACTGCACATTTGGTCTTCGGGAAACTTTCCGTCAGAAGTTCCGTACGAAAATATTCTAAACTCCCAACTAATTAAACAGAATTAAGTTTGCAAAATTTGTCTGAGTAATTATCACATTATATAATAAAAGATATCTCTCCCTCGCACTCGCACTCGCTCTCACTCTCTCCCCCTCTCACTCCCATTCGACCCCTGTCCCGCCCTGCGACTTCCGATGCTTTTATTAAATTAAAACGTAAAATCCACGGAACTTTGAACCCGCAGAAATGCAACAGAAACTACGACGAGAAACCAGAAGAGAGAGAGAGGGGGAGAGAGTGAGAGAGGGACGACAAGGACAAGGACGGGAGTGTGGAGCAGGAAGATAGAGATATTATAATAAAAAGCGACGTAAAATCTCTTAGCAGCAAAGAGATATGTCACGTGGGACAAATTTCGCATACTTGAAAGTTCGTTCGGCTGCCGGAGCCCAGATGAGCGGGATGCACTGATCCAATGAGTGACGGGGAGCCGAAGTTAGACCGAAGGACGTCAGGAGTCGTGGGAGGGGGCGAGAGCGGAAGTCGAGGGACTTTGGAGCCAAACTAATGCAGTAAAATTTGGGAAATATTTTCGTAAGGAAACCTTTGGAGAGCCAACATTTTCTTGAGAACGGCACAACGAGAGACAGATAGTGAGTGAGATGGAGAGATAGAAGGAGAGAGACATTGAGTGCGGGAAAGAGGGAGCAGTAACAGGATGAAAGAAGGAAATTTAGCGGAAGTTAACAGAACTTTCGCAAAGCCGAGGAGGGGGGAAATTTGTGCGTAAGTGATGCCAACACACGACGCGAGAGAAGTAGCAAAAATTCGTCAGACAGAAAAATATGTGGAGGACACCGACGGCACAGAAGAAGAGGAAGCTACCTCGGAGGGGTAGGCGGGGAGGAGCATGAAGGAGGAAAAGCTTGAATAATAAATAATTCCGCTGGGATGAAAAGTGAACGAGGACGGAAAATTCCCTTTTAAGTGAAACGCTTTCCCCTCATCCCAAGAAAACGAAAGAAAGAAAGTATGATGGAATAGAAAAATGGGGAAAAAGTGAACCAGTGGGAAATATACGGGAGGGAGCGAGAGAGCGATAGCGGAGATGCGACCGGAGTCTCGCCAGCTTCCAAGTTGTTACTATTTAAACACTTTGCTCGGCAACTTATAAACTGTCCCCAAGTACTCGACTCGACTCGACTCGACTCGACTACACGCAAACTTTGGGTCGTCCCTCTCGCTTGCACCAATCTTCTCCCCGGAGAGAGAATGGGAGTGAGAGGGACGCCGGGGACAGTGGAAGAGGACACAAAAAGCGAGCTCTGAAGGGACCCCTAATGATGATGACTTTTGCATTTTAACGCCATTTGCTCAATTTTCCCTTCCGCAGACCTTGGGCTGGACATTTGCGGTTCCAACTTCCACTCGCTCCGTCTTCCCCGCTCTCGTTTGCTTCATCCTCTCGTTCACTCTCCCTGTGGTGAAAAATCACCTCGACTGTTCTCGGTGAAAATTCCTCATTTTCCGCTTCCGGTGACTTTTGGCATTCTTCGTCCATTCCTTCCTCGCTTCGATCATCCATCATGCCATCGTTCCCGCTTCCTGTTTCTTTCCCTCCACCAGCACCGCAGCCACTGCTGCTTCCTGCCTTTCTTTCCTCCATCGTTCTTCTTTATTATCTTCCCGGATTTGTCTGTACCTCTCGTTGTTCGTCTGACCGGCGTCTCCTCTTTGGCGGGAGTCCTTCGCGTATGTCCTTGGGACTAATATCCATCATCGCCGGGCGCAGAAGTTTCGCTGCATTTTATCTTCCATCACTTCGCTTTTATTTCCTTGTTGATCCCGTAATCTCTCTCTCCCACTCTCCCACTCTCTCCATTTTTATCTCTCTCGGCCATTTAATTTTCACAAATAAACGCAACATCGTCCGACGGCTGACTTCGGGCTCCCGGAAGGCGAGGGTCGTGATCGGGGTCGGGTCGGGTCGTGGTCGGGGTTGAGACTGGGGTCGGGGAAGAGGTTGTGGTTGCGGGAGTCATGGCTCGAGGGTCGAGGGGTTCGGGGCCGCCGTTTGAGGGTCTGAATTTTCTGCTCGACTGGGAAAGTTTTTGTCTGCAACTTCTTTAAATTAATTTGATGTGAGATAATTTCCTCTCCTCGTTCCTCGGGAGTTTTATTGTTATTATTTTCCCTATATTAATTTTTTCTACGGAGTTATTATTGTTTTCTCCTCTGCATCTTTTTTGGTTTTATTACTGGCGATTCTGTGTATTAGTTTTATTTTGTGGTAATTCTTGCCTTTACGACTGCAGTCGTCGCGGAAAAAGTTTTAATTAAAAGACATTTGCCTCCAGTTCCAAGGCAATTAGCGTCTGCGAAAGCCTCGCCGTCCAACGCCGACGCCGCCAGCTGGGCTGCCAGAAGCCGTGGGAGGCCAGTAGACGAGGTCTTAAAGGCCTTGTGAAGTTCCTTCTGTGGAGTGAATCATTTTCTCAGTGGCTACCACTTCTCTCTCTCTCTCTCTGTCTCTCCAGAGAACGATTTTGCCACAAGCAACGTGCAGCTCGTTGTCGACCATCTCGGTGGCAGGAACATACATCACTTTTTGTTCACGGCAAACACCGGGGACTCCTCCGCCTCTCGACCCCGTGAACCTCTCCCAGTACAATTGACTTATACTGCAGGGAATCCCATTTTAATAGACTTCTGGGGAAACTCCTCAGAAACTCCTGGCCATCCCCTGCCATCTCGATCCTTATCTCTCCTTTCTCTCACTGGTGCTCTCTACCTTCCGAGTGGTAAAGCGAATTCCCGCTATCCTAAATGTGAAACAAATCCTAAATTGCTCCGCTAAACATGTCAAGTAATCCCAAATTTATATGCAAACTGATAAAAACAATAACAACAAGTGCGGCATTTCACGACAAATGCAACAAAAAATACTCCCTCTCTCTCACTAGCTCTGTCTCTTTTCCCCTAGGGCTGGCATCATCCCCAGATTCCTAGAGATCCGTCGAAGGACGGACATCGCAGACATCGGACCGAAAATTTCTCTTATCTGCCGCTAAAAACCTCTCTGCTTGTGGAGTAATAACAACAACAAAACAAACAACAATAACAAGCGAAGCGACAAAAACAACGTCTGCAACAACAGCGAATATTATGGTGGAGCGGTGAGGGGAAGGAAAGTGTCCTATCAAAGGAATTGAATCAAATTACCTTGTAATCTTAACCTTAAGGTTATTTTCCAATTTCCCCCCGCTATCTTCCTTCTCTCTCTCTCTTTCTCTCTCCCAATCCCAGGCTCCCGTCTTGGCCCTGTCGAGCTGTTTTGCGTCCTCCATAGACTTTCTCAATGTCTGCGTGCGTCGCACCCGCAGCAATCGTAAGTTTCTGCCCCGTAGGCAACATTGTATCTCTCCCCTGTCACTGGCACGAGCACGCACACGGCCGAGTAGGAGGAGCAGTCGTGGGTCCCACTCATTCCCCCTCGCTCTCCCTCTTTCTGTCTCCCACTCACATTCAAATGAGAATCTTACGAGTCCTGCTATCGCGATCGCAAGTTCAAGTGAGTCTCTCGGGCTGAAGCTTCTGCTCGGTTTTTGATACAGTTGGGAAGATACCATCGAGGTATGTTGGTCCATCGATGTGCCGGGGTGTGAGGGATAGGTGGAGAACCAGGGAATTGATGGTACCAGAGAAAGATGCTACCAGGGAGAAAGATTGTACTGGTAGGAGAGATGCTACTGGGAAGAAATTTGTAAGGATCGAATACGGAGTATTAGAGATTTTTATATCAAATGATCTAACAACCAGGTATGGTATGCGAACAAGATGTGGCAAGAGCACGATGTTTAGTAAGACAACAAGATTTATGTCACGAAACACACAAGTGGTTTGAAGCCAGGCCAGAAAGTACTAGTACTAGAACCAGGTGTGGTAAGAGATCAAGAGATGGTACGAGCATGGACTTTTTGCTAAATAGCAAGATACAGCATGAATGAAGAGCAATGATTAAGAGCAACGCAAGTTAATGATATGTGGTAAGTGAACCAGAGGTGGAAGTAAATAGCAGAGGGTCAGTAAAAAGATGAAATAAAAATGCCAACCGATAGTCCTGGAACTGCTATTGGTATAAGGACTTCGAAAGGATGTCCACAATCGTCTACTTTGGGCCCGACCACGACTTCCATATCTGATTTTCCATTTCCGCAAATGTACCTCCCACCTGCCCTGATCTCTGATCTATTAATTTCGTCCCTCTATTCCACATCTTTTCCTATCACGAAAAACAACCTCACCAATGTCGCGTGTCCCCCTCATCCTCGGTGATGTGGCCTCCAATTTCGACCTCCATCTATTCAAATCTCCGACAGTCGATCGGCGATTCCCCCACCTCCACCTCATTCTCCTCCTCCTTCTCGTCCTCCTTGTGCTTCGCCCCCTGTCGCTGACACCTCGTGCGATTCGTTCCGAATCAGTTCTCGAACTGCCATCAGTCTCTTCGGCGTCAAAAGTTTCCGAATAAAAATCAAAGATTAAGGAACGACCATAAAATAACGGTAAAGTTCGGACTAAACTTCGATTGAAGAAAGAACAACAAAAACATAAATGAATCGAAAACAACAACAGCAAAGACGACGAAAACAAAAGTCAAACAAAAACAAAAGCAAACATCATGAGTGACTGAGAGCACGAACCACGAGCATGGACATTGAAAAGCAATAACCTCGAAGAGACCAGCACGATAAAGCAGACAGAGACGGCGATGGAAGGGGAGGTGATGGGGGAAAGTGATAAAATCAAGTTCATTTAGGGGCGCTCAGGTGAGCGAGAGACAGCAGAGACAGCGGAACCGGCGATTGATCAGTGGATGAAGGAGGAGATGATGTAAAGACGAAGGAGATCGGACTAGGGAAGGCGTGGGCGGAGGCGAAGGAGTCGAAGGAGTCGAAGGACGAGAAGTTGGAGGGATGAAGGAGGAGCCGACAGAAGAGTCGCAGTCGGAGGCAGGCAGGAGAGAAGTTAATGAGGAAAACAAAACAACTGGAAGAAGTCCAAGCCGATGACGACGAAGTGGCGAAGGAGGGTCGAGAGGGAGGGAAGGTAGGGGAAGGAAAGTGCAATCACGCGAAATAAATAGGGAGAGAGAAAAGTAAGCAGTGAAAATAGAAGCTTATAACTGTAATTGGATACGCCAGCGACCGAGCCCTGGGAAGGCAGGGCGGAAGGAAGGAAGGAAGCAGGAGGCGATGTGATAAGGAAGAGGGACAGGTGAAGTCGGACCGAATCGAGCGAAGAAATGGACTGGGGAGGGGACGACGGGAGAGAGAGACAGAGAGGGTGAAGAAGGAAAAGACAGTTGACTTCATTGATTAGTGAAATGGAGAACTTGTCCAAGGGGTTAACAGAGAAAGAGCCAGATGGGAAGGAGGGAGACAAAGGGGGCCAAATGAAGCGTAGACAAGCAAACGGCAGATAAATCAGGGCGAAGAGAGGGAAGGGCAAAAAGGAAAGAAAAGGGAAGGCCGGGAGAAAAGAAATTGGAGGAAAAATCGTTGACCAAAAAAATCGGTGTTGAAATATTATTAATCATATTTCAAATAGAGAAAACGTAAACACATTTATGTCAACGCCATCAAGGACCAGTGACAACAGGACCCAGCCAACAAGCAGCAGCAGGAGCAACAGCAACAGCAGACAGCAAGGACCTTCCGATCCACCGCCCCCACCTGCCAGCAAAAAACATGAAAAATTACATAAAGTTATCAAATAAAAGGGACCATCGAGACTGCGACCGACGGACGACCGACCGGACGAAGGAAAGGACCTACACGCATTGACAGACAGTTTTATTGCTTATCATAGATCACTCCGCAAACACGCTCTCCCTCCCCCCTCACTCTTTCATCCCCCTCTCTCCAATGTCCTGAGTAAGTGACAGAAGTCCACGATAAAAAGGGGGAAACGAAAAAAATCGCACTCCTGTGACGAAGAGTGGAAAAAGTGAAACAATTGAATAAACTGCTAAAAACACTCTGTCTCGCCTTCACACCAGCGCTTTCTCTGTGCGAGTTTCTCCATCTTTCTCCCTCGCACTCGATGCTCATCTGGTGCGGGACGTTAAAAATTGCGAATGTCACTTTGGGCATGACAAAGGAACTGAACGCGTCCAACCGGACCGGACCGGACCGCACCGAAGCCAGACCCCGGCCCCACCCCAGTCGCTCCGCCCTCGTTCGCGCCGTCCTGCCATCGGTCGATGTCGGCCGTCGTCGTGGTCCGTCGGCCGGACACTCGTACGTTCGCCCGGTCGTCGGCCGGTCGATACACGAGTTAAAGACCGACGCAACCCTAATTGTAAACAACAGCTGAAAAGTTAAGTTAATGGAATAACAATGGCTCAAAGAGGCGAAAACGGGAGGGCGACAGCGAGAGTGAGAGGGAGAGGGATAGGGAGACAGCAACACAACACGGGCAGCTAAAGAGGCAGCGAACGAGGCAGCAACATCGGCAGGCAGGAGATAAAAAATTGGGAACGCCGGGGACAAAAAAAAACGAATAAAAAGCGCCGAAACCAACCCAAAACAGGACGAGCAAATGTGGAAGAGGGTGCGGGTGGCGAGAGGAGTGAAGGAGGAGGGAGGAAGAGAGACAATGGGAGAGCGGGAGGCAAGTGCAGCCAAGTGGAAACATATGGACCGTCAAGTGGACAGCGCCGGATCGTAATATGGTTTGCGAAGTTTGATTGCATTACAAGTTGTTACCGCGACCGACGCAGTCGAGGGTCGACGTTTGGACTCGGGTTCGGGTTGGTTTTTTGCCCGCCAACCCTTGAACTCGGCGGAGGGTCATGGGAATGAGACGGGAGGCAGCGGGTCGCCCTGGAGAGATCCTGACACGCGGTCGTCTCAATTGGTCTTAAGCCTATTTTAATTAGGCGTCCTCGATGATGATGATTCCCTCATGTTGGGGTCTCCAGGGGGTTTTTGGAAGCATTTTTGAAACGAGTTTCAGAGAGTTTTTTCGAATTTCCTTCCCAGTCAAAATTTGTTAGTAAATTTACTACTACTTGAATGATTCGCTGTCCATTTCCACACCTTCTTGAAGTGTTTTTGTTTCCAGCTCTTGTATCGTGATTTAATACGAGATCTTTCCTTCCACCAATTAGACCGGATTTCTTTCTCCTATGCAACGAGGACTTGCGTGTCCTCGGCAGTCGATAATTATTCAATAATTATTTGGAATTACTTCCTGAGGGCCCTCGTGGTCCTCTCGCTCTGTGATTCTCCCCACTTGCCGAGCTTCCAGGAATCCCCAGGTCAATTCATATTCAAGGAGCTCCACAAAGGAAGCCCGAGAAAGGAGACGACGAGACGAGAGGCCTCTTCATGTTCCTTTGTGTTCGAAGGACTCTCAAGAGGACGAAAGGTCAAGACGTATCCCTTTCAATGGCCTCGGCCGCCCACCCTCCCCATCATCTCCTTCTCTTCCCTGCCTATTTTTTTGTTCGTTGAAAATAAATAAATTTCCACGTTGATCCAATTACGAGCAGAATAACTAATTAATATTTCGCACATCAAAATCTCATTAATTTCAATCTCCCGACACGCAAAGCAATTTCCAACTCCGACCTCCAGCCCGGGTGGAGCACAGTGGGGGGGTCCTGGGATAAAGATATAAATTTCTATAATCACATTTTCCACGCATGGACTCTGCCCCGAGTCCTCCTGCTCCTCCTCCTCCGCCTTCGCCTCCCCAGTGGGCAGCATCTCGGGCGCAAATGAGGCGTGTTTGACACGCGAGCATCGGAAAACGCCAGATGAAAAATTCGCCCCAAGCTTCGCACACAACGACGTGGGCCGACCACTCGTCATACACTCCCGAATTGGGGAACAAAACATGGCAACATCTGGGCATCCGACATGACACGACTCCTCGACCCAGGGCTGTCGACGGCCGACATCCCGGCCTCTGCCCGATCCTGTCCCCGTCCCCGTCAGGGTCGGCTGCTCCTTGTCCTTGTCCCACCTTCGAGAGCTCGAATTTTTGCTATTATCTCTGGGGTGTTCCGCATGCGGAAAATATGGCAACAATTTGCGAAACATATTATCTGCTTTTCATTGTTTAATGAGAACTATAACTCATGCATCGGCAGCTGGAGAGTGAGTGGGGCAGGAAAGGCGAGGAGAGAGGGAGAGAGGGTTAAATTTTATACGGAATTATTATTCGCATTGATTTATGAGTATAATTAGCTCGGGTTTGTGGTGCACCGTCGGTGAGAATTAGTTGTGTTGTTGGATGGAATTTATTGTGTTTCATTAGAGAATTTCCTGAAATGTGCTTAGGCATGTACGAAATACGTGAAACTAATTTGTACACACTTTAATCGCAATAAGTTGGAGCGGTCTTAACATAGTTTATAGCAGAGGAACCACGCAAAGGAGGACGGGATTGAAACGATTTCGCTTTTTCCCCAATTTGTGTCCCATTCAAAATAACCTTCAGCCACCCTTTGAAATTGTGTTCAAAATTTGACAGAAACTTTAACTCAATAAATGCCGTCACTCCCTGGAGCCATGGGCATTCCCAGCAATCGAATTTCTCCCCCATGATCCCAAGAGTCCTTTGGACCTAATTCAATTACCATCGATTGAATGTAATTAAACCACGATGATTAAAAATATTCGCCGAACCTCGAAACCCTCCGAGCGGCTGAAAAATCAATTTGCCCGCCACGCCCACTCGACGTCCGCCCACCCAACTATTGGACGCAATCTGCGAAACTTTCCGCCCCAGACCAGATGGCGAAAGTTGAACTCCGGAAAAGAGACTGCGGTGCCTCATCGTCATCGCCATCGACTTCATCATCGCCATCGCCACGGGCTGCATCGGGATCCCTTTTAGATGCGCATAACTCTCGAGTCGAGTCCGTCCTCGGTTGGGACTGAAGTCTTTTTCAATTTATTTAATTTTTCGTTTATCCCGAATGAGCAGACGACGAGCCGGGACCCAAGGCCGGGCAGGAGAGAGGGAGAGCGCAGGAATGAGATCGGGAAACGGAGCGAGGGAACGAGTGGGAATCGGGGATGTGAAAGGGAAATTAAATTAAAATGCAATCTTGTGTGTAATTATTACTTCCAGCAGAGCAGAGCGCAGATTTATGTGAAAATCATGCCCCACGGAGCCAGAGCAGCAGGACGACCAGGACGACGACGACGACGACATGTATAAGTGAAGGAGACAGAGCCAGAGATAGAGTGAGAGGGAAAGTGTGTTGGGGTTATCCACCGTTGACACTGCTAAAGATGGTGCTGACGTCGGAGGCGAATGAACTTGGCTGAGTTTCGAGTTTCGAATGGCGAAGTCGAAACCATATGAAAATGTTGCCAGACTCGATCTATAAATCTATAAATCATCTTACGTGCATTTACACCCACACACACGCAGCTTTTCAGGGGCACACACGGATGACAAGGACCTCATCACCATTGGAGAGCCAGACACTACGGTGGGAATCACAACAACTCAATTAGATTGCCACAAATCGTTGCTCGGCCTTTATAGAACAGGAGCAGGGCCAGGGAGTTGGAGAGCAAGGCAGAGAGTGAGAGAGAGAGAGAGGGATAGAGGGGTTGAAGAGTGGGCCAGACGAGGGAAAGGGAGATCTGATCGGATCAAGATTAATTACCACACGAACATGGCCTGCGAGCAGGCGGACATGTGTTCGTTGGTCTTCTTATTATTAGAGTTGTTCTTGCTATTGTTATACTTGTTGTTATTGTCGTTGTTGCTGTTGTTGTTGTCCGAGTTATCCATCGATCCAGCGAATCCATCGTGAAGAAGCAATTACAACAACAATAACAACTAAATACACTAGCATAAAAGTGAAAGCTGTTTCACTTGTTCACTCATCAATCTTTCGCTTCTTGGCCATGCGAATAGCGAGCCAGATGGATGGATGGACGGACGGACGGGCGGATGGGTGGGTGCGTGAGTGAGTGAATTGGTGGACGGCTGGATGGCCTGGGGGCGGGCCAGATGGAAGGATGTCTTTGTCTTCGGGATTCGCCCTAGGGGGTTTTCATGAGCTCATCGTTCCCCCCTCTCGGGTAGACTGAATTCTGTCGTCCTGGAGGGCGTGTAGTTGGAATTCTCGGTATTTCTCTCTGCCCCACCCGTCTCCACATCCGCATTTTAAATCTTTCGTCTCTGGCCGCTTCCGGTTGGCTTCGTTTCCCCGACCGGAAATGGAAAAACTTTCGCACGTTTTGAACTTCCTGTTCTCCTCGGCGAAGTTTCCTCCCTCCACCCCCGTTCGCCGTCACGTGATGTGCAATTTACCAACTTCTTTACAATGTGCGTGTGCGTGCGCGTGTGTGTGCGTGACATGGTCGCTCGTCCCCCTGCCCCCAATCGCCGCTCTTCTCAGCCTCCCCATTCATTCTTCCTTGCTCCCATCGTTTTCGCTTCTTTTCACACTCCGCTGATTTTTCTCCGCAGGGGCGACGTCGAACGCACACATCGAACTCGGGGCACACGCACCAAGCCCACACACAGACACACACACACAAATGCTCTGCCATTCACGCACGTTCGCTCATTAAACACGCATTTAAATGCATCGTAATGCGCAATGAAAGTGAATCTCGGCACGTGAATGTCCTGGATCACGAGATTAGATCCTGCGGCGAAATCATCATCATCGTCAGAGGGAGAGAAAGGGGGAGAGGGAGAGGGAAAGGGATAGAGGTGATGAACATGTGCAGGCGGGGATTGAAAATATTTCCTATCACGATCGCGATTGCACGGAAGTCTTTTGCGTATTCGGGAAATAGTCAAATCAGCACATGACGGAAGCAGAAATATTGGAGACGATAATCTGGAATGAGTTTTTCGCCGAGAAGTCGCCGAAGCAGAAGACGCCGAGTGATTCGTGAGAAAATTGAATATTCGTATTGAGCGGGAAGTATTCCAAATCGAATACCACGATGGCTGGAGAGTTCAGGCAAAAAATTTTGCAAGTTATCAGTTGAATTTGAATATTGAATTCAAATATAGAGAGAGAAATTCAAATTGATCCCATTTAAATTAAACTTGTTTAACCCAAATGAATATTAATTGAATTAAAAATTATGAATTACACAAATTATTAAAGAATGTTAGAGAAACTCTTGGAAATTGCTAAGGAATTCGTAATTTTTGTATGCAATTATTTTCTGTTCAATTATTCTGTTACTCTACATTTTATTCAATCACTGAAACATTGCCGACTGAAAAACAATGGCGCAAAAATATAGTTTTAATTTGCCCTAAACCAATAATTAACTCAAATTCACAGATGTTCGCATGTGCTGGTGACTAAAAACATAATATCAAAAATAATAATCACGCTCTTATGGCGAGTTTCGCTCGAAAATACCGAATAATCTATGATTAAAGCAGTAAATATCGAAAATTAATGAATTATGTGAGGCAAAATGAGAAGGCCTATAAATTATGGATAACTACACAACTACAGCGAGGCCGCGCCAATTCTCAATCAGGCATTAATCTGCATTCTATAATTATTATTTTAAAATTAATAATTATTTATTGTGAATTATTAAATTCAATTACACACACATTAACCACAATTATTGAGCCGCCCAGGCAGGGCCATAGAGAGAGAGAGAGAGTGAGAGAGCGAGGACAACCGTGAGTGCGAACGGGCGGCCTCGAGAGGGAGGCGAATTCAATAATTGACATTTTCACGGGAGAGAGGACTGCAAGTAGGCCGTGTGGGAGGGGGACAGAGGGTGCGCAGGGGTGGGGTGCGAGCGAGAGGGCTGCCGTGGCGAGCGAGCGGTTTTCAATAAGTGACGCGGACCATAAAACATTCAACTGGCTTCGTGAAATATTTCAAAATGGAATTAATTTAATACCTTGTGGACGTTGCTGTTGTTGTTGTCGCTGTCGTTGTTATCGACGCCGATGATGATGATGATGATAATTTTTTACAGTTTCACCAGAAAAACCATTTCAAAATGAAGTGAAAATTTCACACACGCCGAAGATTTAAACAAAAACGAAAGAGAAAAAAACACATTTATAAAACTATATGAAAATATGAAAGGGGAGGGAGCGAAAACACTGCAAAAGTCGCGTCGAGTCAGAGGGAAAAATGCGAGAATCGAAACGAAATAAAATGAAAATAAAAATGCGTGCAGCGCCCTGAGTATGTGTGATGGTGTGTGAGTGCGTGTGCGTGTGCTGGGTATGGATGTGGTGGTGGCGGGAGAACCCAATACATTAACGGTATTTGCATTGTCCTGATTTTATTTTGTTTTTATTGAATTGATAGAATCTCCAGCCCTGGCTGAGCTCGCCGACTGTGTGTGATGGGCGATGTGCACGTGTGGGTGCGAGTGTGCGTATGTGAGTGTGCGAGTTCTCGAGAGTGTTGGTGGAGGGGGGACAACAGAGGGCTGCGGCAGAGGGGACGGAAAATTGCGGAGAATCTCGCTGAAGCTGCAAAACAAAATCCGAATGCGAGCCGCGTTGCGGGAGCGGGTGGCGCCAGGGCGGGGGTCGCCATGGCTCCGGGTCTCTCTACCCCCCCCCCTCCCCCTCCATCTCCCCCTGCCTCACCCCCTCCCGGGCTGCATGCGTGTGTTTTGTTGTGGTTGGAAGCCACATTGACGGCCAATAGACGCGTGGCGGCCTCGTTTGCCATCGCTGTCAGCGATGCCAACTGTGGGAGCCGAGCACGGCGCACAGTCACATGTGCCTGCGTGTGTGTGTGTGAGGGCCTGCTGGTGTTGTTGTTGGTGTTGTCGTTGCCGTTGGTGTCGAGGATGCGGCTTCAATGCCGCTGCATTGTGCTCGATGCGTTCGATTGCGTACGCGGGCGCATTGTTTGTCCTGCTTCTGTGCCGCCCCCCTCTCTCCCCCTCTCCCTCTCCCACTCATCCGCGCACTCCCCGCCACTCCCTCTGCGTGTGGGTGCGAGTGCTGCGTGTGCGAAGCTGCGGTTGTCGCTTAATGGAATCCAATGTGCATTAAATTGACAGCGCGGGGCGGGACCGGGGGGGGGGGGGAGTGGAGGCGGGGACGACGGGGCACAGAAATCAGCGCCGCAGCGACGTCTCGAGCAGGGGTCCAGCGAGGGGGAGGGGTTGGGCCGAACGAGGGATGTCGCATGGCCGACAGGAAATCGGCCGTTTAGATGCGTGCGTAAGTAGAGTGAGCAGGGAGGGGGCGAGTGTGAGGGGGGCGGAGGAGAAGGAAGAACGAGAGCGGAGGGAGAGGGGAGGACGAGGAGAGAAGAAGGGAGAGGTCGGAGAGAGACCGTCGAGTGAGGGGGGAGGAGCTGGGAAGTAGAAGGAGCGCCGAATTCAGGACGCCGGCTTCTGGCCAGGGCCGGCGATTGACTTAAACAAGCTTGTTTTGGAATTCGGCCAAAATACACAAATCCCTCTCCCCTCTACCTCCCTCCCTCTCTCTCGCTCTCTCTCTCGACTTCCGCATTGTTGCCAGAATTGTTGAATTTCCGACCTGACTCCACCGCAGCTGCGACTCGGCCGAGTTCTCGTCATGCCTCGGCTCGATGACATTCAAGTGACATTTTCCCTCTCATGGCTTGCCTCTCCCCCTCGCTCTCTCCCTCGCTCTCTCTCTCGTAATTCTTCTCCGGCTTCATGTCGAGCTTGATTTGGTTGTGGAAATTTCCGAAAGATTCTCTTCCTTCTCTGAGGTCTTCCCACTCCAGGCTTACCAGTCGAATGGCTCTGATGCCGTTCGTTGGTTGCCTTTCCCGCTCGCACTCTCGCCCCCCCCCCCCCTCTGTCCCCCTCACTCCCGCCTTTTCAAAGCTCACTCCGTCCCTCAGCCTGTTATTTCCGCCTTGTTTGCCTACGTATTACTTTCATTGGCTTAATTAAAATTTTATTTTCATACCCGATTGCCTTCGCTCGCCTCCCCCGTCTTCCGGTGTTCTTCAATCC
The DNA here is from genome assembly GCA_947389925.1 of Coelopa pilipes. Lineage (NCBI taxonomy): Eukaryota > Metazoa > Arthropoda > Insecta > Diptera > Coelopidae > Coelopa > Coelopa pilipes. The sequence goes on along the minus strand of OX376696.1, from coordinate 62,827,240 downwards.
TTCCTTGCTGACTTCCTTCCTTCCTTCCGCCCATCCTTCCGGCATGTCTTGGACCTCGTCCTCGCCCCGATCACGCTGGCTTCCTTCTTTCTTTTCCATTCATTCCGTTTTGTGGCTTTTCATCTGTTATTATGGCAAAAGTTTTCGCCCACAGACTCCTGACTCTTCGCCCCCGGTTGTCCGTCTCGTTCATATTCACACACACACACATCGTACTGCCACACACACGCACACATGCTCATGCATGTATTCATATCATCCTTATCCTTATCAATGCACGCGCACATCCATTGTTTTTGTCATTCATGTGGGCATCCGACCTCGTGCCCCCTCCCTCTCTCCCTCTCTCTCTATCTTTGGGGCCATCTCAGCCCCCTCTCTGTCTTCCTCAATCTAATTCTGCACCTCCCGCTCCTCGATCCTGCTTTTGTGTGCAGCTTCGAGTGCCAAAAGTTTTCATTTTCTTGCTCACTCACACTCACCCATACATGCGGATCGGGGTATTGTATGTACATGTGGTGGACGTATTTGTCTGGGCGTGTACGTGTGTGTGTGTGCATTTTTTGGTCCTGGTCGACCGCAAAACTTTGAAGCATCCATTATCTCCGGTTTGGTCTTTGTCTGGCCGAGCATTAATCTCCAGAAGCCAGAAGCCAACCCTCGGCGGCTTCCGAGCGCCCCGAATCGAAGCGGGGGCGAACGAGACCCCGGGAGGAGTGACGAGGGAGGGAGAGGGGATTTGATATGCGGCGGAAGGAACACTTGTCAACTGTCGTCCTGATGATTTTTATTCAAAACGACGATCGCGAACGGAGGATCTCGCGAGAAGTGGCGAGGGAAAATAAGAAGAAACCATCGTCTTCGAAATCATCCATCAAGAATTCTCGTCAAAAAATTTCACACATAGCTTTTACAGCGATTATACTTACTGAATAAACCAAAATAAAGTAAATTAATAACGACAAATTGTGTGGTATGGGGAAAAAAGTATATTCCAAGAATCAAATCAATTACGCTGAATGATTACAAATAATTGGGTAAAACGAGAAAAGTGGAAAATAAAAAATCAAAGACTAAAAACATATACTTTAAACGTCACTAAACTTCGAGAATTGAATCCAAAAAAATCGTTTTAATGCAATGAAGTGTCAGAGAAAATAGTTGAATTTCTCTTATATTAATTGCCTTTTCAACAGGAAAACTTTTTGTCACAGATTAATTGTTTCTATCACATTAATGAATCTCTCTCAAGTTATCTCTCTCACTTCCATTACTCCGAAGTCATTCTTTCTCTGCCCTCAACCCCCTGGCCTTCACTTCTCGCTCCCCTCTTTGGCTAACCGGACAACGACGACGACGACGAAGACGACGAGGAGAAACAAAAAGGACTCTGATTGAAATGCCGTCTGGGCTGTCAAATCTGTTGCCGATTTTCATTAAACAATTTTAAATCACATTCAAAAGGGACGTTTCCAACGCACGCCCCCGAGTCCTTCGCCCCCAGCCACCCCCTCCCCCTGCACCCGGCCCGTCGTCCTGCCTTCACGCCCCTCGTGGTGGATGTCCTGGTGGTCCTTGACTTTTGTTTGAAATTTCAATCCAATCAAACGCCGAGCCAGGTCAAGCCTACAAATCAATCCGCCGCAAGGACTTCCACCCCAAAGGGATCCCTCCCCGCTCCTCCCCCTTGTCGGCCGCAGTCCTTCGGCGAGTCGCAGCTGGCCCATTCGTGTTGTTGTTGTTGTTGCGATTCCCGTTGTTGTTGTTGTTGTCCGGCATTGTCCATCGCTGATTAATGTTTGCCGCCCGGACCCTTTTTTGCTGCTCCGCCGTCCCCCCTGCTCGCTCCCACTTCCCTCCGTCTCCCTCGCCATCGCCACTCCTTTTCATCGCCCTCCTCCCCTCGACATTTTCGACTCTTTCCACTGCTGCTTGTCGTCTGTTTCAACTGCTCAGGACGCCCTCTTCCCAGTACGTTTTGAGCTCGCGCTTTTGACTCGCTCTTGTCCTCGTCTTCCTGCTGCAATTTCCTTCACGGTCTTCTCCACTTGTTTTCTCGCCTTTAATTTGATTGTCCTGCCTTTAAGTGAGACACACACACACACACACACACACACACACACACACACTCACACCCTCACTCAAACACTCGCCCAGGCAGCCCTCAGACGGAAACCGGCAGACAGGGCATTTTCTTATTTCGTCTGGCTCTGCGTGGGGTGCGACGCTGGCTCGCCTGCATAAAGGTTTCCCCGCCCACTCTTCCCCCTCTTCCACTATTCCACTATTTTCTCCTTCTTCTTCTCCTTCTCCTTCTCCTTGTTACCCTTGCATTACCAATCTGATCCCAAAGCCGAATCCTGCGCCGTTTCCATCGTCGTCTTCGTCTGACTTCGATTTCTTCGAATCGCCGCTGAGAAGGGGGTGGGGCGACGATGCCACTCTGTGTGTGTGTGTATGTGTGTGTGTGTGTGAGTGCTGGTGAGGGGTTGCTTAACGAGTCGCATGCTGGATGCACCCACCCCCGCCAACCAACCCCCTCCCCCTCCACGCCTCTGGCCTTCGCAGTCCTCGCTTGTCCCGGGTTCGAGCGACGACGGCCTCGTTATTGTTGTTGTTGTCCACGTCTTCTACGTTGTTGTGGCTGCTTTTGTTGTTGCTTTTCGCATGGTTTTTGTCTTTCTGTTTGCCACTGTTTTTGTCTCATTCTTATTGTCATTGTTTCCCTCATTGTTGTTGTCCCCATTCGCCCTCGACTCGTTGGTGTCTCGGCCGCCCGGCCTCGTCCTTTTCAATTTATTTATGCGAATTTACTTTTTATTTACATGGTCGAATTGTCATTGAAGCGTTTAGCAATTTTATTGTCCTTCCTCGGACCCCATCCTGCCTGCGATGACCGGGAGCCCGGGCTTCGGCAAAAGATTTATGCGAAAATGCTAAAGATACGTTTAGACGAGGATTTCGAGCCTTCTGCCTTCTGCCTTCTGCCTTCTGCCCTTCCTCCGTCCAACCGGCCGTCCGTCCGCTCACCCTGCGTCCTGTTGTTTCGGCTTGTAAATTAATATTGATTTGATTTTCATTTCCTTCTTCCCTTTCCCCCCATGCTGCCTCTCTCTCGTTCATTCTCTCTTCAGCTCGGGATCGCCCTGCATTTGGACTCGTTCCCTTACATTTGATTGCGTTCGGTTTTGGTATTTTTTGCCTCACATATGCGCACGTTTGGTCCTTTCGCCCGTCCTGCGTCCTCCGTCCTTCCTCGTTCCTTCCATCCTCGCTGCTTCCCTGAGTCGCCCCCAGTGTTTTCGCATTACTTCGAGTTCGAATGGAATTTTAATTTGATAATGATTTGTTCCCCAGGGCATAGGCCTGTCCAGGATTTATGTCCTTCGGCCGTTTCGCGACGGAACGCGGCGACTGGGCGGTTGGACCGAGGTTCACAAATCACTTCCAGACATCATGAATCAGTCGACCTTTCGGGCGAACCCTGACTTTCGATGTGATTTTAAAGGTTTTCCCCCTCGATTTAACCGAAAATGTTCTAGTTTGGCTTCTGAGATCCTTGCAACGCAATTTATCCCTCCTTCCCCAATTTTTGAATTCCTGTTTTGCTTCTCTCTTTTCTTTCCCAAATTTTTATTCCCAATTTTCTCTTCTAATTTTCAATGTATTTCATTCCGCTCTGAAATTTTGAATTCCCACCATTCAATCGCAAAATTTAGAATATTTCTTTCCTTCTTCGTATTTCGAATTCTTTCTTACTTTCCAAAATTTATAATTCTCTCATTTCCTTCCCCCCAAATGTCGAATTATTTCGTTTCCTTTCCACAATTCAAAATTATTTCCTTTCCTCCCCCAATTTCGAATTATTTCTCTCTTTCTTTCACTGATTTAAAATGCTCGCTCTCGTTCCCCAAACTTCGAATTATTTCTTTTCTTCTCCAAAATTTTGGTCAACCACTCATTTCACCAGCTTGTTCGGTTTCTCTCCTCGTCCTCACCCACATCTCCATTGTTTTTTCCCTCCATTAAATTCATTCGTCTTCTTTGCGCTCGAGAGTCTCCTCGCGCTGTCTCGCACCTCCAGCCCTCTCGCTGTCTGCACTCCATAAACTTCTGCCAGCTGATGGTATCCTGCCCCAGCCCCTCCGCATCCGGCATCCTGCTCCGAGTCCTGGTTGTATCCTGCTGAAAGTCCAGCTCCAGCCCCTGATGGTATCCTGCTTCAGGTCCTGATGGCCTCCTGATGCCCTGCTTCGCCTTGTGGCCGCATCCTTGTAACGACGGGAGCCGATTCTTCGACCGGGTCGTTTTTTAAATGTTGAGCATAAAAATAATTATTATTATTGTTGTTGTTGCTGTTGTTGATATTTCCGTCTTTCTGCAGTTGCTGCTGTTGTTGCTTTTCCTGCTCTGCTTTTGTTGCCTTCGCCGTTTCTGCTGCTGTCGATCTCGATGTTGTTGCCGATGTTCTCGTGGTTGGCCAACGCGTTTGCTCCTGTTGTTATTGCTGCCGGAAATGCTACGGTTGTTGTTGTATTTATTGTTTCTTTTTATTATTATGGACCCATGATACATTTCCGTTTTACGGTGTGAACACAGCAATTGTTCCTGCAGCCGCAGACGACGGACCGCCGAGCGAAAGGACGGCAACGAGAAGGGCACAGAGCAAGAGGAGGATCAGACTGAGGAGCCGGCTGAGCCTGAGGATGAGACGACGTCCTGCGACGACGATGATGACGACGATGATGACGACGATGATGACGATGGCGATGGCGAAAAAACCCAAGTGAAAATTTATGGTGTTCGTAGGTGGAGCGTAAACACTCGACTTATTTATGTCGGCAACAACAAAAAACAATTACAACAACAAGAATAACAAGCACAATGCTTCAACAGTAATAATCCAGCACAGTAACAATAATAACAACAGCAACAACAACATCGATATAAACAGTTTCCACCACAACAACAACAACAACAACCAGATCCATCCCCTAAACACCAATAACAAGAGGAAATCCCCACTACAACGGCAACAACAACAGCGAAATCCCCCCACTATAGCAACAACACCGGGACGACGACAAAAACAAAGGCCTTGCTGCAAAGAGAAGGAGGGGTGGGGGGCGGCGGCCGAACAGAACCACGAAGCCGGCCAGAGAGAAGGGACCGTGAAAAACGAGAGAGGGAGACGAAAAGAGAGAAAGGAAGAGGGAGAGTAAAAACCGAGGCTTTGCAACAAGCGGTGGGCGGTGGTCGAGCCCTGCGTCTTAAGTGCGCCCTCGCCCTCCTCCACCTCGCCCCCTGTCGCCGCCGCCGCCGTCGCCGTCTCCTCAGTCGAGACAGCCACGGCCACGCCTACGTACCGACCGCCCCCTCTCCGAATTCGCCGCCCTGCACGGAGCAGTAAACAAAAAGTAATTTTCACAAATTTGCCAACGCGTAATCCTCGCAAAGCTCCGCACGATCCGAAGGAATTTATGCTTCGTGTTCGCAATTTGCACCCCGGCACCCCGGCCGCCGCCGTCGCCGCCGCCGCCGCCGCCACCCCAACGAGGACGAGGGGGAAGAAGAAGAGCGAGCAGCGGACCATGGGTCGGCGCGCAGATGAACCGCCAGGACTCGAGATGCCGGCTCCAGGGCCAGGACCGGTCCGGGCCCGGCTCCGAGGCTGGGTCGCCCGAACAGCTGCGCCGAGGGCGCTGAGAAACCGCACGACGGAGGGAGGGAGCAGGTGAGAGAGGGGGTGGGGATGAAGGATGTGTGACGCCCTCGCCGCACCTTCTCCTCCTCCGCTTCCTACTTGCGGTGGGCAACGGTGTGAGTGGACACCAGGTGTCGAGCTCCAGACCGAGGTGTGGGCGCGTTGGTGGCGGCGGGGTTGGCCGTGTTGGTGTGAGCCCGCCCCATAGGTATGTGCCAGTGTGTGTGCGTGTGTGTGTGCGAGGACCTCGTCGTTAGCGAAAGCAATTTCACTTTCGCAGGCGTTCGGCGGAACCGCCGGAAAGCGAGCAGGGAAGGTAGCGAAAGGAAAGGAAACGGCGTCGAACGCTAAGAGGAAACTGTCGCGACGCCATTTATTACAGGGGCGACGGAGAAGAGGAAGAGCGGCGGCGAAGGACTCGCCGCGAGGACGAAGAAGGGCAGAGCGAAGACGAGGGGGAGGAAGAAGAACTGGCGGCCGGTCATGGGGAGCACGAGGTGAACGTCTCGGGGAGCAGGACGGACGGAGCCTCGAACCTCGGGGAGCCTCTGGACCAGCTGTTGCCCCGAGAAGAGGGCCGAAGGGCGGCGAAAAGAACGACGGGAAACAAAAGAGAGAGCGGGAGGGAGATGGGGATCCAGAGAAAAGACGAAGGACGGACGGACGGACGGACGATTGGACGCTGAGCTCGTGATTCCGCCTCGTTTAATGGGACCGCAGCCTCAGGCCGTGGCCAATTAGTTCTCAACAGCAACAGCAACAACAACAACATGAATAACGACCACCACAACAACAACAAAGACAACAACCAATAAGAAAAAGCAACAAGAGCCACCACCCCAGACACAGGTAGGAGAGAAACATAAAATTCATGTTCTGGCCAAAGTGTGCGATCATCATTAGGAGAAGAGAGAAGTCCTTCAACCCCATTGTTGTTGTTGTTGCTGGGCTTGTTGTTCCTCAAGTTGTTGCCATTATTATAGTGGCCGTGGTTATTGCCGCGATGGATGTTGTTCGCTGCTGTTGTTGTTGTTGTTGCACCCCCAAGAAACTCGCTCAAGAGGAGTCGACGACTCGCCTTCGTCCGCCACGTGTTGTGTTGGAAATTGCGGCCAGACGCGTCGACTGAATGCATTTTACAGCCAGACGTCGAATCGTTTTTCCACCTCCCTCCTTGGCCGACCCCCCCGCCCCTTCCCCCATTCCCATCGGCCTGGGGTTGTTGGTCTGAAGGCTCCTTAATACAAAAGTAATTAAGATTTATGAAGTATTCGACGGCAGTCGTGTTAACATCTTGTTTCAATTACACGAACATATTTTCCAGAAGCTAGATTCCGACCCCCTCGTTCACGTGGAGCACCTCACTGTGGCTGTACAGTGGAGGCGAACAAATTGGGATGCCTTTGGTCGGGTTTTAGTCAGCGGAAGGACGGAATTTAAAAGTATTGTAGATACCTTAGTATAACAGAAGTTTTGTTAAACGTTCACGACACCGAAGCCACCTCCGAAAACCCGAATTTTCTTCACTCCGACATCGAAAACAGCTTCCTGTAAATGAAACAAAAAACACCTTCCTTCAACACATGAAGAAACCCTGGCTTGGATTCGTTTTAATTCATTCCCTTCAGCTTCCCCAATTTAATCCCAATGAGTTCTCCATCACATCTCGCCGATACGGCCCTAATGAGCCACGTCGCTGACATCGCGCCAACCCCCCCACCATCGCCCCATCTCCGCGGCCTCCTGAGAAGTCGTGAGCCGAGCTATCGCCGGGTTCCACGCGAGTTTATTTAAATTATCAACACGTATTCCATATGTTTGCGCCATTAAGATAAGCAACAGCATTCGCCACCACCCCCACACACAGCCCTCCCAGCCCCGGGCGAGGGTTTCTGAAACTTCGTTGGGCGCAACGTTTTTAAAATTAACTACGGCGAGTCGGACGATGGCGGGTGCGAGGAAGGAACGCGAGCGGACCCGGGAGCAACAGTCGTCACTTCCGGCCATGCCCGAGGCGCGGTGGAGCGGGGGTGGGGCTCGAGGTCTCAGCGGTGGACGGGGCGCGGTGGGCAGGAGGTCGACGGAGGTCGGCGCCGCTTGTCGGCTGCGTCTCCAGAGTGCGATTCGATTCGTTTCGTTTCGTTACGTTTCGATCCGATGGGTTTTCAATGCGATTGCGACGGATTGAGAATGGATTTGGCGCCCGCACCTCCGCCTCCACCCCGTCCTCGTCGTGTTCCACCCTTCCTCCTCCCCACCCCCCCAGCGTCTGCCCGCGCCACCACCGCGCGCCGCCACCGGCCCAATCAGTGGGCTCATGTTATCAGTCGATTTTACATATAAATCGAGAGTTGTTGATTTTTTCCCCGCCCCGGCTCGGCTCCGGCGTGTGTCTGCCTGGCCTCGGCCAGTCGGAGCGGTTCCGTGGACTCGGCGGTGGAGGGCGGCGGCTTCGGTGGAGGTGTCGGGGGTGCCGGGGGTGCCGGGCGTGGTGGGAATGGAAAGTCTTTTGGAAATCCGTAGAAAATCAAATGGGGATTTACGCGCCAATCGTGGGGCGTCGTCAATGTTGCCGCTCGCTGTCAATATGTCCTTCTCCTTCTCGCTCGCCCGGTTTCTTCGCCATCCCACGCCCGACTTTCCTTCCCTTTGCCTCCCCTCCTCCGCTTCCATGCAGCCTTCCGGTCGCCCCTGCGTCCTTCCGTTTGTCGTTTCGCTCTTCCGCTCGCCCTTTCGCGCCCATCCGTCCCGGTCTTCTGGACGTTTGCCTGGGTCTTCACGGCGAAATAAATCGTTTAGCTTATTTGAATACGTGTAGACGCCGTCTGGGTGTGCGCGCGTGTGTGTGAGCGTCTGTGAATGCGGCGGGATTTCAGCTCGTTTGCATGTGTGCGTGTGTCGCGGTGACTCTCCATGGATTAGCCTGGGCTTCGTGTAACGAGTTTCGCTTAGAGTAATGCTCACGCTTTCTTTATCAAGCATTTGCACGCAATAAAATGCCTATAAAATAGAATTAATTAATAAAACTGACTTGAAAATGTAAAACACAATAAAAAAACGGAATCGTTGCGTGAATGATTTACAGGGCAGTTTCATCAAGAGAAATATAAATTTTGTATTTTCCAATAAAGAACAACATTTGAATGAATTTATATACATTAATGTAACTTCCACTTATTCAAATAATTACCAATTACTTATTAATCGAGACCAAGCATCCAAAATCTAATCTCCAAATCCTAAGTTTTACAAATCCAGCATCACACTCTAGAACCACGAATAATCGGTAGCCATGAAGACCCAGCCGATTGCAGCCGTTCACCCCATCACTAGCACACCGTCGAACCATGCGACAGCCATTTCTCACTGCCTCCCTCTCGCCTCGTCTCTCCCTCCCTGTCTTGCGCTTGTCCCTGGCGGTATTTGGCAAATGTGTCTGTCGAGCGGATCCATGTTGAATGTCAAAAGTGGCAGCACAAGAAATCGATCCTTGCTCCCTCGGTCGCAGGACGTTGTTGGAGGCTGTTGCTTCGATGGAGAGTTGGAGAGATGGGCGACGGAGAGCCAGAGTGGGCGAATGAGTGAGTGAGCGAGAGGGCACCATTATAAACCATTAGAGAGATTGTTTTCCCTCGGCTCGATTGTGGAATTTACATTGTTTGACACGTGTTTAATTTTATTAATGGTTGCAGCCGCCGACCCGGGGACCCAACGGCCCACCAGGCCGCCGACCCTCGACCCCTCGAAGTCCTCTCGGCGACCCACCGAAGTCCTCTCGACCCACCGAAGACCCCTCGGCCCTCGACGACCTCGCCTTCCTCTGCCCTCCCAGCGCCCAGGATCAGGCGGAAGCGCGCATCGAGGCCACCGTTATCGTCCCGTCTCCCTCCCGCTCCCTTTTCCAACAGGCGCCGTGGTCGCTGCGGAGTCCCGGATCCGCTCCGCAGCGATCGGAGAGCGCGATAGCGATGCGTGCGATAGCCCAAAACGGTCCCATGGAATTCAGCAACGGCCCCAGCCCCCCCCCCCCCTTCCTCTCTCTCTCGTGCCCTCCCACCTCTGGGGATTAGTTTGGGTTTTTTCGCCCCTTTTTTCGCTCGGACTTTTTGTGTCCGCCTCCCGCTCAAAGGATTAGAAATCATTCAGTTGTGCAGGTAAATGGACTGAATGCGTTGGAGCTCTCGCATAAATACCATGGCCGTGGAGGGGTGCGAGAGCGACCGAGAGAGATGGAGAGAGGGATGAAGGGAGAAGCGGAAGGGAGGGAGGGGGTCAGGGAGGGAAAGGTTAAATGGCAGCTTGGCGTGTGCACTTCAATGAAATGCGAGGGAGCGAAAAAACGGCGCACTTTTTGCAACCGAAACGAGCGCCAAAATCCCACTGTGAGTTTGACCGTACATGTGTGAGTGAGAGGGTGTGTGTGTGTGGGTGTCCTGCGTGACAGTAGCCATGTGTGTGTGAGTGTTTGTTGGGGGTCCTGTGCTGGAAGGATTGTGCTCGGAGTGAATGGGATGGCTTTTGAATTAATCACTTTTCAACTCGAGCACATTTTTCTCCCTGCGAGCAGGTCCTGCGGGAACTCTTAATCCTGCGTCGAGGGTCCGGCTGGAAATTTATGTACCCCGGATCGCATTCGGACGCCTCCGCCCGAGCGAGAAATTCCACGTTAAGTACATGTGGCTCCCAATCGGGTTGATTGGGATCGATTTAATGCCTTTAAAGGTGGCGGATCAAAGAGACCTGGGAGGACCTCATTACGAGGCGAGACGGCGAATACCAGGACGACCCACATCACTTCAGTCGTTTCCGGTCCCCACCGCCGCCGCCGCCTGCGCGCACTCGCGCCTGCCGCTGGCCGCGGGTTCCCCGGCGCCGTCATCGACACACTTCGAGCCGAGTCCTAGTCGCGGTCCGAGGCTGCAATTAGCGGCGCAAACTTCTCACTTAACTGCGCTTTTAATCAGGGCAAAGTTGTCTAAAAAAACCACCTCCCAATGATAAAAACGAGAAATCCCTTCGCAAATACAAATTCCGAGAAACAAAGAAAACGCAGAAAAACTATAACTAAAAGCCAGCGCGTCATCGTTTTCATCATCGTTTAGCTACGCGTTATCCTCGCGGCGTCCCAGCTCCGAGGTGACCCCATTTCCCCAGAGTCCTCAAAGGACGTTATCCCTTTCATCCAGTCGTCATTACGCAGTTGAATGCGGGCTTTGAGACTGCGAATGGTGAGCGACGTTCATTTCAAATGAGCCCGAGAAGTTTCGCTCTTTTGCTCGCTGACCCGAGCTCCTCGGACTCACCGACAGCAACCTCGTTTGGTGCATTCGATTCACCGAAATGGTCGCTAGTAGAAGGCTAAATGCGGGCTTTGTGCGGGCCGATAAAAGCGATATTCATTGAAAGTGCGACGTTCAAAAAAAATAACTCCTGACAGCATTTTTGGATTCATGCTGACTAGAGTTGAGAATCTCCAGAGTGACCTCATTTAGGCGTCCGTTGTGAATTAAGACCAACAACATGTCATTAAAGTATGGAAAGTAAAACGCTTATATCTCCGTTTATACGGTGTTGAGAATGCCAAAAGTTGCAAAGTCGAAGGTTTTGAAATGTTTTCTTTAGATCGTTGCAGGGCATACCCGAGACAACTAATGGGAAATAAGCGTTTCAAGACTTTTTTTCCAAAAGTTTATGAAAATCGATGGATCTTTTGGTTGTGGTGAGACTCAAATTTCGGTTCGTGTTGGCCAAATTCGTATTCAGAATGTTGTGAATTAAGAAATATCATTAATATGAGCGCGTTTCGGGAAAATTCCTTGCACAATCTCAAACTTTTCACTCTCTCCTCATTCAGTCTCTCTCACTTCGGCGACTTCAATCCTTCCTCCTCCTCTCCATAATCCGTTTCGTGTTCCCGGCACAACTTTTCCCTCTCTCACTCTCTCAGTTTCCCCTCGTCACTGTCTCTCTGTCATTTTCCCTACAAAGCTCTGTCTCTCTCTCTCTCTCTCCCTCTCTTCCTCCCCTTCTAACTCGCCGACGAGTTCTGCTAACGAACTAAATGGAGTATCGCGATGCTTAAAACCATTTAATTAGTCGCCACCGCGTCAGCCCTCAGGCGGGGGCAGCGACCCCGCCCCCAACTGGTTGCTCGACCGCACCACAACCGCCCTCCCCCACTTCCCCCCTCTTTTCACTACTACCCTTGTCGGAACAGAACACAAAATGGCGAGCAATTAAAATTTCGTATTTCGTATTTTTGTGGTTTTCATGAAAAACCAACTGCGAACGCAAGAGCTCCAAAAATAAACAGAAACCACCCCCGACCCCACCTCCCACCCCCTCCCTCTTCCTCCTCCTGTCAGTCGGGGAGAATTGCAACAACAACAACAACACCAGCTAAGTAATGTTGCTGCAGCAGGAACAACAAGAACAACACGAACTACTGTCGGCATTACAACAATACACCTACAACAACACATAATTAACAACAGGAGAAAAGTCAAACCACACCAACAAAAGATGCCGAAATTAAAATAAAACACAACAACTACAACATTAAAAAATTTAATCTTGTAGCACGGAAGAGTGAAACGGGTGAAAAAACTCGCAACTGAACGTAGACACAACAACAACAACTCGCCGACACCATCTACAAAAGTGGCAACAACGTGGGAACAACTACAGTAACAACAACAACAACGACTATAATCACAAGAACAACTTTTGCGGCAGACATAGTGACGGAACGCTAAAATCAGCTCAAGCTGGCGGCAAGGCAACTGAGCATCGAGACTCGAAACGAGATCAGGGTTCGAACTTCGAGCTTCGAGCGTACGATCGCAGTGAATCTGCTACGAAAAATATGATCTTCGTAGCTTTTGACAGCTTGAACTCAAATTTCCTACGATTTTGCAAAATTACTGTATTTTCTTATCTCGTAGCTCCCACGACTTGAAATACTCTTGGATATTGCTTGTTTTTTGAGAAAACCTTTTATGAACTCAATCATTTGAAAATTGACTCTTGTTTTCTGTGCCACAAATTTAATTTTGTATCGAAAATCCCTTCGAAAGGACGTACAAATTCAATATTCATTGGTTAACTTAAATTCGGTCAAGAGGCGTTTAAAGTGGAGAAAAATATCAGTTTTTAATACGGATTTTTTTGTACGAAATTTACTACACTTTTTTCCAGAATTTTAGTCTCCCTAGTTTCGAACCCTGGACGAAATTCCGCGTCTACGACTTCGTCGAGTTCCGCTTCGTTGAGTCGAGCTGAGTCTCGTTCGGTTTTTGCTCCGGTTTTGATACGTTTTGCCGGAAACTCATTTTCCGCCGATGTTACTCCCACGAGCGTGGGAGTAGGAGGAGGAGGAGAAGAAGAGAATGAAAAGCAGTCGAAGGATGATGGTCATGTCGACAACAACAACAAGAAAAACGAAAACCGCAATAACAATGAGCTGCAGCCTGGCTCGCGCCTGCCGCCGACGTGGTCGACGGTGGAACATTATCCTAAATTTGCATAAAATAAATAAATTAAATATGGCGGACATGCGGTGCCCATCGGTCCGTTGCGCTGCGGTCTGGCATCGCTCGGATATCCGCCCCCTCCCCTCCCCCCACGCGGCGATGCCAACCGTGCGCGCCTCCGCGTCGTGTGGCGCGGGTTTCACTTGGTTACGAGAACGAACGAAAACCCGTTTTGCGCCCCTCACCGTCGTCGATTCCACCCATCGCACGACGTGTTCCGCTCGGCTTCGATCCTCGTCGGCCCCACCCTCGCCAGCCCTGCCACCAATTTCGTCTCATCCATCGCTGATTTCGATCGCTCGCTGCTCCTTCGGCCTTCACCAGTTCCGCTCGCCTGCTCCACAACTTCACAACCGACGCATCACTCGCATCCCGACGTCCGCCATGCTCTTTGTTCCCCACTTGTGGAGATTTCATCGCAGAATCCTCCACCGAAACCACTCCTTGTCCTTCTCGTCCCTTTCGTCCCTTCCTCTGCGACTTCCGGCCCCACCACTGGTCCATCATCATCCGCTCCACGTCCATTGTGCTGGCCCTGGTCCTGCAGCCGATTTCCAGCGGTCGCTTCACGCTCCGATGCTGATGAGCAGCGCATTAACTCGCTTAGTTTGCAAGTTGGCTGCCAGCGGATGCTCGATTTTTGCCATCGGTCTGTATTTGCCGATAGTCAGCCATTTTTCTTTCCTCTTTTCTTTTTCCACCCATTCCTACCCCTCTTTTCCAACTCGAAGCCATCCTTTTGTGGCTGCGGCAGTTCGTGGAAGTCTCTTTTGAACCCTTCTTCCGCGTCATCTTCGTTATCGTCATCCTTCCTTCTCCTCCTCGTGGCTTTGTCAATAAATCCATGTTTATGCAGTTAGTTGAGTTTTCGCTTAGCATAATTTTATATCCTTCCCCTTCTAATGTTCCCTGTACGGTATCCTTTCCCCCCACCACCCCCTCCCCATCGCCCTTGGTGGTATTTTCCTTTGGACTCCTTAAAGTATGCTTCAGTAAATGCTCATTTTCCGGTTCCGCTTAAATTTGCATACGTTTCTCCAAACTTTCTTCCCCCCCTCTCGTTCGCATTCTCCGATCTCTCTCTATTCTTGTTCTTACTCTTCTTTATAAGGAAAAATATTTCCCCCTTTTTCCCAGAAATAACATCAACATGCGTTCTTCCCTATATGGTATTTTGAGTACTTTCGTCTTTTTTTCTCGCTCTCCCTTTTTGAGATTTTCCGCTTTATTGCATTTTATTTATGAATTTATTCCAAAGGACGATGTTTCTGTTTGTCTGCAATTATTACGCAATTTATACAATACACCGAAATAACAACGACAACAACAACGTCGCCACATACAATATCGCTCTCATACACGACTCATTGATCAAGGTACTTGAAGGGCATGTTTTGGAGCTAGGGTTAAATTGGGTATTCTCTTAGGTTTCTTCGTGGCTCAACAAGGTGGAGGACATGGTGTTACGAAATTGGAGGATATGGGCGGGGCTTCTGCAGACGATATCCTTCACATTCTCTTCGCATGAAGGTGAACACATGAGGTATAACACGATTTAGAATATATATAATTCTATATATTGCTATTCTGAAACATTCATTCCTATAAACGTGTTCATCTTCAAAGAACTGCGAAGTATTTTCGTTGATATTCATGATATTTATGTGCAATTATTAACGATTTTGATTAAGATTTTATCGTTATTTTACCGTACTTATTTTTGTATATATTTTATTATTATTGTTTTTTTTTAATTGTATATCTTCCCCATCAAATTTATTTTCTTGTTTCTAATTACATTCAACTTCTCGAATAAATTTTACTATTCATTGTTATTGTTTATCTCAAATACGAACATTTTATATGAACATATTTCTTGAAAATATTTAATAATCAATTTGCCTCATGTCTGAATTCAATAAATTCTCAAAATTGTATCACATACGTCCTTCTCGCATAAGTAGTCCACCTAGAGAGCCTGGAGAGCTGGCTAGAATTTAGTAAAGGTCGCTCCACGACCCTGTCCTCCGCTTACGTGGGCCACCGGCAAACCTTTTCACCTTAAAACGCTCCGTCGTGGTCCCCGGTTTTAATTAATTGCCGCCGGGAAGTTGTGACTTGTTGGCTGTCATTTGGGCAACATGGCCCTTAAAATAAACATGTCGCCAACATATCCTCGACATATACCACAACACCAGAAACACCCACACGCACGCACACACATACGTGGGAATACACGTGCACGCATATCTCTGCACACTTCCGGCTTGTTTGGCACGTTTATCAAATCCTTGCATTCACTCCCCACACACCTTGTGAACAACCTCGGAGCCCGGTTCGCCGACGACGCAGCCGGGATCTGGATGCCGTTAATAAATGACTTGGGTCGTTGGAATCCTAGTTCACGGAATTTACAAGAATCCACCGAACAACACACGATTGCCCAACGAGTGTGTGAGAGGGGCAGAGGGAGGCAGAGGAACGAATGGCAAGGAGGGTGAGGAAGCGGATGCCGGATTGAGAAGTTTCGCTAAGGAGCAGTAGAAGGTGGAGGAGGAGGAGGAGGTGGAGCCGTCAGTGCCGTTATTGCTGGCCATTAAACACGCAAACGACGTATTGTGTAGTTCAAGCTCCGGATTCGCTCCCAATGAAATCCCGCCGCCACTCGTCGCCTCCGGATTCGGGAGAAAAACACGCGATTCCCGCCTCGAAGGAGCACCGAAAGACAGAGAGAGAGAGAGAGCGAGAGAGAGAGAGAGAGATTGAGAGAGTGAGGTGGAGCGAGAGGGTGAGTAAGAGACCGGAAAGAGCTCACAGAAGACATATTGAATTCGTCACACGCCATCTTTTTATGTCGTTCGAATGCCAAGGCGGCTGCAGCGGCCCGCGACCGAGAGCGTGGGGAGGGGTCGGATGTAGTTGGAGGGGAGGGAGCGCGCGCGTGTGTGTGAGCGGAATTTAAAATGATGCCGCCGCCGCCGCCGCCGCAGCCGCCCCCGCGTGATTGAGTTGTGGGCCGGGCGGACGGGGTCGACGGCATCGGAGGGGAGTCAGACGGAAGTGCGGGGGTGGCCGTAACTGATGCTCGGCCATTTGCGTTTAATGAGAGCGATCTACGAGCATGCCTCTTGCTCACTCGCCCAATCGCCCACTCGTCGCTCTTCTTCTTTCCTTCCTTTATCCCTCATTGCTCTTTCCCTCGCACGCCGCCTCGTTGGCGGTTGGCAATGGGAGCTTTACTTAGCTCGCCATTAATATTGTTGTTGTGTTCGTTGCCGCCACCACAGAGGGCAAGAAATTGACGCGCGGGAAGGGACGGAGCGAGGTGGATGGAGAGTGGGAAAAGGAGGGCGAAGGAGGGAGCTGGAGATGTGGTTGGCGAACGTCAATGGGGAAATAAATGACGCATATTATTAAAATTTTATCCCACGACTCGTGGACATTGCGAACATCTGTTGGATGTTCTCTCGCGGCACGAAAGGACCTCAGTAATCTCTACCTCTCTCTCTCTTTCTCTCACACTCTCACTCCTTTGCTTTGTCCCATCCCGCAGTTGTCTGCGTTTGCTTCTTCCTCCTCTGGTCTCTGAGCGGGCTCCACACACGTGCCGACCGCCAACTTCTGGGGCTTCCAAGACGAGGACCCCAAACATGGGAACTTCCGGAGTCCTTCACTGCCAACAAGGCACGGCTCCTTGTCCAGGACGAGGGGCGGGGGTGGCGAATCCGGCGCGTTTTTGAAAATCAGCGCACGTATGAAAATAGTATTTTGATACCGTGTTTAATGGGATTTGTTTATTGCCGGCATTTGCGAACGGAGCCAAACTTTTGCGCCCCACTGTCTGGCATTCGTTCCGCTCGGCGACGGCCGACCATCCATCGATGCCGGGTGAAAGAGACCGAGGGAGGGGGAGGCTGTCTCGCTCGACAGACATCAGCCCAATGACACAAAGTTTCTTCGCCGAGACCGCCAGAGACCGAAGACGGCGAGGACAGGAAGAAAATCGCTGCTGACAGACAGTGGGACGGACGCAGTGCCTTCGACTGCTGGCGGGGTGGCGAGGTTAATCCGTGGCATCATCAGGTATGCCAAGCGGCAATCGCGCCGTCCGTAATGCAATATTGACACTTGTGCGCCCAGCCAGCGAGGCGGGCGAGTGGGCGCCAGACGACGAGTGCAGGAGAAGAGGGGCAGATCGAGTGGGAGACAATGTGATCCGTGCCCCGGAGGGCCCTCGTCGCCCAGGCTCTCATCACGCGCCCCCCGCGACCGAGTCACCCGAGGACATGCGATACTTTTTCCGTGATACTTTCAAAGTCACCGTCGCCAGCACCGCAACCGAGCGCCCAGATGCCCCCACACCCCGGCGCCTCATCCCTCACGCCTCTCCCTGGCCCCAGCCGCAGCCCAACGCCGTCGTCGCTGCACTCGGGGAATAAATCCCAGGGTTTTATGAAGCCACTTAAACTTTTTCACACTTTTCCGTATTGAAATGCGATGCCAGCACCCAGGGCAGGCCAGGCCAGGCCAGCCCTACCCAAGCCCTGCCCCTGCCCTGATGACTGCGGGGTGCTTCAGGTTTCACCGAGCTGCTGATGCTGCCAGTGTTGTTTCTGGCTTGGTCGGTTGGTCTCCTCTCTCTTTCACGCTCCCGTTTTGGCCGAGGGAATTATTTTCATTGTCGCATTTTTCATTGTCGGGGATTTTCGGTTGCACCTGAGCCCCGTAGTTTGCTCCTGAACTTAGTCCGTCTCTCTCACTCACTCCGCCTCTCTTGCCCTCCACCCCTCGCTGTCTGCTCGTGGCCCTCGCCCCGTCCAACCGCCGGGTCGCACGTTCGCGCCACGGGACGGAGCCATCTTCATGGTCTGGTGAGCAGCCGCTTTGTTGCCGAACCTCGCCGTCCGCCCCCGTTGCCCGGCTGATGATGGGGTCGTTGTTGTTGTAGTCATTGGTGTTGTTGTTGGTGCTTCTGCTGGAAATCTCATTTGAGTTATTACCACAATTATCGCAGTGTTGCTTTTTAAGTTGGCTTCGCCAAACACTCCATCCACCCACGCCTCCCCCTCACCCACCACCACCTCTCGCTCCTTCTCACCGCCCTGTCGTCTCATCCGCTTTGACAATCCTGATGACGTTGTTGATCCTGAGATTATGATTTTATTGTTTTTGCTTCCCCGCCCGGCGTCGCTCCTTCGTGATCTGGCGGCTGCTGCTGTCGGCTCCCCGCTGCGCGAGCTGCTTGAAATATTGCCACGCATACCGCATACCTTTGCCATTACCTCTGGCCCCTTCCACCGCCCCCCCTCTCGCCCCGTGCTCCCCGCAATAGAAGACCACTCTGTGGAATACTTAATTCTCGCGGCGAAGAGCTTTCAGAGCACTAAAGCTTAATCACAACTTGTGCCGCGGAGGTTAGGAAAATCATTCGGGGAGGGCACGACCAAAAAACACTGCTGGGGGGAGGAAGAAACGGGAGAGGTTGGACCAAAATTGAGAGTGACGGAGTAATGAATGCTGGAGAGGGTGGGGCAGGTGTTTGATGAATAGCGAAAGAGCCGTGGCCGAAACGTGTTGGAGTCGGATGCACAGGATTGAGTGAATAAGTGTAGTGGACACAGCATTAAAAAGTATTGCAAAGGGTATGGAAAGGAGTGGGGGATAGAAAAAAACTACAGTAAAATTGGTATTAATTTGAAATCACTACAAGTTGAAAAGGTCTACAGATGAAATTTGTAGTGATTTGAAATGAAATGAAATGAAATGAAAATTTGAATGAATAATAAACATAATTTGTTGTAAATTCATGCTGTTCACAAAGGTAACGTCAGAACATATCAAGTCATCCCTCTCCCCCATTATACCGATTGACAAACAATTAGAATCTATTATCAACGTCTCATTTCAATTACCAAAAACACATTCCGACCGACGACTCTGAATATTACAAAGCCTACTATGCTTATTTAGAATTTACTTAGACTATGCGATAACACGGCCCTTGTTTAATGAAACATTCGAGGACTTGTTGCTGCTCCCTAGCAGGAAGCCCACAAAACCGAATCTCGCAATTAGCCTCCTCCAAATTACACACAATACACAAAGAGACTTGTAGTCGGTCTCTCGCTCGCTCTCGGTCTCTCGCTCGCTCTCGGCCTCTCTCGTATGTCTCTTTTTAGTCATTTACAGTATTACACAGGAATAATCATCATTTAATGCCGCATTTCTAAGGCATCGTTTTCCACAGGGTTTTTCACGTAATTCCACAAAACGAAAACCAACTACGAGAACTTCGTTTGCTCAGCGGGAAATAAGCCAACCAATAGAGAGAACGCAGAACGCAGGAAGAAAAAGAGAGCGAACAAGAGTGAAAAGGACACTGAGGCTGGGAAAGAAAAATCAAGCAACCGCAAAGTTTAGTTTTCCAACAAATTAAAAGAAAACTCTAGCTTCCTCCCGGCTCGTCCGCAGCGCCTCGAACGGATTCTGGATGCAGGATGCAAGGCTCCATCCTCGGTCCACTCCACGTCATCCTCTCGCCTGGACTCCCCTTCCCCTCTCACCCTGTAGCGGACGGCCGACCCAAGGTGACTTCGGCGGTCAGGACGAGGAAACTTTGTCCGGCAATTAGATGTCGGCCGAGGCTTCTCCGCTGGTCAGCCAAGGACACAGAGATAAAACGAGAGATAGACATGGAGAGAGAGAGAGAGAGAGAGCGAGATAGAGTGATATAAGAAGCCGGCGAGCGTTTCTTTGCTTCTTTGTTTAAGTTCGGCATTTGAATATTTAAACAAAGTTCGAGCAAGAAATGGCAAAAAGCTCGGAAACTTTTCTCCACTTCCTCCTTTTTCATCTGCTTGTGGTTGTTCTTGGTTGGGTTGTTGTTGGTGGTATTAGTGGTCGTTGTTGTAGTTAGTGCATGTGGAGCTATTGACCAAAATCTCATTAAACTAACCGAGAGATACGCACGCCCTGGCGAAGAGTTTCCAACTGGGTCTGCGATAAACTGGGCGTCTGTGTTTGTGAGGATCTCGGTGTGTGGGAGAGTCTCGGTGTAGAGTTGGGTAGATCTGTTTGTGTGGGTGGAGCCCAAAGAAAACTAATTCAAGTGTTTAACAATAGAAAATAATGGTTTCAAAGCAAGTCGGCCGTCCTCCTGGCAGACCGCAGTCCCTCGGGCCTCCTCCAGTGCGTCCGCCTCGGCCCGGCCCGGCCCGGCCCGGCCCGGACTCTTCCCGACCCTGGTTCCTTACTCGATCCTGCCGGGTCGGCTCCCAAGCCGAGTCGAGTGGACCTTAGATAGTCGAGTCACATCTGAAAGCAAGATGAATGGGTAAAAGTCGAAAAGTTTTCCGTTTCCAACGTTGCAAGATGGCCGAAGTTTTCCGAAGACCGAGACGAACGAGTGGACGAAGGCAAAAATAATGGGAAAAATCGTGGGGTAGGGAGGGATGAGTAGGTCGGTCGAAATACGGGGAACAGTGGGTGCCAAAGTTTTATAATGAATGTACACCAGGTTTAGGCACCGGCGGTGGGTCCAGAGAAACAACGTCAAGAGGATGTGAGGGAGAGTAAAAGGAAAGCGGAAGCAGCCAATGAAGTTGGCGAAAAACAATGAGCTGATTCTTTTAAAAAGGAATTCATTTGCAATTTATGAGATGATTCCAAAAATTAGCTGCGTCTGGAGGTTGTATCAAAAGAAAAAGGCCTGAAAGAAATTCTGGCCGGGAAGGGTCAATAAAATGTGAAATATGTACGGGGAGTTCATGGCCAAAAGGACGAGGGAGCCAAAGGATCCTGACTCTCCACAGAACTTGCCAAGAGAAATTGGTTCCGATAAATTGGTAAAAGATAATGGGATGGACTCTATACAAGAATCACAATAGAGAAAACTAACAACAGTGAAAAACATTTTCTTGAGACCAACCAGAAAAAATACCGAACACTCGGACTTCATGCTCAAGTGAAGGGACCTTGGACTCCTCCTTGGCTCCTGACAACTCCCACCAAATCTCCTCTAAAATCGTCCCCTGCCCCTCGCTCCCGCCTTCTGCCACCTCGGTACACGTTATCGTCGCCAACCGCTTGCCGGCTTCTATTGTTTGACTAACTTTTATTGCCCGCAATTTATCAGTCGAACGCAAGTAGTTCCCACCCCCGGACACGGTCTGCTCCACGCCCCATCTTGGTCCGTCCAGGTCCGCAGCCCAGGCGTCTCCCAGCGAGGACTCCACATAAATCGAGTCGTCGTCCTGTTCCTGCTCCTGGTCCTGCAGCTCTCGCTGGACCTGGTCCTCGTTCTATTTCCTGTGCTTATAATGAACGACGTGGCGCAAAAGTTACTCCAGCTGCCCACCGCCCTCAACCGTGACCACGCCCACTGCACTGACTCTTGCTACCTGTCTTGATTCACTCCCTCTCTCTCTCTCTCTCTCTCTCTCTTTGATTCTCTGCCTTGGGTTTCCTTCTCTGATTCGTCTTCTTTTATTGTTCTATCGTTGCTGCCGAAATCAGCTTAGGTACGTCTGTCCCATGGCTGTGAGGGTGTGGGTGCAAGTGTAGGTGACTGTATCTGTGGGTGCGTAGGTGACTGTGTGTGTGTGTGTGTGTGTGTGCGGGTGTTTGGTTGTTTCTTACTTGAGCTTGACTCGGTCCACTTGGGTCCTTCACCTCCTCCTGCTTCCTCGCCCCTCCTCCCTCTGCGAGCCCCGGAGTCGGCTTGGTTTCTCCTTTCGTGGAGCGGCTTTCCTTGAGCTCGTCTTCTTCTTCTCCTTGGTATGCTTATGCTGGTTCATTTATTCATAAAGCAGGGTTTCTCAGACGGCTTTGGCACCGACAACAATAGCAACAACAGCTCGAATAGGACAAAGAACAGCAAGAAAGCTCACCTATCTGGCTCGGAGGCGAAGCGAACAAAGGCCAAAAAGAATGGCGAGAGAGGAAGGAGGTGATGAAAAGCGAAAGAGACAGAGATGTCAAGATAACAGATCAGGCAAGAGGGAAAGAAGCAGAGCCAAAGTTCAGGGCAGAGACAAAGACAGCGACCAGCGACGAGTCAGAGGCGAAGTCAAAGAAAAACCCCAGAAGCCAAGGCAGGAGAAGCAAAGGGATCAAGAGGGAGAGAACGCGAGGGAAGGTGGTGGTAAGGAGAGAGAGGGAGGGAGAGAGGGGTGAGAAGCACAGTAAGATAAGTTGAAGACCAGGTAATTAAAGTTGAAGGTTGTCGGAAAGTTTTCCTTTCACCCAGGCACTTATACCAGCACACATACACAGATTCTTACACACACATTCACCCACCATTAACACAGCCTGTGAGTCCCACCGCCCACCTCCCACTCCAGCCACGGCTCGCTGACATCTGAGAGATCGTCGGTGTGGATTACAGCATATGGAAACAGAAGTCATATTTCGTGTAATCCTTTTGTTCACTTCCGCACCTTCTCCCTCGCACACACTTTCTTACTCTATCTGCCTGCCCCGCCCTGCCCTGCCCGGCCCGGCCCTTGAGCCGATGGATCACTCGTTGGCTCGAAGCCGATGTCAAGTGGTGGCTTCGACGCCCTCATGCGAGAATCCCGTCGGCAGCAGAGTTCGTGGAGGAACGACTTAAAGCCGACGACGTGGGAGGAGGGAGGAGGGCGTCAGAAATTGAGTTGAGGCAAAAGTTGTCAACGGGCTTCAGGCCGAGTTGATGCCCAGATTAAGAGGTCCTTCCACAAGTGCAGAGCCGTCTGAATAAATCAATTTAAATAAATTTCATCTCTCGGCGCCAAAACACGAAACCCGCCTTCTTCTGTCTCCGTCTCCTTCTCCTTCGTAAGGTCGTCAGGCACCCCGTTCGCAGCTGCGGCCTCTTCACGCATTCCGGGCGTGACCTCTGACCCTCGGCCGGAAGCCGGGCGCGACCGGATCTCGTCGAGACCATGTCAAATAAATAAATTATGAGCGAAATTTCAACGCATATTTCTTCGTCTTCATTATCATCGCCAGCATCGTTAGCATCGTCGTAATGACAATCATCATAGTCAACATCATCGTCTTCTCTGCGTGGATTCATTCGGAAAGCTCATGGAAAATTCAATCCTTTACTCCGTGTTTCTGCGGAAATGTGAGCGACAGAGAAACGGAGGGAAAGACAGGGATGAACGGATAAATAGAAGTGGGTTCTATTTTCGAGAGAGATGATGAGGATTACCAAGAAGAAGAAGAAGAAGAGTCGACGCAGAAAAAGAAAAGTCCGAGTTCGTGACGTCTGGCCTGGTATTAAAAAATAAGAAGCCATCAAAAATGCAAAGGAGTTCTTATTGTTGTTGTTGTTGTTGTTTTCGTCCCTAATAAACTGCGGTTGTTGTGTTGTCCGAGTTAGGCATTGTTGTTGATGGTTTTCATAGTTAGGTATTGTTGTTGTTGTTCGGGATAAAATGGCCCACACGAAGTTATGGAGCAGAATTTTTAATGGCCAAAGCTTTGCCATGAAACTGGAGGACTTCAAGTGAAAGATGAAATTAGTGTAAGGGCGAGAGAGCTAGAGGGAAGACGTTGTTGGCGAGACGGAGAAAAGGGTGGATTTTGTTTTATCATAATTAATTATTGGGTTCAAGCAACGAAGTCATGATGGTGGTGACTGGTGAGGAGGAAAAGAGTTAGCATTATATGGGATATGCTGAATTTATGGGATATAGGATAAAGTGCGGATGTTAATCAAAATGAAGATTATTGTGAAATTGTGTAGGAGAACAAAAGTTACTTAAAAACAAGTAAAAAAAAAAAGAAACATACAAAATCAGACGAAAAACACGAACGAAAATTGAAAAACGAAAACAAAAATAAATTTTATGTACAAATGTTAGGGATTCTGATGAGCAGACGGAAACAGGGCCATTTAGAGAATTCATGGATTTTCGCTATTTACGGAATAATTCAAAACAAATGCGACGAAGAACAAAAACGCCGTTGGGAACGAAATTTCCGGAAAAATCCATCCACAAATCGTGAAAGCATTTTTGCACCCAGCAGCCCCAGCAGGGGGAGGGGAAGGGGAAGTAATTTAAATGGAAAGTTTTTAATTTAATTATTGTCTGCAACCCCTTCGCCGCATTTCCTCGATCTCCACTTCACATCCTTGGTGCTTGCTCTTTCTTTTCCTCCATTTGTGCTCCCTTTTCATCTCCTTCTCCTCTCTCTCCATCCCGGTCTTGATCTTCCCTTGCACGTATTATTTATGGAACCGCGACAACGACAACGACAACAACAACAACACAAGCTCGAACCTCACACGTTCGAGTGCGTCTGTATTGGTGGGTTTTTGCTGGGGTGTGTGTTTGAAAAATTCGTATTCGCAGCAGGAAACAAAACTCTCGACTTCCGTCGCCCCGGACCGACCCGGTCGGCGGCTCCGACCCCCGGCGGGGCTGCCACGCCCCCCGCTCCATCCGCCCCCGGCCCGCCTCTCGCCCGAACAAAATTCAAATTCGAAGAAAACTTTCACAACTTAACTCGTTTTTTTAATTAAAATTCATAATTTCAATACAAAGCCTGGCGAGGGAGGTCGTCGAGGGGCGTGAGAAAGAGACGGAAGCAAAACGCACGAACGCCGTCGAGGACCCGGGCCCGAGCCCGAGCCCGCAGCCGGAGCCGGATCCGGAAGCGACCGCGAACATCCTCCTCCCCCCTCACGTCCTCGAACCCCGAGAAACCCCGAGCGATGCCGATTCCATTGTTTTCGCTGCCTCAGGATCCGGAATCCCGTCTCATAAGAGGATTAAGGACAGCAACAACAGCAACAACAGCAACAAGAGTACAACAATAACAAATGAAGAACATCACAACAACAGCAAATAAAGAATACAATAACAACAACAACAACAATAGCAAGGGCAAAGAAGAATGCGCTCAGCGGGTTTCAGGAAAATTGCGGCGAACGGAAGTCGAACGAAGCGAGACAAAGCGAAAAAAACTCAAACTAGCAAAGAAGAGAGCGCGAGAGACGACGGTGGGAGGGCGACAGACAGATATAGAGCGAGAGCGAGAGCGAGAGAGGGAGAGTGCGAGAAAAAAGAGGGTGAGGGGAGGGCGAGAGAGCTGAAGAGTGAATGAGGGAAACCGCTGGCATCACTCAGAGGACGCGGCAGGAAGCGCTACACAGAACGCGCGGTCCGGGGCCAGCGGGGGGCGCGGTCGGTCGCTCGACCCCCTCGGACGCCGACGCCGACGCCCCCGAGCTTCGCGCCCCATGCGGCTTTATTGATTAAGCTCGCCGCAAGAGCGAGGCAAGGCCGAGACCGAGGACGCCGAGCGCGAAGAGAAGAGGGGAGTGGAGAAATATGGACAGAGGAGAGCGATGGAAGAGGACGAGAGGATCGTGAAGACGAGGTCGGTTGGCGGCTGCAGCTCCGCGGGCCCGCGAAACTTTCTTAATTTTCGAGCTTCGCCTCGCCTCGCCTCGTCTCCATTCCTCAGCTTCATCCGTCTCTAAATCCGCTCGTCCTGCCGTCCGCTCGACGTCCTCCGGCCGAAGCCCCTTGTCGTCGCCTCCCCATAGTTCTCTCGCTCTCGCTCTCTCTTCCCTCCCTCTCGCGCTGGCCACCCATTTCTTAACATTCCTTTGGATTTTCGGGATTTTCACAGCACTCACGGGGACCTCGACGAGCGACTAAAGATGGGCAGGACGTGGATGAGGAGGGGAAGAGCAAGGGATGAGGATAGGAAGAGGCAGAGGAGAAGAGGAGGGAAAGGGAAGGCGGAAGATGAAGAACGCGTCGAGCGGAACTATTTATTAGATTAAAATATTTTTATGTAATTTCGAAACATTTTTAATCGCATTTCGCCCGGCGTCGTCTCGCGCCGTCTCCCTCTCTCTCTCTCTCTCTGTCTCTCTATCCCTCTCTTCCTCTATCTCTCTCTCGCCGCGGGATCCTTTGTTCTTTCGAATGGTGTGTGTCGTTGTTGTTGTTGTATATTTATTAAAAACTCGTTCGTGCGTAAAATTCGCTCCAGAACATTTTTGCTTCCATTGTCCTGAAAATATTGCGATTATCCTTGTTGTTGTTGTTGCATTACGCACTGGTCCTTGCAATTCATTCCGTTGGTTGGTTTGTTTCACCACCATCGCAATTATCACGGTCATCATCATTAACATTATCAGTACTTGTTTGTGTAATTGCAAATTAAGGATGTTTATTGCGTTATCCTTTGTTGCTCAGAGCACCGAGCAAGGTGTTTATTTTCACCCATTTTTTCAGAAATGAATTCCCTTTTGGAAATATTGTTTATCATTTTCTCAATTTAATGATCCTGGTGATTTTCTTCATCACAAAATCACCCGCTCATTCATCGAATCCTCGAATCCTCGAGTTCTTTAGCTTTCACGGAAACCTAATTCTTTTGCATCATGAACTTCATCGTTTTCTTGAAAATATTTTCAATTTATTCATCAAAACCTTCATTGTTTTGTTTAAAACCTTCTTCCTCTACTGCATAACCATCACCTTCTTCCCTAAAGTCTTTCTCTCGCTCACCAAATCCTGTCATTTCTGTGGCAAAACTTCTCTCCACCATTGAACCCCAACTTCTATTCGTGATAACCTATGTCTCATTCTTGAAAACCTTCTTCTCTTCCACGAGAACCTTCATATTCTTTGTGAAAAGCTTCTTAATTTTCAGCGTAACCACGTCCTTTATCCTTTAAAACCTTCTCTCTCTACACCATTAACTTTAACGTTTACTTTAAAACCGTTTCCGCTTCTTCAGTACCTTCATTGTTTTCTTTGCAACCTTTTCACCATTCATCATAACCTTGACAATCTTCCTTAAAACCTCTTCCCGGAAACCTTCCTTCACCTCCACCTAGGTCGCCACACAAAGAGCCCTCGCCACCATCAGGACCTTCTCCTCCCACGCAAGGTCCTCGAACCTCAGACCGTCCGCGCCAACTCCTCCTTGCTCTCCTTCCGCCCCACATCCACCTCCTTCAGCGGCTGCCCGCCTCCAGCGAAGAAGAAGAAGACGATGAGGAAGAAGAAGAAGAAGAGAATAAGAAGACGAAGCATGGAAGGACGAGCCCAGCTGTCAACGTGGAAAATATTACATTCTCGAAGCGCTTATTACAAAAGGATTTATAAAAATATATTCGCACCTTCTCGCCATTCTCAGCCCGAACGTGGATCGGACCCAACGAGCTCCGGGAGGAAGTCCTTCCGTCCCGCAACCCCCAGCCCCCAAGCCCCGCTCCATCTGACAGTGTTGCCAATTACGACAACTTGTGCCAAATGCACATAAATTTTAAAAATAAATCCACGAGAAAAACGAGAGCGAAGGAAAGCGCAGAAGGCGCCAAAACCCATGTGGAAAGGTTGGAGGATGAGGAGCGGTCGAGGGGAGTCAAGGTAAACAACGGAATGAATGTGTGAGGGGCAGGGAGAGAGTGAGGGGGAGAGAGTGGGAGGGAGAGAGGTCTAAGCAGTTGGCTGTAAAAGAACGCATATATTTTGCGTTCAATGAAGGCTTCTGGCCGTGTTGTAGTAGCTATTGTTGTTGCTTTGCTGTTGTTGTCGTTGCTATTCTTGTTGTAGATATTGTTATCGTGCTTATTGTTGTTGTTGTTGTTGTTGCTGTTGTTGTTAACTTAATGTGGTAATACGGAAGCCCAGCCACGTAAGCAACACCTGCGTCCACCTGCGATGTTCGAGGCTTCCGTCGATGAAGAGAAGCCGGCCAGGGGGCGGAGGGTTGTCAGAAGACGGATAAGAGGTGATTGTGTGCGTGCGTGCGTGCGTGTGTGTGTGTGCTGGGGTGTGTGTGCTGGGGTCGGTTGAATGGGAAACGACGGCCAGACGACGAGAACAAAAGCCAGCGACGGCCACTTGCCAAAAGGTAGGTAAACGGAATATTAATGCGAGCTCGGGAGCAAAAGGTGAACTCGCAGCTGGGCCGAGGAGGGTCGCGGCGGCCCAGGTGGGGAGAGGACCAGGAGGAAGTCGGTGCTGGCTGGAAAGGTGTTGTGCTGAAGCGAACGTCAAACTTAAGTGGGCCGAAGGTGCAGGAATTTAAAAGTGAGTTTTAGACCTGAAAACACTCTCCAATTGAAATGAAATCCCTGCTCTCTGTCATGGAAAATGGTTTTTCCTTTTCAATAGTAATGAATTTTCTTTGCGCGCTTTTTAAAATGATTTTTTCTTCGGAACTCTTTTTGTTCCTAAATAATTTCAGCTTTTCTTTATCCCTTTCTGTATTTTCAGAAGCTTCGAATTGTATAATTTTAAACATTTTCAAAAGCCACCCCCTCCCCCCCACACACACCCGTGATCAACCACGCCATCCCCCGTGGCTTGCAAACCGAGACCTTCCCAGAGCCCGGGTTGCCACCTGCACCCTCGTCCTTTGGCAAGTTTATTGAAGCTTTAGAATTTAATTGTGAAACGTTGCAGCTTGCAGGGGAGTGCACAATGACAACAACAACAATGGCAACAACGAAGGCTGAAACAACGGCCGCGAGCAACAACAACAATAGGTAACGCCAACAGCTGTTGTTCTAATTTTTGGTCGTGTAAAACACACGCCCCCCGCCCACGCCCCGGCGCCCCTCGACCGCACCGAGAAACCCCGAATTTCACGCCGCACCCCCGCCCAACCGTTCGCCACCCCCTCCTTCGCCTTCGCCCCAACACCCTCCCTTCCCCCAGCTCCTCCGCCGCCGAGGAAGGCAAACCGGCTGCCGAGGCGGCGGCAACGAGGGGTGCGGAAGACAACGGCAAGGGTAACGCGAGCTCTAACGATGCTCTGGGAAGCTTCACCTGTCCTTGGTCTTGTTATTGTTGTCCCTGTTTTTCTTTTTGTTCTAGTGGTTCTTGTTCTTGTTCTTGTTCTTGTTGTTCTTATTGTTTTTGTTGCTCTCGTTCGCGTTGTTCTTGTTCACTCGACGCTGGGACGCATTCAAGTGGGCAATCGTCTTAAGAGCACCAACAAAAGCAACAACGCCGGCCGCAACAACAACAGCAGTACCAGCAACAACAACAGTATCGCCGCCGGCAACATCTTCCAATTATTACGAAACCCCGCCCACCCCCAGCAACCGCCTTTCGCTGGCTGGAGTTTTTTTTGCGTACATTTTCGACTTTGAAACATCCACTGTAGCGACAACAACAACGGCAGGAATTACATGAGCAACGACAGGAATGAACAACAACAACAAAAACAACAACAGCAACAGCAATTACATGGACAACAATTGCAGCAACAACAAACAACCCTGAAAACAACCATGAAAACAACATGTTTTTTAAACGTTCCTTACTTGGGCATCCTTTTTTCCAAGGCTACCTTTGCTGTTGTTGCTATTGTTATTTGCATTTGTTGCTTTTGCTATCGGCCCCTCTTGCTGTTGTTGCTGCCATTTGTTTGTTAGCAACATTGTTGTTGCTGCTGCCGTTGTTGATAAAGCATTTACATTGCACGGCTGAAAGCTCCGTAATAAACGTGAATTATTTGTTCAGCGCTTAAAACCGAACGTGGCATTCGTAGTGTTTTCCCCTAATTAAGATTTATGCCCGCTGGGGGCCGGGGTGGCGCTGGGTCGAAGCCAGGGTCCGGGGCTTCAGCTTCAGCTTCAGCCCTTGTTCGGCTCCCTCTGCTGTTCCCACACTTAATCCGAGCCGAACTAATTTCAGGTGGGAGGCCTTGGAAGAATGTTAAAAGGGGTACCACAAAAGCATTTGTGAATTTCAACCAATTTTAAGCTGGCCGTTTTGCAACTCTTCACATAGTTTTAAACCGTCAGAAGTCGCCCGAAGTCCTTCGAAGTCGCCGAGCCCAGAAACAAAGCCATCAAAAACAACTGCAACCGATTGGGAGAGGTTCCCAAGCACACGAAAAAAATCGCCTCGTTGACCCGGTTTCGACAACAACACCAAACAAAAACCAAAGGAAAAACCATAAGAAAAACAAAAATCAGAACGAATGTTCCAAACTGTTGCCAGGAAAATCGGACAACGATTACCAGAGCCCAGCAGCGGTGGAGGCGGGGACTCGAAATCGAACAGCAATTGGGAAAATCTGGCAACACTTGGAGGCTAATAACAAATGAACCGTGACCAAAGGCCGACGAGAAGCAGGGGAAGAAGAGAAGCAGAAAGAGAGAGAGAAGGAGGAAGAAGAGGCAGAAATTAATAAGGCCGAAATGATTAACGAGGACGAATCTTGGCCAGAAGAGGATCCGCTGCTGCTGCTGCTGTCGAGGAACGTGATGGAAGATGAGCGAGGGACAGGGAAGGAGGAGAGAAGGAGAGAGGAGAAAACGAATGTGGCAGATTGTTAAAGGAGGCTCCCGGGTGGCGGGGCGGGAGCCGGAGACACCGGTCGCTCCGATTGATGGCCCGCCCTTCTGCTGAACTCCGGAGCCGGGTCCTGAGGTCGCCAGAAGAAGAGGAGGGGGGTGGGGGGGGAGAGCACGACGACGGGTCCTGCGAGCCTAAATGGAATGGAATGGAAGAGGCGAGCGAAAACATAATGAAATAGGAACAAATAACGACAGCAATCAATAACTTAACAGCAGCTGATGCCAGGAGCCGTGGACAGCGACGGATGGGCCCGGGGTGGAGGGAGAGAAACACAGAGAGAGTGTGAGACAGAGAGAGAGAGAGACACAGAGTGAGAGACAGGAGGAGGGAGAGCGGGAGCCTCTCCAGGAGGAAGGCGATGGAAGGCCGAGTTCAAAGCATTCTGTTTGATGGGTTATGAGGGTCGATGGGAGTCCGTTCCATTTGTTGTTGTTGTTGTGGGTTTTTGTTGTAGGTGCTTGTCGAGTGGGGGGTCGGGGGCTCGACTCGGCTCGGCTCGGCTCGGCCTCGGTTGGGGGACGGCGGGGTCGGGCCCGACAAAGCTTTTTATTTTTTATCGCCGCCATCATTTTTGGCAGCTGTCTTTGTCTTTCGAACTGTTGCCATTACTCAGGCATTGGGCAGGGGAAGGGGGTGCAGGGGGCGGTGAAACAGGGTCTTGAGGACACAGAGAGATTCTCTTCTTCTTCTTCTTCTTCTTCTCCATTACTCGCCATCGTCGCCCGCTGTCGTCGTCCTCGTCGTCGTCCTTGCAATTTATGTTTTAAATTGAGCAACATTTGTATTCCTCTTCCTCTTCTTCTCCTCCATCGGCTCCTTCCGGCTTTTGTTCTTGCTCTTGCTCTTGTTCTTCTCCCTCTCGTACTTGTTCTTCTGCCGCTTCCTGCTTGGCCTCTTCGGCCACTTTTGCAACTGAAGGAAACGACGGCTGCCAATTTCTGTTGTCATTGTTTTGAATGTCGTTGTTGTTGTTATTCTTGCTATTGTTATTGCTGTTGTTGTTGTTGTTGCCATCAATGGTCTACACATTTTAGTTGTTCTTCTTGTTCTCGTCGCTCTTGTTGTTGTAGTTGATGTGGACCATTTGGAGCGCTGCCAGATGTGTGCAAAAATGCGAGTAGGTCGAGGCTTATCGTAATGATATTTGTATTGACATCGGGTCATAAATTACTTACACACACCCGCTCACACCCACACACACAGGCTCACATCACGGCGAGGGAGGGCGGTAGGTCGAATGGTAGGCTTCTTCTTCTTCTTCCTGGTCTTTTAGGCACAGTTTAAACACGTTCTTGCACCTTAAAGAACCAGGTGAGCTTCAGTGAAATCCTGGGGGAAAATCGTTCACTATAAATAATTTAAAAAAAAATTCTTAAAAATGATTATTTACAGGAAAATTGTTTGCTCTTTATTTCACCACTTTTATTGAAATTTGTTCATTTTAATTTAAATGTTTTCCTATAATTAAATCAAATCAAAGTAGATTTGATTTCAGAATTTTCGTATAACTTTCTTTATTTATTTTCGTATTTTTAGATTTCCTCAAAAAATTTCATTTAATTTTCTTCATTTTTAAATTTTTCTACTAGTATTTTAATTTGGTTAGTTTTTTAGATCTCATTTTAGGTGATAATTTTAATTCATTTTTGATTCGATTTTTCTTATTTCTTCAACAATTGAACTCCCCTCCTACTTCGTGTGAGTGTTAGGGGTGAGGAGTTGTTGTTGTTGTTTTGGGGTTTATTGAATCCACTTTTTGTTGTTGGTTTTGGTTGTCCTGGCGCCGCCCCCACCTCGCCCTCTCCATGGAGAGCCAGCCATCGCTCGCGCCCCCATCGAGCCCGCCATGGCTGCCACTTGTTTGTTTGTTCAATAGATCCCTGGCGGCCGAGGACGGACGGCCGGGCGGCTCCAACGCGACTCCCACCCTCCGCGCTCCGCTCGCGCCTCCACCGTCAAGCGGGAACCGCGACACGAGCTCCCTACGAATCGGGCTTCACTTCGATTCCAACGTCGTCGTTCGGCCCGCGTGGATCCCGTCGTCCTCGCCGTTCTTATCGTCCTGATCGCCCTCGCGGTCGTCAGTCTCGAGTCGTTCTCGTTGTCTTCGCCTCGGCCGTCGTCCTGAACCACGTCTTCATTTCCACCTTCGCCTTCATCCGCGTCGAACTCGTCAGCCCCACCTCGTTCACGCCGTCCCCGTGAAAGCCATGGACTCGCCGAATCGGCTCCTGGCACCGGCTGCGACTGCGGCTGCGACTGCGGCTGCGGCTCCGACGCCGACGCAGGCAAATCCCTTCAAGCGGCCGATGAACGCGCTGCAAAAACAATGGTATCGAGTGCTCATCGCCCGGCGCGTCGGCTTCGGGACGCCGCGTCGCAGCGAGGACGACCAGACGCAGTCCTAGTAAGTACCAACAACATCATCACCTTCCTTCATCGTCCTCATCAACATCGTCATCATCGGCAATTTCACCACTATCGCCGTCCTTCGTCTGCGGCGATGCAACGACTCAGGAACTCATTCCAAAGACCTCGTTCCCGTTCCGAATTCGACTGGATTCATTTCCTCCTTTTTCTTCACCTTTCATCATTCTGTTATCTCCCTATCCTCGTCCTTTCCCCCTCCCTTTCTCCTCCTTTGCTCCTCGTTTCCTCCACCATGCACCTGCTCAATTCGATGGCTTCCTCCAGTCTCCAGGACGCTGGTTCTCACTCGTTTCCTCCTCCCCCTCCCCCCCGCCTCCTCCTTCCTCCACCGCTCCCTTCGTCCACTCGAAATTGAGATTTCCTCCTCGCCGTGTTCCGCAAATATTTTCATTCCATTACATTTGTTCGCCTCTCCTTCGCTCCCACCTGCTCACCTTTTCCATCGCTCTCTTTCACCTACCCAAACTCCCTCTCTCCATCTCTCTCTCCCTATCTGTCGGTCTGTCTGTCTGTCACCACTTCATTTTATCACTCATTGTCGCAGTGGCTCCGGCTCCTCCAGCTCGCCGTCTGTCCACCAATCCTTCCATCTTCCATCTTCCCCCCTCTTCCTATGGCGTTCTCCCTTCCTCAATGCAGCTGTCTCTTTCCGCCCGCAGTCAGAAGGTCTGCCAGCAACGGTACATGGCCGCCTTCCGCCGCTACAACAACCAGTTCCGGAAGGAGATCCAACAACACGTCGCCATGCAGCCGAGCGCCATCGACGCGATGCGCGTTCACAGGTTAGTTTCCGAGATATCGGACTCGCTCACACCGTATCAGTGGCTCCGGGTCTTTTCCCTATTTCTGCTGCACGAGTGGGGAAGCATGCAAATGATTTCATTATGAATTTATTGTCCTTGCGATCGGAGGGGGCGACGAGAGTGGGCGGGAATCGGAGATCGTTTGTCCCTAGAGGGGTGCCGAGAGTGAGGAGGGAGCGAGACGTGTCTAATCGGTATCACAGCAAGTGCAAATATCAGTGATGGAGAGTTCATTTCCTTCACTAAGAATGTAATCATGTTCAGATATATTTATTCAAACTCTTTTGGAAATT
The DNA here is from genome assembly GCA_947389925.1 of Coelopa pilipes. NCBI lineage: Eukaryota > Metazoa > Arthropoda > Insecta > Diptera > Coelopidae > Coelopa > Coelopa pilipes. The sequence continues at coordinate 62,793,145 of OX376696.1, read as the reverse complement.
TACTCTCACGTCCATCAATCAACTCTCAAGCAATTTCAATTTTCCTCCCAATTTCCTGTTCAACTTTCAGTTCTCCTTTATAACTGTAGAGAAAATTGAAAATTATATTTATCATCGATATAAATCAACCGAGGAAATGCTGGATCAGTAAGAAGGAAACCCAAACCAAAAACTCCATAGCTTCCATCGTCTCCCAAGTGTAAACTTTCACATCGAATAGTAAACCTCCTTATAGAAACCTTCTACTAATTCCACTCGCCACCAGACAAACGAACCCTAACTCTCTCGGCTTCAACTCCAGCCTCGAGTCCTTCAGACCGATGCGATGATCGTCTTTGGGATGGTTTTATCTTTGGACTTCTCAACTCAATTCCTCCGGCACATTCGCCATTTCGCCCACTACACACACACACACACACACACACACACACTCAGGCATCAACAACCATCGCCCTCCCTTCGTCCACGCCAACGCGGATTCTGATTCTGATGCTGATCCCGATCCCTGGCGGTTCCAGTTCCAGCTCCAACCTAATCCTCGCCACTTGCACAGAGAATTAATTAAGGTTGCGCTCGAGTATCGCTCTCTCTCCCCCTCTCACTCACTATCTCTCTCGGTCTCGCTCTCCAACTCACTCTGCTAACGAGACCCACCAACGATGACGTTGAGATCTCTCTCGCTCCTTGTATCAAATCGTCGTATCAAATCGCTTCTTACCTCCATCCGCATCCCGAGACCCAACTACCGCATTCTCTTTCTCCCTCGTTCCCACACCCTCTCCACACTTCATCCCCTTCCGCCCACCTCCCGTACGCCGCCTAATCCTTCGCTCGCCACCGACACCCGACCCGGGACCTGGGCTGGGCTGGGCTGGAATCCTTCTGAAGGGGAAGGAAGGACTCAAAAATGCCAAGTGTCCGCAGTGTCGAGATCCACCTCGATTTTCGCAGGTGCTTCCGAGCTGGTGCAGCCTTCCGAATAATCTGGCAACACCTCGAGTGGGGTCGGGCGGCATTTTTGAACTGTTTCCGTTCTGCTTGTCGTTGTTGTTGTTGTTGATACTATAAATTGTTGTTTCTGTTCTCGGTAATATTGTTTTGTTGTTGTTGTTGTTGTTGTTGTTAGTAGAATAGTTGTTGTTGTTGATTCCATTATTGTTGTTGATATGTTGCTGTTTTTGCTGCCACTATTGTCTTTGTTGTATTTGTTTGTTCCTGCTGTTTGCATGTTGTTTTATTTCTTGCCATGATGTTCCTGTTGTTTAGCTATTATTGTTTCAATGTTGTTATTTGTATGTTTTTGTTGTTGTTGTTGTTGTTGTTATCGTCTCCCTCCCTCGTCCACAGGACCTTCGCCATCACCACCCTCTGGCTGCCGCTCCACTCGAAGCGAGAGATCAACCTGACGCTCGAGCAACTGGAAAAGGTTTTGAGTGTCAAAGAGAGACGGCGTCTGGAGGAGATCCTCAAGCGCTCCACGGACACAAAGAGAATCTGAGAGTCCCGACGCCCTGGTGGTCGGACGACGCGGGACAGGGGCGGGCGGGAAGGTTGTTGAAGGTTGTTGAAGGAGGGGTCAACGAGAGCGTAGCGGAAGGAGGAACAAGTGGAGGCAACTGCGGTGAAGGTGAAGAGAGGAAATGATGAGCTCCATGGTGAGCTGGAGACAGAGAGAAGGAGACAGAAAGGAGAGGGTGAGTGACGCAGAGGGAGGAAAACAAGGGACAGGGCCATCGCTGCCAAGGTGGGCGAGCGGATTAGCATGGGATCAAAGGCGAACAGGTGACGAGAGCAAGGCACGACGAGGTGACCCAAGTGGGGAAGGCGACTAAGCGGTCGTAGGTGCTTCGTGGCGAGATAGAAAGAGAGGGCGAAGTGAATGGCGAATAGTTTGATGGGACGCCTGAGGAAGAGATGACTGGAGAAGGTTGACGAAAGGCGTTGATGGAATTGGTTGACGAAAAGGGCAGCTCCAGCAGCAAAGGGGAAGATGAAGAGGTGAGGGGAGAAGATGAAGACGACGAGGAAGAGAAGTAGAGAGGAAAAGAGGTGACTAAAGATATGGAGGGAAGGCGCGAGGGGAAGATTTAAGAAAGTCTACTGAGCCAAGTGGCAAAAGGACGAGCTAGAAGAATGTGGAAAAGAGATGAAGTCCACTATTCCAATGTTTGCTAGGAAATGGTGCGAAAGAGAAGGAGGAAGACAACCACATAATTTCATGGGATTTTTTTGTCACAAAGAGCATATCGTTGTTACTAAAACGAGGTATTTTCTGGTCTAACAAGAGCAGAAAACACATTTTTTATTAATCATAATATGTAATTATTATTCCCCAATCATCAATGCCATCCTCGATTTAAGTATTCTTCAATTCCGAAACAAATTCTAAATAAATCAAGCAAATAAATTGAGAAAAACCAACAGAATCTTTTCAATGCAAGCTTCAAAATAAAATGTTGCATACACGCGGGCGTCAGGGCGTCATTAATTTAATCAACATTTCAATATGTCGCTCTCCCTCACTCTCTCTCTGGCCGCGATTTCTCCTGAGCTCTTCCTCTTAAAAGGCGAGTCGTTTTGTAAATAAAATTTCAATTTCTTGCATGGTCTGCAAAGTTTTTCGCATTCATTTCGCTCTACAAACACAGCCACACATCGATGCACACGAACACACACCCACACACAGAGAGACTCACTCTCACACGCTCACACGCTCACGACCATGCAAACCCAAAGACACAGATGCTGGAAAACAAACATCAAAGCCGAAAATAAAATTCATTTATTTCGCTCCTCGAAGAAAATAAATAAATGAAGGGAAGAACACAAAAACGGCAAAGTAAAATCAAAAACAAAAACAAAAACAAGAGCAGCAGCGAAGAGGAGCCAGGCGGCAACTCTGGGACCCTCGTGGACCAAATGAAATGAGGAACGAGACCGAAGGAGAGAGTGAGAGAGAGAAGCTTGAAATGCGAGGGCGATGGAAGAGAGGAGCAGGGAAATCTCCTTGGAAGAGAGCGAGGAGAGAGGGAAACGAAAAGTCTGAAGACGACGAAGGCCAGCAGCAGGAAGAGAGGCAAGGAGAAGGAGAGAGGGCGGAGAAGGAGAGGCAGAGCGAGTTGAGCGAAAGCGTCGAAGTAAATAAATTAAATTTTCAACGTTTTTTCGCCGCGCGCATACAAAACAGCATCAATGGCCCGACCTCCTCCTCCCCCCATCTCCCCTATCTCTCCAATCGCGCCCCCAGGACGGCTGAAAGCGATCCCCGGACCCCGGCGAAATCCTCGGACTCCAATTCGTTGCGATTTTCCACTTATTTTGAAGCATCCACGACGTCATCTTCGTCGTCGTCGTCGTCCTGGCCGGTTCGGTGTTCGGTGATTAGGCAGGAGGACGAGGGGAGGGCGGGAGACGACGTTGAGCCTTCGCAGCCCCCGTCATCGCGTCTTGTTTGGAAATTGGTGAAATCGTGAAAATCTCTGAAATCCATCGACAACTGCAAATTATGTGGATTGAATTTTCAATATGATTCTTCCTCGATACTGGTTCCTGTGCTCGCGCTCTGTCCCTCTCGATTGTTGTTGTTGTTTCTCTCCGTGTGTTGTGTTTTTATTATTGCTTTTCGTCTCCTTGCTTAGGCAATACACGAAGCCTTCGCCTCAATCGGATTTTCTCTCGCAAACCTCCCGTCTCCCTCACGCAATCTCTCTCCCGCTCCCTTTCGTCCATCCTGATTTCACCTATCTCCCTCTCCCTCCCCCTCGCTCTCTCTCTCTCTCGCTCTTTCCGAAAGTCATCCGTACATTCACGAATCGGTTGAGAAACAAAGCGAGAGTTCAAACGATTTCACTCACTCTGGTTGTAGTGATTATTGTACTTGTTCTTGTTGTTGTTGTTGTTGTTGCAATTCCTTTATTTGTTGCCGTTGCTAGTTGCAGTGCAAGTGTTGCCATATTTTCCGATTCCGCCCCTCCTTAGTGATTTCGCTCACGTCCCGCTTGTTCTGCCTCCATCCGCGAGCGAGTCGAGGCACGAGGAAATGGAGAGTGATGGAGGACCGCCAAAGGAAGCTCGAAGGAGGAGGGGTGAAGGGGGAGTGAGAGAAAAGAGAGTGAGTTAGAGAGAGAGAGAGAGGGAAGGCACGATGGAGCGGAGTCGTTGTCGTCCTTCGGCGAAAGTTTGCTGCGAGCGGAAACAACAATGGCGGCAGCGAATACAAATGGCGCTCGGGGAAGAAGAACAAGTGGAGGACGAGGACGAGGAAGTGGCGAGGGGAAGAGGAGAACCTGGAGAGCAAGAGGAGGTCGAGGCAGAGGAAGAGGAAGACGATGACTTTCAAATCGATGATTATTTCAATTTAGTTTTCAAGTTATTCCACACAACGCGAGTAAGCCACGGCAGGGCGAAGACAGAGAGGGGCGATTGAAGCGGAGCGAGAGGGCGAATCGCAAACAACCCGAGGGGGTCGGCAACGAGAGCACGTTCTGAGAGTTGGAGCAACATTTTAATGAAAAATACCGCCTTTGCATTCATGCAATTCACTCTCTTTTGCCGGCCCCCGATCTCCGCCTCGGTTATCTCTTTTTCCCCTCCCTCCCTCATCCCTTCTCCCTCTCGCTAAAGATCTCTCCAAAGATCTCCCACTGCATCCGGCTGACTTCGTGCATTGCCTTGCACAGGGTTCTGTATGGCGATCTATTTGTTTTCAATTAATATATTCATCACATTTCAGTTTCCACTCCTTCATCCTCCCATCCGGACCCGCCGCCCGCTCTCGATTCTTCCCCTTTCAACTCCATTGGTTTTCGGTTCGAAGCTCATCCTCGACCTATTTCATGCAGATAAATCCCTTGGTGTTCTGCTCACAGCAGTTTTGAGCTGAGGAAAATAAGGCGAAATAATTTACTAAATTGCTTCATATTTCAACTTTTGCTTTGTTTGTCATATGAAATTTCTTATTTTTTCTTATATTTATTTGATTACCTTCATCATTTTTGTTTTGTAGCACACGATCTTCGAATCTAATTTTTGTTGTTAATTAAATTATTTTTTTGAAATTCTATGCTTTTGTAAATAGTAAAATAGAAATCTAGTATTTTTTACTATTTCTGTATTTATTTTTTCTTTTTAGTGGTTTTCTTTTCATTATAATTTGATATAAGAAATGTAAAGAAACAAACAAAGGAAATGATTGGGAATTCCTATGTCGACAATTGACAATGATTTTTTCTCTCAATTCCATGCAATTCAATTGAAGTAAATTCACCCCCAAGTGAACAACAACAACAGCAATTGCAACGACCTACTTAAAAGCCCTTTGCGATTGCACAAACACCAATCACGATTATTGCCGATAAGGATGGAGGGGATAATGAGGTTCAAAATACACACAATAATGATAATGGTAACCACAATGATGATGTTAATATTCGTAGTAACATGATAATGATGTTAATGGTAACCACAACGATGAAGACTTTCATTATTGCGAACTATTCCATTAAGTCAGAATGCATTTTGAGGCGAAGGATGAGCGCCAATTGCACAACAGGCACAATACAACAACAATAGCAACAACAATAGCAACAACAAAAGCGCAACAACAACAACAATGCTAATCAATTGACAACGGTTCATGGGCTGCAATTGCGATCGTGAATCGGTTCGAAACTCAATTAGGAACAACTAATTAACGACTAATTAAGTTAAACTTAACGCACACAACTAATTGCATAATGGCATGATTAGGAGGGCATTTGAAGCATTAATTATCCTGAAATCATTGATAAACTTCGCCACCAACAATACAAGCAACAACTGCAGCTGCTTCCTAAGCCCACATCCTTGAAATGTGAAGCATAAATCAATCGGATGGAACTCAAAGGGTGAAGAGAGAGAAAGAAAGTGAGAGGGCGAGTATGAAGCGGGAGGTGGGGGTCGGCGAGCGATTTCAAATTTTCCAGCTTCAGCCTTGAACCCGGCCGCCTCCTTTGTTCGCCGTCCTCGTAATTAGCGCGTAAAGAAACACTTTGGCGAAGTTCTTAATAGAGCGGCTAAAAAGCGTTTCCAACCGAGAGCCAAAGCCCAGCTTCCTCCTCCATCTCTGTCTCTCCTCCCCGCTCCGCGTTCTGCTTGTCTCTCTTTATCTCCCCTTCGTTTGCCGCCCCTGTTGGCCCAACTCGACTTGGTTGACGGCGGCAGACTCTGGGCATTTGTGTGGCTATTGAAAGTATTCTCTCTTCGCGTATTCGCTCTCTCTCCCCTCTCTCCCGCCCACCCTCTCTTCCTTCTGTTGGGGTTTCTTCTCTATCTTCTTCGTTATCTGCCTCATAACATCAAAACCGCAACCACCAGCGGTGCAAAATTTATCCCTTTGCATATTTTTCTTGAATATTTATATCTTTTAAGTTCTTAAATTTCTAAATTCAATTCATGTTTTTTATATCATCTTATGTACTAATGGTTTTCCTTCCAAAAACCTTGGATTGGTGGAGCCCGATTAATTGGCAACCCTACTCCCGCTGCTCTCGCGAGCAAATTTGCATTTTACGAAATAAACTCAAAATTCCAGACACTTGCGAAGCTTCCAGTGCACTCCGCCAGGGTCCGCAAATGGCTCCTGCGGCTGCGAATCCTGTGGATCCTGAAGCCGGAGTCGCCTGCTTTGGCCACTCCCACTTTGGCCGCCCCTGCTCCCACGCCTTCATGTTGCTTCTATCGCCGATGCTGCTGCAGGGCTTGCTGTGGTTTCTGGCCATGTTGTTGGTGTTGTTTTTGTTGGCGCCGGCCACGGCTCTGTGCCGCGATGTTGCCACCTTCTGCGAAGATTTCGCGTCCGCAGAACAAACATCTTCAGCTCCGTCTCCGTTTTGGGAGCTGATTTTGGTGTTTTTCGCCGTCGTTGTTGTTGTTGTTATTGTTGCTGAACTGGTTGTTGCTGTTTGAAGTGTTTTTGTTTTTGTTGTTGTTGTTGTATCGTCATGTTGTTGTTGTGGCTGCTGCAGTCGAGATCCGCGTCAATTCCTAACAAGCCTATTGTGCCAAACCAGAGGCTTTTGTTGTTATTGTGGCTGAAACTACTGTTGTTGCCAACTGGTTGTTGTTGCCATCAGGTTGTTGTTGCCGTCTGGTTGTTGTTGCCATCAGGTTGTTGTTGCCATCAGGTCGTTGTTGCCGTCAGGTTGTTGTTGCCATCAGGTTGTTGTTGCCGTCTGGCTGTTCTTGTTGTTGTTTCGGCCGGATCGTCGCTCGCTTGCTTCGCTCGTTGCCTTTTTACGGTCCCCCTGAGCGGACGAACTCGACCCAGCCGAACCGAATCCTGCCAGCAGCCCCCGCGAAGCCCTCGTCGACCCCTCGCCTCCCCCAGGACGGCGTCCAGGCCGCCTCGCCTCGCCTCGCCTCGCCTCGCCTCGCCTTGGACGCCAGGATCCCATTCATTTCCATCGCATTTGCGGCGAATTTCGGGCGAATTTGTTCAACGGTTCACTGCGTCGTCCATCTCTTTTTCCCTCATGTCCATCTCCTTTATCACTCTTCTCTCTCTTACTCACCCTCCTCTCTCCCTCACACTTTCCCTCTGCCTCCTCCTCACTCTCATTCAGTTCCCTTCCCTCACTCTCTCAATCGCTTGTCGTTGTTGCTGCTCTTCTTGTTGTTGCTGGTAATAATGAAGTTCTTTCTGCTGCTGCCTTTGTAGTTAACGATTCTGTTGTTGTCGTCGTTGGTGTTGAGGTCGATGTTGCTTTTGTTGTTGGGGTTTCTATTGCTACGTCTCGCATCGTCCGATGCAATTCGACTCTGTAATGTAATCAATTTTCTGAGATCCTCAGGGCAAGACTTCGTTTGGAGATTATTTTTCTAGAAAAAACTAAAAATTTGAAATATCGCAAAAACGGTAACCGGATTTCTGAGCCTTGGTTGGCATTTTAATTAAACATTAATGAAAAATGAAATCAAAATGAACCAATCGAGACCCGAGCTGAAGAATATTTTTTTCATATTTCATTATTTTGAACTCGTTTTCGTTTCTATCATACCTCCACTTACCAACGACCCCCACGCACCCCATCCAGTTCGATAAGAAACCCCCGCTCAAGGAATCCTCAAACAATTATCACAGTATTTATTCAGAGTAGATCGAAAAACAACATAGAATTTATCAAAATAGCGAGTAAAATATCAATGGACAAAATAGCAAGGATCTCTACAGGCAACATACCTCCGACCTCTCCGGACACCGACGACTCCTTCCGACTCCCCTCCGCCACCCTGAGGGACCCTGAGGACCCCACCTGGCTCGGATCTTCTGGAAATCGCTCGGGGTGCGCCCAGAGAGCGAGCGACAGAAGAGCAGCGAGGCGGCAGCGGGAGCGGGAGCAGCCGACGGAGGTGGGAGCGGGAGACTGTGGCGAACAGGAGGGCAGGAGAACAGGAGGAGGACGAGCAGGAGAGAGGGAGAGGAGACAGGAGTGGAGAGCAGGAGTTCAGGAGAGCACGAGAGCAGGAGTTCAGGAGAGCACGAGAGCAGGAGACTGTAGAGCAGGAGGGAGACGGTCCGAAGAGTGCAGAACAACAGGCTGGCGAGCAGGAGAGCGACGAGCAGCAGGTGGAGAGCAGAGGGAAAAGCGAGAGCTTCTCTCGCCCCTCTCTCTCTCTCGGTACCGACCGCTCGGCCCTCGGTCGTGCCCTCGCTCGCCCACCTAGTGGCAGCAGATCCGCGTCCGGAAGTCGCGCCCGCCGACACTGGCATGGACGTAGTTCCGCTGGCGGTTCCCGATCTCGATGGCGCGCTGGATGTGGAAGATCAGGGCCTCCATGCTGCGCTTGATCTTGATGAACCGGTAGTTGATGCGCCGGCTGCTGCCGCTCAGCTCGTGCGAGCTCCGGGCGCCGATCAGCAGCAGGCTCTGCGACTTCTTCGCCTTGGCGACGGCAACGGCGGGCAGGGCGGCCGAGCGCGGCAGCAGCGGCAGCGATCGCTGCCGGTGGGGCGGGGAGCCGCGCCCGTGATCGGGCTCCGGGTCGCGATCGCGATCGGGATCGGGATCGGGGCTGTGGCAGCGGTACTGGAGCCAGATGTTGTTCATGTAGTTGCGGTAGTTCTTGAGCAGCCACTCGGAGTTGTAGCGGATGTTGAGGCGCCGCACCAGCTTGATGGAGTCGTAGATGTAGTGCTGGAGCGTCTGGCAGCTCTGCAGCGCCTTCTCCAGGACCCGCGTCTCCTCCATCGCTTCCTGGTCGACTCTGAGTCCTGCTTCAGGCGGTGCCAGTGGGCTTTTTTAATGGGAATTTCAGGTTCCTGGGAAAATTTCGAGGTCTGCCTTCGGTTTCTTGGGTTTTCTGGTTATTTCTTTCTGATTTTGTATCCAGGCTCTCCCGTCGTCCTTGGGACTTTCTTATGTATTTTCAGAATTTCGCTCTTGTTATTAGTGGTTTTAGTCGTTGTTCTGTCCTTTGTTGTTGTTGGTTTAGTTGGTGTTTTCGTTGTTGTAAATTTCCAATTATCTCTTTTTCGAATTCGACCAAATATTTTTTGCAATTTTCAGTTATGAAAAGGTTTCTGTCAGTTTTGCGGATTTTTAAAAAACATTTTCCTTGTTTCGTGCTCAAACAAAAATATTACAAAAAGTCAAAAACAAAAATGCTGTCTGTCACTTTGGAAAAGATTTTCAAATTTATGGAGAAGTAAAAAAACATTTTTGGAACAAAAAAATATTTCGAATTTCGCCTCTCAACAAAGGTTCTTTGTCTTTAATTCGTTTTCTCATTTCTTTCTCTTCACTTCTTTCTCTTCATTGCCCTCTCTTCCTTTCTTGTTCTCTCTTTGATTCGATGTTCGCAAATATTGACCAATTAAATGTTGGGAACTCGTGAAAACCTGCAATTAAATCCTTTAATCTTCATCCAATGTTCCGCCCTTCCCCACCTTCAGCCCCTCCTCTACAGCTTCCTTCTCACTGCGATCAAGCTCTCTTTGAACCCTTCTCTCAGTCTTCTCTTCCCCCTTCTCACCCCGTTTCTTCACCTCCTTCTCTCCGCTTTCTCCCACCTTCTCTCCTATTCTCCCTCTCAATCCGAAGCGTTCAAATTTGAAACACTCCGAATGCACTGCTTTCTATCTGTCTGTCTGTCTGGCTCTCCGTCTGTCCGGCTGTCAATAACTCACCCGAAACATGCCCCCCTTTCGCAGACACTCACACAGGCACACCCGTATACATTCGCACCCCCTCACTCACACACGAAAACACCACCGATACCACGTTGACGTTCCTTCGATGGCATCGAGAACTAAGCAAATACACGAGCGACCAATGCATACTCAATGGCCTGATGGCCGGAACGATGGAGCTGAGCTGAACAACTGCAACTACAACAACTACATCTACACCAACAACATCACCTACCATTCAAAAAAATTCCTACAACAATGATGTAATCGATATTCTGTGTTCAGCATCGTTCGGTCGGTTGGTCGATCCATCGTTTGTCGGTTGGCGGGTCTTCGCTGTTCATGCAATGGGGACCGAAGTGAGTCCAGAGAGTAGTCGAAAGGGGAGGCGAAAGGGGAGACCGAGGGACTGTCCGAAGGGGGATCAAAAGTGAAGACCAAGAGGGAGGTGAGCGGGTTCAAGGGGTCGTCAAAAGGGGTTCCGAAGGGGAGCTGTCGAAAAGGAGTCCGAATATGAGTCCGCATTGGAGTCCGGGAAGGAGTCCAAGAAGGAGTCCGGGAAGGAGTCCGGGAAGGAGTCCGGGAAGGAGTCCGGGAAGGAGTCCGGGAAGGAGTCCGAAAGGCGCCCAAAATCGAGTCCGAAATGAAGTCGAAAAGACTCTATAAAAGAATACGAAAAGGAGTCCGTAATGGAATCTGAAAAGGAGTCCGAAAAGGAGTCGAAAAGAAGTCCGAAAAGACTTCGACAAAGTCCCAAGTGGAGTCGAGAAAGGAGTCTGAATGGATCCCGAAATGTCGCAAAGGACTCCTATAAGGACTTCTCGGTGGAGTTCGAAATAGAGGCCAGAAATGGAGACTGCATCCAACTCGAGCTCGAATGTCCGAAGGAAAAACATTTCACATTAATTTCCCCCGTGGACCCCGTTGTTGTTGCCTTTGTTGTTGTCGTCAGGATGGTTCTTCCTAACGGTCTTCGCCCTCCCACGTGCCTCAGTTTTTGCCCCAGCTGGTCGTCGTCGATGGAGCGATGTCCAGTCAATAAATCGAATCGATCTGCGGTTGATGGCCAGTGGTGCCCTCTTTTCCTCCCCAACCCCTTGAACATTCCTGCATCTACCCCACCATCCATCCATCGACCCTTCCCTCCGTGGCCGCGGTCAGGGAGCGAAGATTGATTGGTGTGGGTTTTTCTCGATGATTCTCCAATATGTCTTCGTTATACATATTCATATGATCCTGCCATCGGGAATATTTTTTCGCATTTTTTATTTTTTTTTTTTTTTTGTTTTTAATGCCTCTACCACGCCCTGTGGTTGCTCCGTTGCTGCGGCTGACGTGCGTGCGAGCGACGAGATTCGAATATTTCGAGCCGAAAAATGCTGTTCATCAAATTACCAGGTCTCGTCCTCGATGGAGCGCAAATTCTCGGAATTCTTTCCGATCCCGCCGCGGCACCGAAATCCGTGTTCCGCATGAAAATCTCATTAACAACATGCATTTACCAACTTCCTGACGCCACCCTCGTCCTCCCACCCTCTCTCCCCGTCGCCATCGCTCCGGCAACGAGGAACTATTTCTAGGAAATATCGCGGCCGACAACTCGCAAGCCCATGGAAATCAGACAGACATTAGTTCGGAGCAGCGGCCGGAGTTGAAGCGGGCGAGTCAAAATTTTCGATATACAAAAAACCCGAACCAGGCGCCAGGCAACCCAGGCTCCGTCAATCCATCCATCCATTCAGCCATTCCACCATCCCAACATCCATCTCCTCACTCATCCGTCGGCCCAGTTTCCCTGCCTGCCTCACCCTCTTGCTGAACCCCGTCCTCATCATCAGCCTCCACCTTCATCTTAATCTCCATCTCCGTGTTCGATGGAGTTCCTCGGCATCTTCGGGTTGATTTTTGTATTCCCTTCGCCCGTCGTTCCTTCCGCACGCAACCGAATTCCAATCTCATGAAAATATGTTATTAATTCAAATTAATAAAATCTCATTTCGCCTGCAACATGCGAGAGCTATGCGCCCAGCCTCCTTCACGACCGCCCGCCCCTCATCGACCCCCATCGAAGGAGAAAGAAACGACGTCAGGCTGTCGCTCGCTCTCGTCCTGGAGTTGCCTTTGCCCGGCCGCGGTGCGACCTCGTTAATAATGCTGGGGAATGCCAAAAATGACAGCCGGAAGTTCATCATATTTCCGGCTTCCCGCCTCGCAGCCGCTCACTCTGTCGATGGCACGAGTGAGTGGGGGAACGGGAGATCGAAGATGCTGTCGGGAGGGGGCGGGCAGGGCGTAATTGGGCTGGGCCACGGCCTCGTCTCAGCGGGGAGCGAGGGCTCACAGGGCCATACGGGCGAGCGAAACGTGAGCGATAACGATGAGGGTGGAAGGAGGAGGTGGAGGAGGAAAGCGAAAGGATCACGACATGGGGAGTTCGAAGAGACTAAGCAGAGAGAGAGAGAGAGAGAGAGAGAAAATCCTTTCGAGGTCCCTCCATGCCAGTTGAAGTTCAGAAAAAGTCTCACGGTTTTTTCTTTTTTTTAACAATTTTTCTTTCTTTCTTTCTGTTTCATTCAAATATTTTGTTGTTTTTGTTTAGTTATCGTGTTTTAGAAAATAATAAATAAGTTTTATTTTTATTTAAAATATTTTTTTGTTTTTAATAAAAATTAAAATAGAGTTTTACAATAATTTTCTTGTGTTTTATTTAATTAATTTTAAATTATTAGCTGCTGCTGGTTTAATTTTAATTTGTTTTCGTTTTAAATTTAAATGGTTTTATTTTCATCATTAATAAAACATTGTATTATTAATTTTAATTTTAGTTTGATTTCAGATTGATGTTCGATTTTGTTGAGAATTAATTTTGTTGTAACAAATTGTGAAGCAAAGCAAATATTTTCACTTTTTCCATTAATCCACGAAAGAGAGGAAATAGCTGAAGAATAGTTTAGAATATATTGCACGAATTTAGAATCGATTTCATTTAGAAAAATAAAAATACATAATATAAATTTTACACAATTCAATAGGAAGACGGAGAGAGACAGAGAGAGTGAAAGTGATTACAGAAAAATATAATTATTTAACGAGAAGAGTGTGAGAAAGGGACAGAGACTGACTGTGTTGAAGCGATAGAGCGATGGAGCGATGGATGATATTTGAGTCAAGGCAAACGGCGGAAGTTTCGCGATCGAAACCCCGAAATATCGATAGTCTTATCTTCTTCTTCTTCTTCTACATCATCATCATGATCTTCTAAATTGTTCCTACATCGATTATCTGCGGCGAGAGCGAGAGCGAGAGTGAGTTTCAAACAAATTGAGCATCAGTCCTTGGTTCGATCCTCGGGACGGTCCAAGGAATTCGTCGTCGTTGTTGTTGTGTTGTGTTGTGTTGTTTTGTGTTCCTGCTGCTTCAATATAGTGGTGGTAGTCGTGGTTGTTGTTGCTGTTGCTCGTTGAAGAGAGAGGAAGAGAGAAAACAAAACATTCTTCGATTCTCCACAGCGCGCCGGCCCTCATCATAACATGTCCCGCAGGAGCTCCTTCTGGGCCGCCGTCAGCTTCTCGGGGAACTGGATGTCGAAGGCCACCAGGAGGTCGCCCTTGCGCGTGGTGTCCTTGGGGAACGGCAGCCCGTAGCCCTGGATGCGCTTCACAGTGTTCGGCTTGATGATCTCCTGCATGGTGCTGATGCGCAGCTTGTCGCCCGACATGGTAGGAACTTGGAAGACGACGCCGCAGAGCGCCTGAAGAAGACAGAAAACAAGGAAACAATTTAATGAAAGGACTTCCTGTGGATTAAGAGTTAATAAAGAGATGCACTACTAATGAAGAGACTTCCTTTCGATTTGGACCCAAGATGACAAAAGACAATTTCCTGAAGAGACCGCCTTTCGATTTGCATCCTCCAAGAGGCCACAAAATTTATCAATATAAACCAGTCCGTTTAAAAATTCGGAGAAAATTTAAGTTAGTTCCCTTCTACCGCTCGCTTCATCTGCCTTCATCCAGTTCATCTCTCGAATTTCTCCCCATGCGCCACTTGCCAAAGTCTCTCTCTCCCTCCTTCGCCTACGCCTCGTGTCCTCGTTGGCTGTCGTCTTGTTAATCTCTGGCACTTCATCTTCTGCTCCCTTTCACATGTCGTCCTCCTGCCTCTGCCCGCACTCGACGCCCACCCCGGCCCCTGTCATTTGCCTAAAGCCTCTGCTCTCTCGTAATCCCCTGTCCATCCTGCCCCCTACAATCGGCCCGCCTTCTCTTCCCGAACTCCGTTCCCTACGCTCGTCGAAACTTGTGTAAATCCTTTTCCTCTATTTAACAACTTCGTAAACCGTTCGTTGACATGTTTATTCATTTCTGATTGTCTTCGTCTTAGTCGTTGTGTTGTCTTGTTGTTGTGTCGTTCTGTCGTTCTGTCGTTGTATCCTTGTGTCTTTGTCATTGTTTTTGTGTCGGCCTCTTCATTTTCGTTCCCTCCATTCGTGTCGTATCTTTATGCCTTGTATTATTGCTTCAATTTTATTGATTATTCCTTTCTCATTTATATCAGGAGGCATCAAACTGCCATCAATCCTTGTGCGGCTTTTGTTGTCCTTTTAACAAAATGTTTTCATTTCATTGCTCGTGTTTGTTCTCATTTTCGTGGTTGTCGCTCGTGTTGTTGTTGCTGCTACTTTTGTTGCTTTTCTTCACATTGTTGCTCTTCTCCCAACGTTGCTTGAGTTTTATACCCTACGATATCACTAACACAAACATATTGTTTGAGTTCCTTTCATGAGCTTTTGCTTTGTCCCCGTGAGCAGCTCCTCGCCACGCCCCCGTCGAACTCATCGTTTATTTCCAGCAACCGTCCCCCCCCTTCCCCAACTATCGCCCTCCTTCGCCCCTAGCATGGAGATTTTATTGGCGTAAGTCATGCCAAAACATCATCCATCATGCCAACTGGCTTCGACTCTGGATCCAGAGCGTGTCTTTCACTCTCTCTCTCACTCTTTCCCTCTTCGCCCCCACTCCCTCCAAGTGGGGAATTTGAGTATATGTGTGTATGAGTGTGTGTGTTTGTGTCGCTCGGGTGTAATTTTATTCATGGGAAAAGTGGTTTCCAAAAAATACATTCGCCCAGAAATGAAATGAGAGAAATCTCGACCATGGGAAAACACCATGAGAATTTTAAAAATCTCGAATGATATCGACAGGATTCTTGAAAACTCAATTTCATTCTATTTCTTTCCCACATTTCCCACAAAATAACCATTTGCAAGTTTCCATTGGGCAAACGAAACAACATCGAACTATTTCGGCCAATGATACCAAGGTATATTGAAAGGAATATTGATATAGACCATTAGAAAATATCCATATTTCCAAATATGGATTTGCAGATTGATCCATGTGGAATGAAAAAATATGGATTAGAAAAAAATACTAACAATTGAAACAAAATTATGTGCCATTGAAATTCGCTTATTTGTAACTTGTTCCCATCGTCACCAATCGTGAGAGTTTCAATTTTCCGTTGGGTGTACAACACTGTTTACATGATTACCAGTCGGCTCTTGTCTCTTTCATGTTGAAATGCAAATGAGCAACATTGTGCGGGCAACAGTCGTTGCCATAAAAGGCAACGAGACAGGTTGGGAGCCTAAAAATAGATGAACTAGAAAAAAGCACACAAAGGCAATTCGGAGTAGAACAAAACGTGGTAAAACAAAGAAGACAATCGGGGAGAATTTAGTGTGTGATATAATTCCGCGGAGGGCACCAGAAAGGGTTACACTTAAAAAAAAATAAAGCATTTTCTTAAAGAATAAAATCAAAAAATAAATAAAATAAAAGTTCTATGAAGAAACGAACGAATTGAACCTGATGAATTGAAATTACTTTTCACACCGAAACTCAACGATTAGAGGACCCTTTGCTACTACTAAACCTACTAAAATACAGCGATAACTTGATGGGAGGCAACCCTGGCAGCTCGACGACAGCGCCCGAAGGTTTTCTCTACATTTAGCATGAATCCCATGATCACTGCTGCGGTCGTCTGTCGTCGGTCGTTGGTCGTCGGTCGGTGGCTCATGATCGTGCCTGCTGAATATGATGACTTAATAGCTTTGACCAAAAATGGCCAAAAAGGCGACAGACACACACACACACACACACACACGTACGCCCGATAAAACAACCTCAATCCGTCAGAAAAACAAAACCCCAAGCAAGAGCAGACATTTTTGTTTTTTCTGCCGTGTTTTGATTGCATGAAATCTTGGTTTTTGCCAAAATCTCAAGCAGCGAAAAAAATTAAAAACCAAAATTTATGAAACATCAACATCATGAATATCTCGGCTGCATCATTATGATCATTCACTCCAGTGATGACGACGCTTGGCGACCACATCATCGTTTGGAATTTCGGCTCATACCAAAAACGTCACAAACGCACTTTTATTGCTGCGATTGTTTTGAATTTTCGACGGATCCCATCGAGAGATCATCTTTTTATTACATCCACTTGCCACTGCCACGGTGGAACTTATCGCTCTTTTATATCTCTATTTTGGCTCGGATTTGCCCATCAATCGAGGCATTACGTCTTTATGCCTGGTCTGGCGACGGGCGGCACTAAAACGATTTAATGCTGCCGTTGACGCCGCCAGCCAGGAGGTTGGCCAACCGTCCAAGTGGCATCACTAGACACAGTAGACGCGCCGACAACAAGCGACGACGACAACAAACGACGACGACGACGAAAACAAACTACGATGACGACAACAGGCGACTACGACAAGGGACGACGACAAACGTCACTCGCCATTGCCGACGTCCCATGAGGCAACACTGGGACCTGAAATTGATTTGTTATGAGTGTATTGGACGAGTTTCTCCGCCCAGGCCGCGAAATATGGTCGCATTTGGGGTTGTGACAACCGACGACCGTTCAGTCGACACAACCGACAGCGACATCCAACATTCAACACCCAACGGGTGACTGTCGCGGTCGATTTCGACGGCTGCGAGTGCATTTCATTTAGAAAATATTGCCGAGACGACGTGAATCCCGCCGAAATCTGGGTTAAATGCACATGCCAGCCGGTGGGGCGACAGGGTTCGACGGTCTGTCGGCGCTGGTGACGAAGCACGAGTCACACGACAGCCACACACGGACACCAGGCAGACATGGTTTGCAGAGTATGTCGGCGACATGCCATTTCAAAATGTTTGCATTTCATTTTATGGCCCTACGGCTTGCCGTCGAGGGCTGGCGGCTTCGTCCACCGACCGTCGCCAGCGATCCCGTGAACTCTTAAACCAGAAACCCGAATCCACTTCGAGTCTCTGAGTCCAAAACAAAGTCGAACTCGTTGAACCCCGGAATGGGTCGCGCATACGTCGAATTTTCGGCGACCCTCGACCGACGCCCTCCCGGGGTTGCCACGCCTCGGCCCGGCCCGACACGTTGGCGCTTGTGCTCCACATAGCGACGCATTACGTCGCGGCCGCTGCATTGCGGTCGATGACGTGATCGGCTGGCAACGCGCGAACTCGGCTGCTCCAAACGGAACGCTTCGCATTGGATCGAATCGAATCGGATCGGATGGCGTCGATCAATCGAGCACCGATCAAACAAACCATCCGGCCGCTGTCCCACGAGCGACAGACCTTATCTACAGATAGTCAGACCGACAGACAGTCGGAGAGAGACAGACAGGCATACAGGGCGAGTGAATGAGAGGGAGAGCAAACGTTCACCTATTTGAGTCGTCGCCGCATTATGGATCAGCAGCAAAACGCGAAACAATTTTAAACAACTAATTGAATGTTGAGGTGAGAATTATTTGAGGCCTTTTATGGATTAGTTCGAGATCGCAAAAAACAATAAGGCATCTATGTAGAGAAATAGTGAAACACATTACAAGACGACGACAGACCGAGAAGCGGCCGACGTTTGGTTTTTTGTTATGGTAGGCCTATCGACCTATCGGCCTATCTGTCAGCCAGTCAGACATGTTGGCTATTTTGCTGTAACATTTAATGCTTGGTGACAACTATGGGAAGAATTTTGCCAGATATTTACCAACATTACTCCCAAAAGATGGAAGCAATTGGTAACGAGGGAGCGTTAGAGGGAGGACAGGAGTCGAAGTGGAACACTTTGAGATCAATATCTCCATAGCGGACGACCGACTGGCCGATCGTCTGATCGATAGGAGCTGAAAGGCAATTGCAGCTCATTACAAGTGCAGACAGACGGAAAAGCGGGGACAGCGTGGGGCAGACGGCGGACAGATGGCTGCGTAATGTCCGACCGAAAATGGTGCATATTTAAGTCAATTAGTATTTTCTGTTACTCGGCGGGTTTTTTCTCACAACACAGAAAACAGATTGGACCTATTGGACAAGAAAACTGACGAGTGGAGAAAAACCTCTGGCCGTAAATGGAGCGATCATAAAAATCTAAATTAAACCTGTCCGCATAAATGGCTGCACGAGCCATATTTGCACGCGAAGCTATTAAACAATTTTTTGTACACACAACATAGACACAAGAAAATCGCACAAATAATCTAAAATCTGAAATGAAGTATTTCCACAAGACGAAGTCAGAAAATAATAAATAAATTCCAAACAAAAAATAAAAACACAAAAAAAGGAAAATAATTTATAAGGTAAGAATGAGCTTATCAGTCGATGTTGTGTAAAAGCCTAGTCGTCAATTTTGTTGTCGAACATTTTTCCCAGCACTCGGCTCGTTCGACTGTGTATCGTTGGCAACAGTCGGTCTGGACGTCAAAATTGGCAACACTAATAAAGAAGCTGCAGAATGGCAGCAGCAGCAAAAGGCGTTAAAAAATGTTCACACATGTTTTTCATGCATTCCCATCTAACATTGTTGTTGCTGTCACCGTGGCTGTGGATTCTGTTGCCATTCTTGTTGCTGCTGCCATTGTTGTTGCTGTTGTTGGTGTTGCTGTTGCAATTGCAATCGTTCGCACCGGCTCTGTTCACGTTGGTCACGTCGCTTAAAGTCGCGTTAGTTGTTTAGATTGTCATGTTAAGTTTTAATTGGATTAACTAAAAGTTTGACAAGTGTTTTAAATCAAACCCCATTTTGTTCGATGTTCGTTGGTTGTCATTGCTGCGATGTGATTTTTTACTGCCATTGCAGATGCGGGGCAATAACAAATTTTTTGGATTTAATTGCTTGTTACGATCGCCACATTTAGTTATAAGAATTATGAATTCCATTTGGTTAAAAATGGCTTTCCCATCCTCACGGTTTTGGGGTTAGTGTTGTCATTGTTGGTGCTCTCAGGAAGGCAAAGTAACTCATTTCACTGCCAGCTGCAGAGCTCAGAAATGACCACAATTGAGAACAGCGTCAACCACGTCGAAAATAGTACAAAAATGTATGAAAATATCATCACTAATTTTTGAAGATATTGCCAACGACTTTTGCTACAATTGTTGGTAAAATCACAGATCGCACAGAAAAGTTGCAACACTTTTTCTGGAAGTGTTACAGAAACCCGCGTGGATTCTGCCACGTGATCACTTGAAAAAGCGCCCCAGACACAGCCGGTTTCAGAGGACGAAAAACTAAAAATGTAACCCCAACGTCCATTTCGGGCCCTTTTCGGGGTTGCTTCTATCACTCACCTGCTTGAGCGTCAATCGCGCCGTGTACCGCAGATCGCTGCCCTCGCGCTTGAACATCGCGTGCGGCTTGTCCCGGATGATGAAGACGATGTCCGCTGGTATCTTCCCGTGCGACTGGTCGCCCTCCTTCTGGAACGTCACCTTCGTGCCGGACTTCCAGCCTGGCTTGATCGATATGCTCACGTACTTGTCCTCCTTCTTGGACGTCCCGTCCGGCTGGGCGACGCGTCGTGAGATTTTCATTTTCTTAACACAGCCATGGTAGATCTCCTCGAGCGTCACGTACAGGTCGTGCTCGACGGGCGGATCCTGTTGCTTCTCCTTCTTAAACGGCGTGTGCACGTTGAACGAGTGTGACCTAAACGAGGGCCTTCGCTCATTAAATCCAGCACCACTCGGGATGGAGCGAACGCAAACGCACTCACCTGAACGCACTGCCGAGGCCGTGGCGGGAGCCCAGGCCGCCGAAGGGCGACGAGAAGAAGTCGTGCTCGGTGTCCAGGTCGAAGACGTTCTTGTCGAACAGGTTGTCGCCCATGTCGAAGAACGAGGCGAAGGGGTTGCTCGACCCGAAGAACTGGGCGAACGTGGCCCGCGGATCGCCGTGGAACTGATATGTGAACGAGCTGTTCGAGCCGTTGCCATTTCGTGTGCCTGCGAAGGGAGATGCAGATGAGAGGATTCAATGTCAAGATCTGAATTCGTGGACTAAGTTCCTACCTCCGCTCTTGAGTCCCTCCTCGCCGTATTTGTCGTAGACCTCGCGCTTGTTCTTGTCCGAGAGGACCTCGTAGGCCTCGGCGACCTCCTTGAACTTGTCCTCCGCATTGGCCGCTTTGTTCTTGTCCGGGTGGTAGCGCAGGGCGAGTTTTCTGTAGGCCTTCTTGATCTCGTCATCGGTGGCAGTTTTGGGCAGGCCCAGGATTTTGTAGTAGTCTTTGCCCATTCTGTCGTCTTATGTTCTGTATGTGTGTGTGTGGGCTTACGTATTGTAAATGTATGACGTAGTATGTGTGCTGTGGGTGGTGGTTGTTGCTGTTGTTGTTGTGGGCTCGTGAGTTCGCGCCGAGTATTTTCTGTTGAATTTACGTTGCAACTACGAATTTTTACTTCCTAATTACTTCCTAGGCAGAGTCCTTAAATCTGCAATGAAACCATTTTCATCAAAACTGAATATTGAGTTTGAAGTCAGAAAATAAGAAATCGAAACTTTGCCTTAGACAAATCAATTTATTGTGAGATAGATATGACACCGATCTCGATCTCGATTAGTACTCACAAATTAGTGGTAATAATAAAATCCACATCCAATGTTCTCCGACTGCTGCTCAACTGATCGAGGGTGATGCGAGCATTTTTTTTGACAACATTTAACAAAAGCGATCGAAATCTGAAATGGAACGTATGGCAAATTTTAGCATAACACAAGAACAACACACGACTCAAACGAAAAATCAAGTCGAATTTAAAAAACACAAAAAATCAACAAAATAATAACAATTGAAAATGTCAAAGAATTTTACAAAAAAGAAAAACAACAATAGAATAAAATAATTATTATTAATTCAAGGCAAACTTTTTCTTTCACTTTGATTTTCGCCGGCCTGGTGGGGGAGAGAGAGAGAAAAAGAAAGCGTACTTTGTTTTAGTTTACATTATTTTTCGCTTTAATTTCGTTTTGATTTATATCTCAATGTGTTTAATATTGAGCACTAATTCCGAATTTCACAAATTTCGCGGCGTGAAAGGCGGCTTTGGAGATGGCATGAAAGGGAGAGATCGACGCAGTGCGAGAGAGTGGGAGGGCGATAGAGTGGGAAGGGGGAAAAACAAACAGAAATTAATGAAAGGAAGAGAAAAACAGAGTTTGAAAGATCGCAAATTGTATTCGTCATCATCCGCAACAATAACAACGGCTAACAAACACCGCTAATAGAAATAAAAAATATTACAGCAACGAGTTTGAACACCAACTACAATAATAGCAAGAAACAAAAACAACAACACCATCATAATGAACATCATCATCATCGTCGTCATTAGCTACAAAAGCAACACCAACATGATCGCCAGCATGATCAACGTGGCCGCGATCGTCAAAGTCGACCCACGCATGGTATAAATTTAGACTTCCAAATATCCACACATACATATGTATGTATTGCTTTCGAAAACAACACACAGACAGCATTTTCGATTTGGATTTCGGTAATGTGGTCGGGGGTGCAAAGCGAAAGATCCGCGAAACTCGCACGAGATTGATTTTTTCTTCAAAAATTCGAATTGTTTCAAATTCCACTGTAATTGCAATTGTCAAATCCCATGCATTTTTCGAATTCTACAAAATTTTCATTTTCTTCGAGACATCTGCTTGTCCAATTGAAATACTTCAAGATTAGAAATGCACTAAGAAATTCACTCGGAATGATATTATTTATTACATTCTTAAATGCTCTGTGTGCTCACGAGTTCTCCAAATACTTTGTAAATTTTGATTATATATTTTCGATAATCTTTTCTGATTTTCATTTTATGGTTTAAAAAATTTGGGTTCAACTTTGATTGATAATAAATTTAAAATTTTCCATTTTGATTGTATATTTAGGATTTTTCTTCTCGGAGCCCATTCTTAAAATACTCATGGGAATTTCACATTTCCATGCGAGTTCTCGCGACCGCCGCCCGTGAATTCGCACACTTTTCGCGCTGCGAATTGAGAAATTTCGGATTTCTTAATTAGGTCAGCAGCCGGAGAGACTGCGGCGTCGATGGGAACCGCCAAGGCTTCCCTCGGCCTGTGCGCGGACCGTGAAACCGAGTGCGAATCGGTGAATGTGCGGTTTCGCCCAGCTTCCTCTTCCACTTTGTCGTCGCCGTCGTCATCTTCTCGCTCCCTCCGTGGCCCTCTTTCTCTCAGTTCTCTTCAGTATCGTGGGGGTTTTCTTTTGCTCGCGGCTATTATTAATTTTTGTTTATGGCCTCAAGGCAATCACACTGTTGTTTTTGTGGAAACAAAAAATAAGAACCGTTCGTGGTTGGTGCCACCGGATAAACCTGCCCCGAGGATCGACTGCGAAAGCCCTTGAACGCCAGTGATTTCTGAGCAATATATTTTCCCGCAAGACTCTCCATTATCTCCACATTCGACAAATTGAGTTGTTAACTTGGCGCTAAAAGGCTTCGTGCTTCGATTTGAATTTTACGTTTGTCCGTCACTCCGACAGTTAGTAAGCTGTCTATCCTCCTGTCTGTCCATCCATCTATTTCGCCGTAACAGACGCTCATTTGTGTCGACGTTTTTGCACCCTTCGTTGCATATTTTATTTAGCACCGTCTCCTGTCATGCTGTCCATCTCCGGGGAGCGTTGGATTTTTGCTACGTGGAGAATTTACTAAGAATTTCGCCTCTGATCGATTACCAGCGAAACTTTCTCCACTGTACGTCATGTCATTTACGATAAATTGCAATATTAAACGATCAATGGCAAACTCATTAATCAGCAGAATCCATCCAACTAAAAACTTCATTAACACATTAAATTGCCATCGATCTGCATCTGAATTTTTGGCGCCCGGTCATGTCCGAATGATCTAATGGAAGTATTCGAATCATCCCAAAATTGACGGCTTCATTGGACTGCGTGCTACATTGTCAGGAATTCGCAATTGAACAGAAATAAATGCTAAAAACCTTATTCAAATTCCACAATTAAGAAAAATATGAATCAAATATGAAGAAAGAATTTTTTATAAAAAACAAAAGGAAAAAATGTCTTTTAAGCTTAAAGAGTGCCGAATTTATTGATTCAAGGCGACAACGAGGGCGGCAACAAATTTTAATTGACAGGATTAATATTAAATACGAAAACGAAAGACCAACAAAACAAAAGCAGAGAAGAAGAGAAGCCTTTCACAGCATGAGAAGAAAACGAGAAAAAATATGAAATATCTCGAGCCAATACAGGCATCAGTAAATAAATAAGAACAAATTAATGCGCTTTCAGCTCGAATAAAACCTATAATTGGAAAATTATGCCGAACATGGACTTAAGCTGGAGATCAGGGGATTGAGAGCGAATGAGAGAAAGAGAATGAGAGACATGAGAAGAGAGACAACTTTTGACAGTTTCCACGGGTAGGGGAAAAATGCTTAAATAAAATACTGACACTTCTTGTATCCATAAAATGAAGCAATTTATTTTTATTACAGCGGAAGTTTTTCGTCGCTTTGGGGGCCGCGTTGTAAACAATGCCACGCCCCCTGGTGTGGGAATGAGTTACAGTGTTGCCAGCCATCGATGTAAATGTCACAGAGAACATTAATTTCAATATTTATCATCGCATCAATTGATTTGGCGGAAACGTTTGCAAATTGAATATTAATATTCTTGCGTCTGTTTCAAAGAAGCGACGCACATGAGCAGAATACAATTTTAATCTCTCATATTTTGTTTGCGATTTTTCAGACTGCTACGTGTCTGTCGATTTTATTGCATTCTGCCTTCAAATACGTATTTACAATTATCGTACAATTGCAGTGAGGTTTCAATTGATTTCAAAATTCCGACGTTGTTTGTAAATATCGATACATTTTGAAACATGACGTCACAGTATTTCAATTTATTTATTTCTTAATTTTATTTATTTCAGAAATATACGAAATATACCTAACATCAGTTGGCGACTGGGGGATTAAGAAAATTAGACAACAGTTCATGAAGTTCAAAATTGACAAAAACACACAAAATAATGTCGAACACGCCCACATTTCGCACGAAATTCCACTCGATGCGGCGTATTCCGAAAACAACTGGCACGGCGACCTTGAGAGGCGGTGAAAATAAAATTCTATGCCATTGAAACTCAATGAAAACCTTAAGAAATTTCGAAAAAAATGTGAAAAATTGGAAAATCATGGCTGTAAAATAACAGCATTGAAGGAAAAAATGTTAGTAAATTTATACATAAAATATAAGCATACAAATTTCTGTTAATATAATTCAAAAAACGGACCATCACAGAAACTGTAGCTAATTTCTAATAAAGTAAATCCAATTTGACTATTTCAATTAAGACACTCGTCAATAACTAATTAATCTAACTGAAGACGATGAAAACTAAGTTTGGCAATGAAGAAATATATATTGATACATATTGAAATGCCATCGATCTAACGTGGTTGTACATTGCATGATTAATGATTAATAATTAATAATTTTCGCACCAATTTTCACTCAATTACAATCGCGTTTTCCACAAGCTCGCGTCGATTTCACACTTGTGATTTTCTTCGATTCACGAAATCAACAATGGGAATATATACATATTCATGTACATACATCGGCGGAGAGAAACCAACGCCGTCGACCGGAGATAAGATAATGAAAAACTACGATACCCGAAACAAAAATAGCACGCTCGAAAATGATAATCGAACCGCGAATGAATTATTAAAACAAGTGTTAAACGGGATTAATACGAGACTCCCCCACCATCTGCAATCGAATTAGCTGAACGACGTTGCAAACTGCACAGTGAATTTTGGCCAAATTTAGACCATCGTGTTTTGCTGGGCAGACGGAGGAGGGGAGAGGGTGCTGTTGGCGGCTGGCGGATGGACAACAACAACAAAAATGCTAACCATCTGACAATAGAATGAATGAAATTCGTAATTCGAAATTCAAATAACACAACAGCCTGTCCTGTTTATTTTATATGGTTCGTATCTTTGTTTCTGTTTCACTCTGCGACATTCAGAAAATAAAAATAAATTATGAAAATTTGACAAACGATGACGACAATGTATAAAAATACACCGATAAGTACATGGGAGCCCACGCGAAGAGCTTGTCGAAGTGTGGGGAAGAACCCCGAAAGTCAAACCGCGGCAAATGTTTCAGAAATTTTCGAACAAGGCCTTTGGGGCTTTTCGAACATTATATTTTCGAAGATTTTCCTTTATAACAAGATTTAATATTAATATTGTTATAAAGGTCGCTTAAGTAGAAAAAAAAAAAAAAAAATGTATGTTGAATAGTTGAATAACTACACATAGCTAATAGCTTAGGCTAACTCTCTAGCAAGACGAGTTGAAAATGTTTAGCATGCACTAACTGCGAGTCAATCCTTTCAGACAGATCTAAGAAATCAAACTCGAATCTAACTCATTGAACTCACATTTGAATATTGACAGAGTCTCCCAGAATTAAATTCCATAGATCTTAAAAATTACATAATTTCCATATGGAATGATTAAACCTAATATAAATCAGTGTTTGATCAACGGAAAACACAAACATGTGATTATCATTCGAAGAGCCGGAGAGCGATAAATCTTGGCATAGAGGCAATCGGCTAATTTAAAGCCAGCGGAAGCAGCAAACAAGGGTAGAGAGAGACAGGTAAAAAAAACAAAGACAAAAAGCCGAACAAAAGAAGAAAAATAAAGACGGCGAATACGAAGTCACAGAGAAGAATAGGTTTCTTACGCTTACTTTGAGATGGGAAAAAGCTACCTGTGGGAAAAAGACAAAGTTCTTTGACATTTTTTCGATTTTCTTTTTCCCCAACCACTTCGTCAATTTCGTAGAACTACAACAACAATAACAACAAAGGCTAGTATATCTCCGATGTTTGCATTTGAACCTGTTGCTGGCCACCGATTCGCCGGAATTACAGATAATAACTTTATGGCCGGAACGCCAACAACGTTTAAAGCATGACGAGTCGCGAATAAACGGAATTTTTGGTTATTCCTCTAGCGCTCTCTCGCTCTCTCCCTCTCCAGCTGAAATAATGATACGCTGACTGTTCGTGAACCCGAGTGCATTGAATTTAAAAAAATGAATAAAAAAAGTGACAGAAAAAAGGAGCGAAAAGAACAACAACGAAATGTATTTAAAAATGCGTCTTTCGGCATTTAAAATACACGGCATTTCTCATCAATGGTGTCGATTTGCATTTTTGCCAAATCGATGAATCAATATTATATTTGAATCACCATTTGCTTACATACATATACAAACCTATACACACAGGGATAAACTATGCCAGACATCGGCAGTTATTAACTACGAACCAAAGCTAGTCTCAAGGTTTTCATCACATTTTCGTTAATCAAACAATTGTGTATAAATAAAAAATTTAAAAATAAGTAAACGAGTTATCAACGAAAAAAAAAATCAAGTAAAAATACACAACAAACAATTCAAGTTTTTCATCAATGCCAAGATCTTGCGGATGCTGAGAATTGAAAAATGCAATTACAATACTAATATTGGCTGTCAAGTTCAAGATACTTGTTGACTACAACAAATACAACTAATGATAATACAATTACGGCATCAATGCTTAGTTCATCGGTGTATTGACAACGACGGACAGCCAGACGGACGGATGAAGGTCCAGACGTTCGAACATATCAAGAAACAGACGGACAATCGAATTCCACATGAATCACTGTCGAGTGGTTGTTATTTTATATCTTTTTTTTTAGTAAGAACAACAAACATTTGCAACTACAAACAACATTGTTAAAAAGTAAATATTGTGTTGTCCCCTCTCTCTCCCATCTCACTCGCACTCTCCATATATCGCTCTATGTTCCTCGCCGATTCTGTGTGGGTTTTCAAGTAAATCTCTGGTTCCAAAAGCGTAACAAACGACTTGGTGTCGTTAAGCATGAATTTCAAATTAAAATAAAAGCGATAATTCTCTTGAATTCGTTGTCCGTGTTGTTGTATTTGGCCTTATTGGCCACCCACAAGAACCGCTCGAAATGGCAACACGAAGCCGCGACGTCGAATTCGCGTCGTTTCTCACAAGATCCAGTTCAGGAAGTCCTGCATTAATTGTTGTCGTTGGACTCCACTCTAAAATATTGACTTTTTATCATCGCACTGTTCGTATGACACTGACAAACTTCACCACAAGGGCTTCTCTGAACCTTTCCACAGTTTATGTAAACATCTTCTCGAAACTCGAAAACGATCCGACCCGATCCGATCCGATCTCCACTTAAGTAAGTTTTTGTGTTTTGTTTTTAATTTTCTTTTGTTTTTCGTTTCCTTGACGAGGTATCGTTGACCTTACATTGCAATTTAATTATGATTTATTCCTTGGGTTTATTTTAAAATTTCACTTCACTTTCAGCCTCTCGCCCGACGCCGATTGTTAATCAGCACTTGCGATATTTGCCTTCCCTTTCGCCCTCTCGCTCGGTCATTTCCTCGTTCGTTGTTCTGCTTAATTTACAATCTTAGAACGTCACTTCAGCACGATTACTATTCATACATATATATTATTTTTTTAACAATCTACACACTTTTTGGCTCGTATTGTGCGTATTATTTTTTGCTTGACTTATTTGAGCGATATTATTGCGAGTGATTTAAGCACTATCAATATATATATATATATTTGGATTTGTATTCACCCGAAACACACGCACGCACCATTAACACCTTCAGTTCATCCGGCGCTGATCCAAGTAACCCTCGCTGATCTGTCTATCCGGCCGAGCGTGCGTCCATCTGCACGATCGCGACGTGATCTTCTCGCCGAGCATTTATTTTTTCGAACAATTTTACGCTTTTTCGCAATTTCATTTTTTGTTTCTATTGTCTGTTAGTTTATTTTATTTTATTTGCGATTGTCATGATCTCTCACCAACTTCACACCAACACTCTCTCTCTCTCTCTCGTACGCTCTTTTCCTCCTGGATTTGCCATTTGTCCGGCTCTCCCACTCTCTGGCGCTCTGGCGCTCTGGCTCCGCTCCAACGGCTCCAATCGCTCGATTTGCTCTGCGCTCAGCTATCGCTATTTTCGCGAGTCGCTGCCGCTCGATTTGTATGTGTCATAATTTAAAAATACAATAAGAAAAAATAAAAAATAAGCGTCGAATATTTTCGTGTTTGAATCTTCATTGGACTCGGAAGCT
Source organism: Coelopa pilipes (assembly GCA_947389925.1). Taxonomy (NCBI): domain Eukaryota; kingdom Metazoa; phylum Arthropoda; class Insecta; order Diptera; family Coelopidae; genus Coelopa; species Coelopa pilipes. The sequence goes on along the minus strand of OX376696.1, from coordinate 62,764,375 downwards.
CTCTCGGATTCGGAACACCGTGTTCTCCATCTCACTCACCGTCTGTCTCACTGTCTTTTTTCCTGCTGTTCTTGCTCGTTTGAGGCCAACAATCTGTTCAAAGATTTTTGTGTTTCGTCTTATTCTCTCTTTTTTTGCTAGTTTTGAATATTTTAACTTCGCTTTGTGTCTTTGATATTAATTTTTGTTAGTGTACTCTCTTATGTTCTCATTAGCACGAGGGGGGAAAATCGGCAACACCTTCGTCGGTGTCAAGTCCACAATTTGTTGGTTGGACAGAAATTTCATAAGAATCTTCCACAAAGATTCATATTTTTCAAAATATATCTTTTCCTGTTCCGTAATTCTCTCTATGTTTTTCGCATTTCAACCATTCAACCATTTCAATGCATTCTGGTTTGAAGGTGCGAATTAAATTTAATCTACAAATGCAAATGTTCCCGTTTTCAGTGTGAGTTTTTTAATGGATCTCAACACTTATAAAAACTGGGTGCTTCACCCGTGGAATAGAGACAATATTTTACACTCGTCGGCGACGGTTAAATATTTTAATATTTATTTAAATATCGACAAATAATCTATTTAGAATTAAAACATTTAAAACAACAGTTTTTATTTAACGTTGAATGGTTTTTGTATAGCAAAAATAAAGACACCCAGTATTCGAATTCAAGCATCTGCCAACAAATTTCCATACAACAAAATCGACTATAGCAAAAGCCAAAACGAGCGAATAGAGAAGAAAAAAGATACAACAAGAACAATTTTTAAAACAACTAAAACCACTATAAATAGAACTTATTTAAAGAAATGAAGCCATGAACAATTTTCACGAGAAACTCAAAATGCAAATAAAAGAAAATTTGGAAATAGCAACAAAGTGAAATGAATTAGTTCCTCACCTATTATTCTATTTATTTCCGAGATTTCGTTGAAATCCGTGGCGAAAATGAAGAGCGAGAATCCGTGTCCGCTGTGGTGATGGAAGGTCGGAGGTGAGCCGGGAAATCCGCGACACTTGCTTCAGGTGGCGGCGGCGGTGAAGTCCAAGACGTGCGATCGTTAGTAGACGACGACGGCAACGACGACAGCGACCGAAAAATTATTGTTGTTGTTGATTTGTTATGAAGAACACAACAAAATCAACTCAAATAAATGAATGTTGCTGTTATTCCTGAATTCCTAAAAAAAATGTGCTACAAATTTTCCCACTATATTTTGTTGTTGTCGCTGGTGTTTTTGTTGTTTGCTGTGGCTGTGGTTTTTTCTTCGCTACCTCGTTGTTTTCCGTACACATTTAACAAATACGGCACGACGAGAACGTGTTTTTCTTGCTCTCCTCCGCACGCAACGCGTTTTCTATTTTTCCGCTCTATTTTTACTTTATGACGGGTTTTTATTACTACCGTCCGCACACAAACGACTACACTGAATGTTTTGTTTTTTTTGTTGCTCTATGTTACTATTATTTATATTTGTTTGATTCGCCTTGCAGGGAATTCGCAAATTAATTTTCAATAAATAATATTTTCTGATATTTTTAAAACAATCGCGTAAATTGTGGAACAACACGTTTTTACGTCAGCGGTAAAAAGGGAAACAATTAATTTTATAGCGTTGTCGTAAATTTACAAGATAAATAAAATCTATTCGCGTTCTCTCACTCGCACACACACACACAAACACACACGTTCTGGCAGCTACTATTTAATTTTATAAATTCATATATTATTCTTCTTTTTTCTATTGGGCTTTTCTCTGCTATCCTCTGCTCTGCTTGCACCCTGGTATCACCCACCGAAATCAAAGTTCCTCGATTTGTGGTGGACCCGCTGGTGACGGTGGTGAAGGTGCTGTTGCTGTCGATAGCTGAGAGATGGCTGATGGGTCGATGGCGGCGATAGGGAGACAACTGCTCGACGTTACGAGACGAGGCGATCTTCTGACGCACGATCACTTGGGTGACGGAGCGCGAGAGTCGATTGTTACTGTATCAACAGCGGCTGATATCGAACTAAACGACAGTCGCCTCCACCGCTTCTTCACTCAGCCACACGCGAACATTTCGATGGGGACGACGCAAAGATACGGGACAAGAATAAAGTGCGGCCAAAAAGGTGGGGCGTGCGGCAAGCGAAACACACAACCGTTGAATGTAAAGAAAATACAATTTCGTTTACCGAAATAAATTAAATAAACAGCATCAGCGCAGGCTAAGATTGAACAAATCTTGTATTTTCTTTTAATCGTATTTTTATCTTTTTCCTTTTGTTTTGTCCCGAGTGCGTCATATTATATTGTTTTATCCGCACTCTCCCACTTCTACCTTCTTTGCAGCGTGTTTTTTATACGGAGAGCTTTTTCCCATGGTAAACACATTGTGCACGACTGCTTCATAAGCTGTTTATGTAAGGTCGCCAAAGCTCAAAGTTTAAACGCTTAAAGATCATTGTGATCATAAAACTTCTGACCGCATTTACGATCAGCCCAACCATAGGCAACATGTTCATGAGCTTGATGTAGCAAGCGCCAATTGATGTTTCACATACGTCCTGAGGTGATGTAAGCGTTGGGTTTTGAAATGAAGTATTTCAAATAATGCAGTCTGTTATATAGTTTCCACATAATTGTTAAGGGATAACTCTATTACATAAATGTATGTACCGGAAACCACTATTCAATGTGCGATAAATTATAAAATTTAAAGATCCAATATAGCGGTCTACATTTCACAGTTTGTATTTATTACTCTTTTGTTTTGCAACTATATACTTTTAATAGAGAATTTTAAACAAAATTCAATAAATTTATATGTATACATACATACATATGACGTATAAATAATACAACTAGTTACAAGTAGTCTTAAACATAAATTAAATGTATAACTTGTCTTAACTGCAAAGAAATCAAACTGATTCGTAACGTGATTTCATCATCTTTTTAATGTAGGTTTTGTAATCATCACCAGGTCCAATACCGCCGGATCGCGTACCCAAACCAGCAGTACTATTACGAGTATCGGCCTATTTGAATAACCAGAATTATAAAAAAAAAAAATATATATATATATATATATATCGGTGTTTTATCAATACAAACCTCAATAATATTTGTACGTCCTTGATTTTTACGACCCAAACCTTGTCCTTCGGACCAACCCATCTTCTGCAGGAGACGATTTCCAACATTGTTAGAGCCAATGGGCATTGCGGGTGCCTCATTCTTACGAGCACTGGCTGTTAGATTTTTTATTTCCTTTTCAAAACGTTCTCTACTACGATTTGGTGGAGGAGGATCGCTTTCACCATACTTTAAACGTCGCTCCTTAGCACGATCACGATACCTATGTAATTTATTTTGTAGACAATATATAAATATTATATGATCAAACTTACGATAATGATGAACCTTGTCCATCCGAATCCGTGTTGCCAGAACGAGCTAAATTATACTTTTGCAAGTTCTCCTTGTGCAAATTTGACATTTTTAAATGCTTTGTTAAAATTTCCAATGATTGGAAGGCGCGTTTACATAGTAAGCAGGTTAGTTTTTGGAAATCTACATAATCGTTATCTTTATTTTCCACACTTTGCGATACAGATGTTGTTTTTGAAGAACTAGCGTGTTCCTCTTCAGAATCAGAACCATACGACGAAACTAACTTATTGGCAGCAGGTGTCGCTATAAAATCTGTTAGTTTTGAACGTTCCTTCTTTTCTAGTATAGAAAAACCAACATCAGCGTATCCACTAGATGATGTCTGTGCTGTTTTATTTATTATTGCCTCTTCATTTCTAGCCGGAAGAATCGGTTGTGGAGTAGCAACAGTAGTATAATCTTTCTTTTGATTCAACTGTTTAGCCCATTTTTCCATATCCTTCACGATCTTTTTAGCTACTTTCACTTTATCATGCTTTCCTTCTTTTTTGTTTTCTTTTTTTGTGTCTTCTTCTACGGTAGATGCAGCTTTTCCTGCTTCTTCTCCCGTCTCAGCGTTAACTACATCTTTTACAGTGGCAGCAGCCGCTGCGGGTGTGGCCAAGACGTATGTGCTTTTTCGATGATCCCAATACAAGTATGCCCCAGTTTCATTATTATAATAATATTGTGAATGAGCATCGTAGTAGAGGCCGGTTGATGGATCATAGTAATATCCTGAAGTTTCATCGTATTGGTATAACGAAACATCGGGAGGAGCTAAAAAACATTACATTAATCTTAATCTTTTCATACATCCAACTGCCATTACTCACGATATATCTTTCCATCATTGCCTTTTGGCGTGACAATTGGCTGAGCAGCCGCCATAGCGGCTTTTATCGCTGCGGCTGCCGCCGCTGCAGCAGCTGCAGCTTGTGTTGCAGTGGTCTCAATGCTACTCATTTTCTTTTGCTTTCGCTGGATCGCGGAAAGAGCGACAGCTGCACCAGAATTGGCTGATGTTTCACTCATTTGTGAAGCTGTTGGCAGATTTCCATATTGACCCTTTGTAATCTCACCGATATAGTATTCTGTATAATACTTCAAGAAATGTGCATGTTCCTCTGGTGTCGAGGCGTACATGGCTGCACTATACTCAGCCAAACGAGGAACATCAGCAAGGGTGTATTGCGTACCGACTGCCGCAGGAACTGCAGAATTAGAGGCGGCAGCCATTTCCACTGCAGTTAATGGACCTACTGCATGTGTAACAGAGGGAGCTAAATCGGCACTTGTTTTACTGGAACTTTTTGGCACGATTTCACGATTCTCGTGATCGATACAGTATGTGATAATCACTGAAAGCATAGTTTTTAATATGACTCGTAATAAAATTGCATTGATAGCGTACCCTCTCTATTGTCAATTTGCAATGGTGGTTCCAGTCCAGTTAACGCATTATGTACATTCATCGAATCCACAAGAGTTTCGAAATGAAGATAGCAGATGCCACGTGAAGTTTGCGTCAGCTGATCACGGCTAATAAGTATTTTTGAAATTTTCTTGGCCAAATCGGGAACATACTGCTGCATGGCGGTGAGCACACCCTCTTCGTTGGTCAGTACATCCAAATTTCGGAACATGATTTCTGCATTGGCATTCAGTTAAGTGATTAATAAATTTGTAAACTGAGTCTTTTGATTTTCATAAATTGCAAAAAACAATAAATTTTTGCAATAATTTTGTTTTGTATACTTTTCGTAAGAATGTTGCTGATTTCATCGCAGCCCTCGCCGCCTTTTTCGCTCTCCTCACGTGATGCATAGCATTTGAAGCAGCTGTCACGCCGTTTGAAATTGAATATGCCGCACTAGAAAATATTATATAAATATATTCAAATAAATTAGCAATTATCAATATAACTTGTCTTACTTTGCCGCAATACCAATCCGATTGTGGGGCAATTTTAGTTTTCGACGAGTCCCTGGAATGACTGTATTGCAAATTGACGCGAGTTTGGTCCGTTAGTACAAGAACTCCCTAAGAGAGAAAGATAGGAAAAGATATAACGATAAGTATTTTTCTTTTCTTAAGTTTCCAGATTTCACAATCGTCACCGCCAACAATTCTCTTTGTGATCTGTGTTACACTTGCGATCTTCATGAATCTTACTCATTCTCTCTTTTTACTTGTTCACTACGTTGAATTTCCAATGGTTTGAGAATCGTATTAGGATTATATAGGTATCATTGTCATGGGATATTTCATCAAGTTTTTCTTTTAGGGAACATGAGGCAGTGAATTAAATTATTCAATGTTTTTGTTTAGTCAATATGTTAATTATGTAACATAACGACAATGATTTCAAAAGTATTCAAAATACGAATATAGCACGCGACAACAAATTGCCAAAAGTGCTTTTAAAAGAAGAAAAGATAATATCTTTGAAATTGTCATTGTTCGAATAAATATCGTGAATTTCCATATCAAATTTGTTATCAACCATCAGCATAAATCAGATTGAATATTGTATTTTTACTGCCACATATGTCGATGCAACAATGAATTAGTTTATATAGAATTTTTTATCGATTGTCACCATGATTTTATTTTTGTGTACAAGTGTGATACCTGCGTTAATTCCATCCAACGAACAGCTTCTTCAACGGTATTAAACTCGACGAAAGCGAAACCTCGAGATGCACCTAAATTTTAGATAGAAGCAAACACAAAATTTTTGTCAAAAAAATAATGTCTTTTTGGTTTGAATTTTTGTGTTTTTGGATTTGTTTTTAAGTAAATAAACAAGATAAAGTCTTTATTTGTCTGCAGATGCATAATACTATTGCCGGACGCCAACCAAGAAATCCGCTAAATGATTTTGTCTTTCTGCTGAAGGTACTTACTTGATTTTATCATTCGACACAATATTTTATAATCTTACAAACTAGACACTTATATTAAAAACTATTAGCAGGCCTACCTGTAGATCGTTTGCGAATGAGTCGTATAGATGTTGCAGTTAACCCATACTGTATAAGAGCGCTTGTAAACTATAAAGGAATTTATATATTTATTTAATACGTAAAAATACTTTTTACAAACTCACATCTGCCTCGGTGATGTGGGGTTGTAGGCCGAAAGCAATGATAGTGCTTGACGGCGATTTATTTGAATAATTTTGATACGAGTCATCACTTTCATCGCTGTGATCATCTCGCTCATTGGAATTATATCGTTTACCATGTCGGTTATGCCGATAATCTCTATTAGAAAAAACATAAGCTTCAACAAAATAGAACTCATCGTATTGGCAAACCTTCTATCCCTATCTCTTTCGTAATCCCTATCCCTATATTCTCGGTCGTAGTCACGCCCTTTATCGCGCGCTCTTTCGTTCCAAAAACGTTCACGTTCTTCACTGAAATCATCATCATTTTTACGTCCACCTCCTCGATGATTGTTATGATAACTATCTTCCTCGTAATCATCATTTATAATGTCGCGATATAAATCCCTCTCATCGCTGCTTCGTCTATAATGAGATCCGCGATCACGGCTACGTGAGCGTCTCCTATAATCACGTTCTCTACTGCGATTTCTTTATAGAAATGTATATCATATATATATTTGTTTCAAAGGGCGACACACAATAATTATTTTCTTACACACCTGGAACGTGAACGCGACCGGCTATAGCGCCGGTAGTCGCGACGTGAACCTCCACTACCAACCGCACCAGTAGATCCATTACGGTTACGGCGAGGAGACTCCACACTGCGAGACCCTGCATTTTCAGAATTGTACACTTATTATATGCACAAAGTATCGAAAGTTAGTAAAAAAAAACTTGGTTTCTTAATTTTAAAAATAAGTACACCGAACAGAATTCATGGTTAGAATATGTAAAATCAAAATGGCGACTTACTGCGGTCCATTGTGCTAAATGCGGCTTTTCTCTTCGATTTAAATTACGATTCCGCTAATGTACAAATATTATAGTTGCTTTCCAAATGATAATACATTTAAATTTAACTTATCACAAATTTTAATCATTTAATTATTTTCTGTAATTCCAATAAAGGTTGCACACTTTCGGCACAGCGTCGAACACAGTTGAAAGAAAAAATTGATTTTACGAGCGTTAAGATTGCAAAGTTGCTGGCTGTCAAAACTTTTGACAGCTGCACGAGAAGTAATTTTACAGACGATTCAAAAATTTAAAAACTAAAATAAGGAGAAACTTTCTAAAATATGAACCAAACAAAATATAGGATTCAAAAACAGATACAATAATTCCGCATTGAAATAATAGGGGGTCATATCCGTAGGAAATGCAAAAAATCGGTAGTGGGTCAGCAACGATTTTCACGGAAAACCCCATCTCTGACACCACACATATTTGGACTCCAAAATGGGCTCTGTATCACTTGTTTTTATATTTCTGAGTTGACCTGTGATATTTCCCCTCCATACATTAGTATCCAGTAACGTTGCTAACTTAGCAGGTATTGATTTTTCCCAGTTGATTGATGATTATTCATGCACAGTAGGTGTGTGAAGTGAGTCTACCCCTAGAACTTCAAAAATTTCAATACTACAAGATGTTTCGAAAAAAAGATGTTGTGAAATCAATACATATCATGGACCTTTTTATATTATTTTAACTAAGCTCTTGACTCCAAAAATTATCCTACTATGAATTCATGTTTAACTCAATAACGATACATATTTAGGCTAACATCACTAATAAAAAAATTTCGACGTAGGATTGTCTACAAGTAGTAATTAATAATGATTTCTTCAAACCTATCATTGAAATCATTTACGAATCTGGAGCTGATTGCAGTGCACCCTAAGTGGGAATAGAATGTCCTTGTTTGCAATTGAATATGTATTACCTATTTTTAATTACTAATTAAATAATTTAACTTCGAAGAATACTAAATATATATTAAACATTTGGTTATTGAGGACGTAGTCAATTTTAGTGTTCTTAAATAAGAACAAATATATAAAAATCGATTTATTATAAACCTTTGTATACATCTATAAGCAAACGATAAGACTATTGAGAAAAAAATTATTGATAAAATATAATATATTCAACCCCATTCTGTAAATACAGATTCCTCAGTAAGCTTCTTAAAATTTAGAGCTTTCAGCGAGTCCGGTAGATTTTTAGACAGTTTTCTCCTTCGCTTTCTTTTCTTTTTGTCGCTTCCTAAGTTCCAAGGTAATAGTTTCTTCCAATCACTTTCCGTACTAAGAGTTTGTTTCATTTGATGATCCCTTTTTTGTTTTAAACGTTCACATCTATATACTACAATTATTGTTCACACACTTTCATGAAAAATACACAACGTCAATTAGATTTACTTACCTATTTTCTGCAGTTCATCCAATTGTTTGGGGGTATAATGTGTGAACTGGCAAAATAATTCGAACTTGCAGAATCCCTTTACGTGGTAACGTGAGCAAGGTACCTTTGGTGACTCCTCTTCCAAGAGTTGTTTTGGATCTAATTCAATAGATACATTTGAAATAAGATAAAAGAATTGAAGAAAATATTTACCTGTGAAAGGACGTAAATATGTAGTTTTCGCTATTTTGTGCATCAACCCCGTATTGTGAACTTTTCGTACATTTATATCATTTTTCATGTAACACTGGCAATAATCGCAAAAATAACTTTTTCCTCCCATTGCCAATATTTGTTTAAAATAAACTACATTCAGTCACACACAGTCGAACTAAGATATTAAACAGCTGATTTTTTTCTCTTCCCAAAAATATGTTTTTAATCGTCGATAGAGCAGTAATCAGTTTGAAATACACTGGAATTCCAGGGCTTAGTTAGAAACGTACCTGGCTGTCAAAAATTTTGACAGCTATTCCGAGGGGAAATATCTAAGGGCAATCAGAAATATAAAAACAAAAAAACTTTGAATACAAATGTTGAAAACGCAGGAAAACTGTAGTAGGCCAGCAACGATTTCCACGGAAAACACGAATTAGATTGTATTAAATCTGTAATAGTAACACGTTTCGTTTCTGATGAAAAAATGTATAATTTAATTTTGATTTTATTGTTTTAAAATTATATTGTTAATAGTGATTTTAAAATTTCAGGGTTGTATTCCAAATGAATCAGAATAGAATAGAAGGGAAATATTCGGTGCATCACAAGGAACGTTTTTCCAGCGATGGATATCAATATGAATATTATAAAAGAAGGCAATGTTCGTTATATATATCAAAAAAATTAACAATTTAATTATAATAATTATAAAACAAAATTATTCATAAAGTTTATTTGAATACTGTTTAGTAAAATTAATTAAATATTCTATAATCATGGGAATTTGTGTGCAGGTTGTAATTGAAACGGTTTATTTCATTGCTGTAAATTGAACGTAATAGAAAAACGCCGTTGCAACGCTTTTACACAAAACTTTTTTATATCGCGCCGTAAAGCACAAAGCTTTTGGAATAATTCTTTTTGCGCGCTCTTTGAATGCAAAACGTTTGAATAAAATTTTAAATTTTAAGACTTTGGAAATTTGTGCGAAATACAAATCGATTTTTTAACGGTTAATTGTTAATATTTAACAAATAAAATCAAAATTCTTGTAGTGATAATATTATAGAAATAGTGAAAGATGTTCATAATGGTTTAAAAGTGATTTCAAATAAAAACCTACAAATGTGTATGTATTATAAAAGTGCAAAATCCTAATAGAAACGTATATTATACATTTAATATTTTTCTCAAAATTGCTCAAAATTGTTAGAATATTTAATAACAATTATTATGTAAAACCATGAAATATTTTAATTTATATAGTTTCTTATTTTCAGAAAATGTGTTTCATGGCTAAATTGAGCAAGATCCTGGATAAAGCCATTGAAGCCGGTCTAATTCCAAAGCACAAACAAATCTATGATTCTGTAGAATTCTTAAAGATATGCAGAATAATAGAAACTCCTCTTCCTAATATATTAAGGATGTAGAGGAAAGTTTTCTGTAGAGTATGTTTTGTAAGTATTGCAAATATATTTTTCATATTTAAATTTCTGACATGATTTTTAAATTTATTTGCAGATATGTCGCACAAAAATCAGTAAGAGAACTCTAGATTAATTGGAAGTTGCAAATGCTCTAATAGCATTAAATGATTATCCAAAACATGTAAATATTTTCTTAAATTAATTATTATATAGTACTTAATTAATTATTCTTTTCTGTAACAGGATTCTATAGGAAGTATTAGCCCAATATTTTCCACAAATGGTCAAAACTTGTTCGAATCATTTGTGGACATCGCTAATGATTCTTATGAAGATCTGGTGAAATAATTACTCCATAGTACGGACAATGTGGTAACTATAGTATTATAGCAAATAAAATAATTCTTAATAATACTTTTCATGTTTAAGAATAATGATGAACACCAAATTGATGATGACGAATAACAGAATAATAACAATAACAGAATTCTTTAGGAAGTATTTTCCCAATATTTTCTACAAATGGGCAAAACTTGTTCGAATCATTTGTGAACATGGGTAATGATTCTTATGAAGATCTGGTGTGTTGCTCCATAGTACGGACAATGATATTACGGTAACTATTAATTTGAGTATGTGGGAGTATGAGAGTTTGGAAATTAAATGTGTTTACGTCACATACTGAACGTACTGTACAATCTAGTGCAATAAGTGCCAGCCTTAACGAGTGGAATGTTATCGAAAAAGAGTAGGGCAATCTCTAGATGACACTTTTCACCGTTAGCGGTTCATGATGGCCGCCAAATTTGCACTCAGAAGTGACAGTTCGGACAACGGTATGGATTTCGATCATGTCTTGCCACGAAAAGAACCTTTTCTTTTTTTGCGACTTTCAATCCAAGTAAAATATACCAAGCTTTTTACTCCAGCGGAATTCCACTAAGGAAAACAACATTTCCCACCGCAGTTGGTGCTCTATCCAACGCTGCACCCGCACATCCATATATTTTATTTTTAAGAATTCGAATTTGAGCATTTGTTGAGTGTTGAACATATCTGATGGATGGTCACGAAGAAACATAGCAGTATTTTTTAACATTAACAATATTATTCGTTCCATATAGGTGGGTGAAATTCTTTTATTCATAATAGATTGAAACTGTACAAAATTTGTATTTAAAATTTCACCAAACCACAAATCTGGATTTTGCCCCATACGTTTTAAACCAGAACCGATTATGAAGAAATTTTCTAAATCTATCATAGGATCTGGAATATGTGGAGGCGAAAATTTAGGACCAAAACTCAGTAATGTAGATACGGATTTTGGTATTTCCAATTTTGTTAAGTTCTTAAAACCTCCTGGCACCTCTTTAGGTAACATTGAGGTGACTATAGGAGAATCTTCCAAACTTTCCATATATTCTGATATTCTTATTAATTTCTAAAGATGTTCCAAAAGTTCTTACTAGCAAAACCGTTTCAAATGTTTCAACATTAAAAAATGTTCCAAATGTTTCAACATTAAAAGATGTTCCAAATGTCCTTTCATCTATGTTTGAATTATATTAAAATATTTATATTTAATTTCTCCAGATAGCACCCCAGTGCTCAAATGTTTCGATGCTATTGCTGTAGATGAGTTTGAGAACGCTCCTTATACAAAATCCTATGATGGGTTATCTTAATATGGGTTAGATCGCGCTCTTATACATGAATTACTAAGTAATCCTTTTATGTTGTCAGAAAAAACAAGAGACGGTTTAACTCAGAAATCAAAAAATGGTAATGGCTTGTCAGAAAAAACAAACGATTTGACTCATAATTCAGGCGATGTTGCACAAAAATGAGAATCACTTTTTACATAATCTTTCACATTAATAAAATGAGAACATTTTTTCACAAAAATGAGAATATATTTTTTTCACATAAATGAGAATCACTTTTTACATATTTTTCATATTAATAAATGAGAATATTTTTCATGTTTTCATAGATAGGAATCACTTTTCACATAACTTCTCATTTGCTGATAATTTTCATGGTTGATTTTCAGTTTGAGGTTTTTATATATTTTCATATATTTCACATTTATTTTCACTTCCATCATCTCGGCGACTGTGGTCGTAATTCCGTTGTAATCAATTTTCACAAAATTATTTAAACAGGAGGGAGAAGAAATACGATATATGTGTATATTTGTTATTGATTCAAATATCAACAAGGTAATTTTTTTAAAAGAAAAACAAAAACAACAATGGTTGTTTCACTGCTTTTGAGCGGAAGCAAAAACAACAACGTTTGTTTCACTATTTTTGAACACAACGGCTGCGTTTGCGAAAATTTTATTACCTGAGTCTTGCTAGGTTGTGTTTGACATGTAGACTGTAGACTGTATGTGTTTTCGGTCTGAATGATGCAGAAATAGAGATGAATAGCTACCGCCGACTACTGACTACGATATGTGTTCCTCGGGTCGATATGTGTTCCTCGAATTACAAGTTTTGAGCATCTTGAATATCTTGAGTATCAGAAATGTTAAAATTTTGTATATCAGGAATATTTAAATTTTGAACAGCAGGAGTGTTTTTTGTGATTCCATATTTTGGTTTATCTATCTGTCTGTGTATTTACGAATTGGAAAACCTACAGGCCATCAAGTCTTTAGTTTTGTCATAACCATTATTTGTCATAACCATAACCAAAACATTGTTTTTAGTTTTAGTTGGCCTCGAACTTTAAAATAACATTTAGGTTATTTTGGTTCTCATGATTCTATAACTTTTTAAGTTTTAGAACCTTTTAGATTTATATTTTATTTTATTTTATTTGAATGTGGGACAGTATACAATATATATATACATACATATCTTTGAATGAGAATGAAAACATAAATAAGATATAAGACATATTTTTGAATGAAATATATATTATATTTATTATATGACATTCATGGCGTCTCCACGCAATTTTTATGGAAATGTTCAACCATTGTTATGTTGTTTTTTGGCGAGATCGGAACTTATAAAATACTGAGATCAGAGCTTATAAAATATATATGTCTATACAAGACATATATTAAAACAGTGTGCAACCTTAAATTAAAAACAGTGTACGATATGTCTAATGTGTCTAATTAAATAGTATACTGTTTCCGATCAAAAATCTAAATATATCAGCCACCCAATCTTTCAACTCTAATTCAGACAAAACATCTAAATACATCAGCCACCCAACCTTTGAAAACGTTGCATCATCGAAAATATTTATTTAAATCGAAAACGTTGAAAATGTTTATTTAAATCGAAAACGTTGAAAATGTTCATTTAAATCGAAATCGTTGAAAATATTCATTTAAATCGAAAACGGTGCATTACTTAAAACATTCATTTAATTAAAACCGCGCATCATTTAAAAACATTCAATCAATTAATCATTAGCCAATTATTCAAAATCTTTAGCCAATCAATCTACCTACTCACCATGTTTTCGAAACGGCACATGACTATTGTAATAGTTGATTTTCACTTCTGGCATCTTAAACAATGTAGTTACATGATACTGTTTCTTAACCATATTGACGAAACCATTTTGCAAACCATATTTACGAAAACATTTTGAAAACCTATCAATTAATCAGGACTAGCCAATCAGTCTAAACTACTCAATGTGTTTTTGGAACGTTCCATGACTACTGTAATAGTTGTTTTTTTACTCCTGGCATCTTAAACAGTGTAGTTTCATGCTAACGTTTTCTTAACCATATTGATAGTTATATGATACTGTTTTCTTAGTTATATGATACTGTTTTCTTAACTATTGGTTTAACTATATTGGCGAAACCACATTCATGATTAATACATTCATGATTAATATATTGGCGAAACTATTTTTTAAGCGTATTGGCGAAACCATGATTTTAAATTATATATTTATAATTTGATTGACTAGTTTTTGATCACAAAACGTCTAGCACAGAGAAGTAGAACAAAAGTTCTACTATTGCACTCTCTAGTTGTAGTATTACGAGGACGGATATAGACGCATAAACGTAGTCGTACCTGGACCGTAATACACAACAAAAGACCGAAGAGAAGCTCAATCCCTTCTTCTATCAGGAAGACACTCTTCGCCAGCCACTGCAACAATCTCTTTTTACAACAGGAAATATTGAATAATTTTCAATATAAAAAATATATTACTAATATCTATGTATTTTTACACAAAAGCTATTTCATATCGCGCTATGATGCACAAAGCTTTTTTAACAATTCTTTTTGCACACACTTTGAATGCAAAACGTTCGAATAAAATTATAAATTTCAAGATTTTGGAAATTTGTGTGAAATACAAATCGTTTTTTTTTACGGTTAATTGTTGACTATAATTATTATCTAATTAATAATAATTAATTTCTTTGTGAATGGTAAGTTACAATGTGGAAAATAATAAATAATAAATTGTGATAATTGTGAAAATCATTGCTGTGATTATATTGTAGAAATAGTGAAAGTTGTTCATAATGGTTTAAAAGTGATTTCAAAAACAAAATCCATAAATGTATGTATTATAAAAGTTCAAAATCCTAACAGAAACGTTTAGCTTTATAGTACTATTTAATAATTTTTCCCTTATGTATAACCTTAAATTTTTTCTATATTATTAGAATATTTAATAACAATTATTATGTAAAACCATGAAATATTTTAATTTATATAGTTTCTTATTTTCAGAAAATGTGTTTCATGGCTAAATTGAGCAAGATCCTGGATAAAGCCATTGAAGCCGGTCTAATTCCAAAGCACAAACAAATCTATGATTCTGTAGAATTCTTAAAGATATGCAGAATAATAGAAACTCCTCTTCCTAATATATTAAGGATGTAGAGGAAAGTTTTCTGTAGAGTATGTTTTGTAAGTATTGCAAATATATTTTTCATATTTAAATTTCTGACATGATTTTTAAATTTATTTGCAGATATGTCGCACAAAAATCAGTAAGAGAACTCTAGATTAATTGGAAGTTGCAAATGCTCTAATAGCATTAAATGATTATCCAAAACATGTAAATATTTTCTTAAATTAATTATTATATAGTACTTAATTAATTATTCTTTTCTGTAACAGGATTCTATAGGAAGTATTAGCCCAATATTTTCCACAAATGGTCAAAACTTGTTCGAATCATTTGTGGACATCGCTAATGATTCTTATGAAGATCTGGTGAAATAATTACTCCATAGTACGGACAATGTGGTAACTATAGTATTATAGCAAATAAAATAATTCTTAATAATACTTTTCATGTTTAAGAATAATGATGAACACCAAATTGATGATGACGAATAACAGAATAATAACAATAACAGAATTCTTTAGGAAGTATTTTCCCAATATTTTCTACAAATGGGCAAAACTTGTTCGAATCATTTGTGAACATGGGTAATGATTCTTATGAAGATCTGGTGTGTTGCTCCATAGTACGGACAATGATATTACGGTAACTATTAATTTGAGTATGTGGGAGTATGAGAGTTTGGAAATTAAATGTGTTTACGTCACATACTGAACGTACTGTACAATCTAGTGCAATAAGTGCCAGCCTTAACGAGTGGAATGTTATCGAAAAAGAGTAGGGCAATCTCTAGATGACACTTTTCACCGTTAGCGGTTCATGATGGCCGCCAAATTTGCACTCAGAAGTGACAGTTCGGACAACGGTATGGATTTCGATCATGTCTTGCCACGAAAAGAACCTTTTCTTTTTTTGCGACTTTCAATCCAAGTAAAATATACCAAGCTTTTTACTCCAGCGGAATTCCACTAAGGAAAACAACATTTCCCACCGCAGTTGGTGCTCTATCCAACGCTGCACCCGCACATCCATATATTTTATTTTTAAGAATTCGAATTTGAGCATTTGTTGAGTGTTGAACATATCTGATGGATGGTCACGAAGAAACATAGCAGTATTTTTTAACATTAACAATATTATTCGTTCCATATAGGTGGGTGAAATTCTTTTATTCATAATAGATTGAAACTGTACAAAATTTGTATTTAAAATTTCACCAAACCACAAATCTGGATTTTGCCCCATACGTTTTAAACCAGAACCGATTATGAAGAAATTTTCTAAATCTATCATAGGATCTGGAATATGTGGAGGCGAAAATTTAGGACCAAAACTCAGTAATGTAGATACGGATTTTGGTATTTCCAATTTTGTTAAGTTCTTAAAACCTCCTGGCACCTCTTTAGGTAACATTGAGGTGACTATAGGAGAATCTTCCAAACTTTCCATATATTCTGATATTCTTATTAATTTCTAAAGATGTTCCAAAAGTTCTTACTAGCAAAACCGTTTCAAATGTTTCAACATTAAAAAATGTTCCAAATGTTTCAACATTAAAAGATGTTCCAAATGTCCTTTCATCTATGTTTGAATTATATTAAAATATTTATATTTAATTTCTCCAGATAGCACCCCAGTGCTCAAATGTTTCGATGCTATTGCTGTAGATGAGTTTGAGAACGCTCCTTATACAAAATCCTATGATGGGTTATCTTAATATGGGTTAGATCGCGCTCTTATACATGAATTACTAAGTAATCCTTTTATGTTGTCAGAAAAAACAAGAGACGGTTTAACTCAGAAATCAAAAAATGGTAATGGCTTGTCAGAAAAAACAAACGATTTGACTCATAATTCAGGCGATGTTGCACAAAAATGAGAATCACTTTTTACATAATCTTTCACATTAATAAAATGAGAACATTTTTTCACAAAAATGAGAATATATTTTTTTCACATAAATGAGAATCACTTTTTACATATTTTTCATATTAATAAATGAGAATATTTTTCATGTTTTCATAGATAGGAATCACTTTTCACATAACTTCTCATTTGCTGATAATTTTCATGGTTGATTTTCAGTTTGAGGTTTTTATATATTTTCATATATTTCACATTTATTTTCACTTCCATCATCTCGGCGACTGTGGTCGTAATTCCGTTGTAATCAATTTTCACAAAATTATTTAAACAGGAGGGAGAAGAAATACGATATATGTGTATATTTGTTATTGATTCAAATATCAACAAGGTAATTTTTTTAAAAGAAAAACAAAAACAACAATGGTTGTTTCACTGCTTTTGAGCGGAAGCAAAAACAACAACGTTTGTTTCACTATTTTTGAACACAACGGCTGCGTTTGCGAAAATTTTATTACCTGAGTCTTGCTAGGTTGTGTTTGACATGTAGACTGTAGACTGTATGTGTTTTCGGTCTGAATGATGCAGAAATAGAGATGAATAGCTACCGCCGACTACTGACTACGATATGTGTTCCTCGGGTCGATATGTGTTCCTCGAATTACAAGTTTTGAGCATCTTGAATATCTTGAGTATCAGAAATGTTAAAATTTTGTATATCAGGAATATTTAAATTTTGAACAGCAGGAGTGTTTTTTGTGATTCCATATTTTGGTTTATCTATCTGTCTGTGTATTTACGAATTGGAAAACCTACAGGCCATCAAGTCTTTAGTTTTGTCATAACCATTATTTGTCATAACCATAACCAAAACATTGTTTTTAGTTTTAGTTGGCCTCGAACTTTAAAATAACATTTAGGTTATTTTGGTTCTCATGATTCTATAACTTTTTAAGTTTTAGAACCTTTTAGATTTATATTTTATTTTATTTTATTTGAATGTGGGACAGTATACAATATATATATACATACATATCTTTGAATGAGAATGAAAACATAAATAAGATATAAGACATATTTTTGAATGAAATATATATTATATTTATTATATGACATTCATGGCGTCTCCACGCAATTTTTATGGAAATGTTCAACCATTGTTATGTTGTTTTTTGGCGAGATCGGAACTTATAAAATACTGAGATCAGAGCTTATAAAATATATATGTCTATACAAGACATATATTAAAACAGTGTGCAACCTTAAATTAAAAACAGTGTACGATATGTCTAATGTGTCTAATTAAATAGTATACTGTTTCCGATCAAAAATCTAAATATATCAGCCACCCAATCTTTCAACTCTAATTCAGATAAAACATCTAAATACATCAGCCACCCAACCTTTGAAAACGTTGCATCATCGAAAATATTTATTTAAATCGAAAACGTTGAAAATGTTTATTTAAATCGAAAACGTTGAAAATGTTCATTTAAATCGAAAACGTTGAAAATATTCATTTAAATCAAAAACGGTGCATTACTTAAAACATTCATTTAATTAAAACCGCGCATCATTTAAAAACATTCAATCAATTAATCATTAGCCAATTATTCAAAATCTTTAGCCAATCAATCTAAACCTACTCACCATGTTTTCGAAACGGCACATGACTATTGTAATAGTTGATTTTCACTTCTGGCATCTTAAACAATGTAGTTACATGATACTGTTTCTTAACCATATTGACGAAACCATTTTGCAAACCATATTTACGAAAACATTTTGAAAACCAATCAATTAATCAGGACTAGCCAATCAGTCTAAACTACTCAATGTGTTTTTGGAACGTTCCATGACTACTGTAATAGTTGTTTTTTTACTCCTGGCATCAGTGTAGTTTCATGCTAACGTTTTCTTAACCTTATTGATAGTTATATGATACTGTTTTCTTAGTTATATGATACTGTTTTCTTAACTATTGGTTTAACTATATTGGCGAAACCACATTCATGATTAATACATTCATGATTAATATATTGGCGAAACTATTTTTTAAGCGTATTGGCGAAACCATGATTCATGATTAATATATTGGCGAAACTATTTTTAAACGAAACTATTTTTAAACATACTGGCGAAACCATTTTTAAATATGTTAGCGAAACCATATTGAAAATGATGACTACTGTAATAGTTGATTTTCACTCCCGGCATCTTAAACAGTTACATGCCACTGTTCTTAAACCACATTTATTGTTTTGTATTTCACATTTTTTCACATTTCACATTGGCGAAACCATATTGGTGTTTTGGGACAGTTTATGACTACTGTAATAGTTGATATTCACTCCCGGCATCTAAAACAGTTACATGCCACTGTTCTTAAACCATATTTATTGTTTTGTATTTCACATTTTAAACCACAATTCAAATCACACATTTTAAACCACAATTCAAATCACACATTTTAAACCACACATTTTAAACCACAAATTTAAACCAACACATTTAAAACCACACATTAAAAAGAATATCATCATCAACGGTTAAGATATAGAAAATCATCATCAATTAAAAACAGAAAATCATCATCAATTAAAAACAGATAAAAGTTAAAAAATGAAACAGATTTTCCACTATTTTTCATCAATTAAGAAGCAGATAAAGTTTAAAAAATAAAAACACTATTATTCATTATTATTCATTATAAATAAGTAAAATAGTAAAAAAATAGACTTTCCAACAGATTTTCAACTATTTTTCATTATGAATTAAAAATCAGAAAGATTTTTACTATTTTTCCACCATTTTTTCATTACCAACAGAAAGAATCGGGAAGAAAGAATCAGAAAGAATTAAGAACAGAACTATTTTGTTATATGATTTTCCATTAATAAGAAAAAACAGATAAAGATAGATAACAATATATATTTTATTTTATTTTATTTGAATGTGGGACAGTATACAATATATATATACATACATATCTTTGAATGAGAATAAAAACATAAATAAGATATAAGACAGAATACAATATATATATATACATATCTATGAACGAAATTAAAATGTTAAAACATTTATATAATTTAATTTTCACTTTTGGATATTTGAGTTTTTACAATTTTGCTGAGAAGCATTTTGATTTCCATATTTTGAGTTCCCCGTACTTCTAATTTTGTATTTTACACGAAAAAACAAACATTTTTATTCATCTATCTTATAACCTTGTATTAGCAGACTCGTACACTTACGAAAAAACAAACATTTTAATTATCTATCTTATAACCTTGTATTAGCAGACTCGTACACTTGCGCAAATACTCTGGTATTATCTTCAAAGTATCTAGTGCTATACACTCCACACCCAAAGCTTTATATATGCTCAAATATATAGCTTCTTGTACCACTACACTAATATATCGCGATTGAGGTAAACATATAAGATTTCTTGTTATTACATGTCCGGTATCCTGGATATGTAAATATACAGGATTTGAAATATCGCTTATTATAGATGAATAAAGATCTATAGACGATCCAGCCCCACTTACTAAAAAACACACTGTACAATCTTTACATGGTAGTAAATATATTCTAGGCATTTTGTTCTTATATGATGATACGGGTATTTTACACAAATCTTTCAATCCCAAGTCCAAAACACGATGAAGAGTATTGGATGAGCGGTATACAGGTTGACCAATCGCATATTTGTCTAACAACCTACCCATATATGTACATAAATCCTCACATATGTAATCAAATATCAAAAAGGGAGTTTTTGGACAAAAAGTCCTAGCCCGACACTTAGAAGTACCAACGTAAGGTCTATTTGGTATACGACGAGACAAATATTTTAGTAAACACAATTTACGCTCATTACAAATTATAACATTTGAAGCTTTAACCATAGGATCAGACAAATTTTCATCCAAATTTGCTATATGAATACCAATTTTTTCACCTAACAATTTATAAATTATATAATTTGGGTAACCATTATCTTGAAACTTTATAATATGAAAATCAAGATCACTACATACAAACCGGTTACTACTTCGAGTTAATATAGTGTTTAAAAATAAGCTTAAAGTAGCTTTCTTTATAGAAAAAGGTTGACTTGATAAGTAATGCATCATACGATTTGACGCACTTGGTTTTTTGTAATAACTCACTTCTAGACATTTACTATTATGGTGTATACAAAGATCCAAGATATTTATTGTACGATTCCGATCTACATTTGAAAATGAACCAGGCATAGCGTTTGTCAAGACTTGTATTAATATTCGTTGGATAGGCCGACTATACCAATGAATATTGCCGAATATCGGCCTACATGGATACCCCTCCTTATGACATTTCACGGTTCCATATAAATATGGTAAAGCCAAGTCATTATACTTAAAATCCAATAATTCTTTATGCAATTGGCTAGAAAAAGCTAGTGGCATATTATAGATTTTACTGTTGTTGTATGCAACCAATAAATCATGGCGTAATCGATTGAATGCAGAGGCCACTACCTTCTGTTTTACATCAAAGTCTGACACATCACAACAAAACTTATATCGTCCTATATTTATACAATTTTGTACCCAATCCTGAACACGAGCCTTATAATCTTCCACATACATGAGCGTGCTTATTCTACCTTTATCGGCTTGTACAACCAAAACCTCTGGATGGTCACGAAGAAACATAGCAGTATTTTTTAACATTAACAATATTATTCGTTCCATATAGGTGGGTGAAATTCTTTTATTTATAATAGATTGAAACTGTACAAAATTTGTATTTAAAATTTCACCAAACCACAAATCTGGATTTTGCCCCATACGTTTTAAACCAGAACCGATTATGAAGAAATTTTCTAAATCTATCATAGGATCTGGAATATGTGGAGGCGAAAATTTAGGACCAAAACTCAGTAATGTAGATACGGATTTTGGTATTTCCAATTTTGTTAAGTTCTTAAAACCTCCTGGCACCTCTTTAGGTAACATTGAGGTGACTATAGGAGAATCTTCCAAACTTTCCATATATTCTGATATTCTTATTAATTTCTAAAGATGTTCCAAAAGTTCTTACTAGCAAAACCGTTTCAAATGTTTCAACATTAAAAAATGTTCCAAATGTTTCAACATTAAAAGATGTTCCAAATGTCCTTTCATCTATGTTTGAATTATATTAAAATATTTATATTTAATTTCTCCAGATAGCACCCCAGTGCTCAAATGTTTCGATGCTATTGCTGTAGATGAGTTTGAGAACGCTCCTTATACAAAATCCTATGATGGGTTATCTTAATATGGGTTAGATCGCGCTCTTATACATGAATTACTAAGTAATCCTTTTATGTTGTCAGAAAAAACAAGAGACGGTTTAACTCAGAAATCAAAAAATGATAATGGCTTGTCAGAAAAAACAAACGATTTGACTCATAATTCAGGCGATGTTGCACAAAAATGAGAATCACTTTTTACATAATCTTTCCCATTAATAAAATGAGAACATTTTTTCACAATAATGAGAATATATTTTTTTCACATAAATGAGAATCACTTTTTACATATTTTTCATATTAATAAATGAGAATATTTTTCATGTTTTCATAGATAGGAATCACTTTTCACATAACTTCTCATTTGCTGATAATTTTCATGGTTGATTTTCAGTTTGAGGTTTTTATATATTTGCATATATTTCACATTTATTTTCACTTCCTCTATCTCGGCGACTGTGGTCGTAATTCCGTTGTAATCAATTTTCACAAAATTATTTAAACAGGAGGGAGAAGAAATACGATATATGTGTATATTTGTTATTGATTCAAATATCAACAAGGTAATTTTTTTAAAAGAAAAACAAAAACAACAATGGTTGTTTCACTGCTTTTGAGCGGAAGCAAAAACAACAACGTTTGTTTCACTATTTTTGAACACAACGGCTGCGTTTGCGAAAATTTTATTACCTGAGTCTTGCTAGGTTGTGTTTGACATGTAGACTGTAGACTGTATGTGTTTTCGGTCTGAATGATGCAGAAATAGAGATGAATAGCTACCGCCGACTACTGACTACGATATGTGTTCCTCGGGTCGATATGTGTTCCTCGAATTACAAGTTTTGAGCATCTTGAATATCTTGAGTATCAGAAATGTTAAAATTTTGTATATCAGGAATATTTAAATTTTGAACAGCAGGAGTGTTTTTTGTGATTCCATATTTTGGTTTATCTATCTGTCTGTGTATTTACGAATTGGAAAACCTACAGGCCATCAAGTCTTTAGTTTTGTCATAACCATTATTTGTCATAACCATAACCAAAACATTGTTTTTAGTTTTAGTTGGCCTCGAACTTTAAAATAACATTTAGGTTATTTTGGTTCTCATGATTCTATAACTTTTTAAGTTTTAGAACCTTTTAGATTTATATTTTATTTTATTTTATTTGAATGTGGGACAGTATACAATATATATATACATACATATCTTTGAATGAGAATGAAAACATAAATAAGATATAAGACATATTTTTGAATGAAATATATATTATATTTATTATATGACATTCATGGCGTCTCCACGCAATTTTTATGGAAATGTTCAACCATTGTTATGTTGTTTTTTGGCGAGATCGGAACTTATAAAATACTGAGATCAGAGCTTATAAAATATATATGTCTATACAAGACATATATTAAAACAGTGTGCAACCTTAAATTAAAAACAGTGTACGATATGTCTAATGTGTCTAATTAAATAGTATACTGTTTCCGATCAAAAATCTAAATATATCAGCCACCCAATCTTTCAACTCTAATTCAGACAAAACATCTAAATACATCAGCCACCCAACCTTTGAAAACGTTGCATCATCGAAAATATTTATTTAAATCGAAAACGTTGAAAATGTTTATTTAAATCGAAAACGTTGAAAATGTTCATTTAAATCGAAAACGTTGAAAATATTCATTTAAATCAAAAACGGTGCATTACTTAAAACATTAATTTAATTAAAACCGCGCATCATTTAAAAACATTCAATCAATTAATCATTAGCCAATTATTCAAAATCTTTAGCCAATCAATCTAAACCTACTCACCATGTTTTCGAAACGGCACATGACTATTGTAATAGTTGATTTTCACTTCTGGCATCTTAAACAATGTAGTTACATGATACTGTTTCTTAACCATATTGACGAAACCATTTTGCAAACCATATTTACGAAAACATTTTGAAAACCAATCAATTAATCAGGACTAGCCAATCAGTCTAAACTACTCAATGTGTTTTTGGAACGTTCCATGACTACTGTAATAGTTGTTTTTTTACTCCTGGCATCAGTGTAGTTTCATGCTAACGTTTTCTTAACCTTATTGATAGTTATATGATACTGTTTTCTTAGTTATATGATACTGTTTTCTTAACTATTGGTTTAACTATATTGGCGAAACCACATTCATGATTAATACATTCATGATTAATATATTGGCGAAACTATTTTTTAAGCGTATTGGCGAAACCATGATTTTAAATTATATATTTATAATTTGATTGACTAGTTTTTGATCACAAAACGTCTAGCACAGAGAAGTAGAACAAAAGTTCTACTATTGCACTCTCTAGTTGTAGTATTACGAGGACGGGTATAGACGCATAAACGTAGTCGTACCTGGACCGTAATACACAACAAAAGACCGAAGAGAAGCTCAATCCCTTCTTCTATCAGGAAGACACTCTTCGCCAGCCACTGCAACAATCTCTTTTTACAACAGGAAATATTGAATAATTTTCAATATAAAAAATATATTACTAATATCTATGTATTTTTACACAAAAGCTATTTCATATCGCGCTATGATGCACAAAGCTTTTTTAACAATTCTTTTTGCACGCACTTTGAATGCAAAACGTTCGAATAAAATTATAAATTTCAAGATTTTGGAAATTTGTGTGAAATACAAATCGTTTTTTTTTACGGTTAATTGTTGACTATAATTATTATCTAATTAATAATAATTAATTTCTTTGTGAATGGTAAGTTACAATGTGGAAAATAATAAATAATAAATTGTGATAATTGTGAAAATCATTGCTGTGATTATATTGTAGAAATAGTGAAAGTTGTTCATAATGGTTTAAAAGTGATTTCAAAAACAAAATCCATAAATGTATGTATTATAAAAGTTCAAAATCCTAACAGAAACGTTTAACTTTATAGTACTATTTAATTAATTTAACCTTAAATTTTTTCTATATTATTAGAATATTTAATAACAATTATTATGTAAAACCATGAAATATTTTAATTTATATTGTTTATTTTCAGAAAATATGTTCCATGGATAAATTGAGCATGGACCTGAAAAAAGCCATTGAAGCCGGTCTAATTCCAAAGCACAAACAAATTTATGATTCTGTAGAATTCTTAAGATATGCAGAATAATAGAAACTCCTCTTCCTAATATATTAAGGATGTAGAGGAAAGTTTTCTGTAGAGTATGTTTTGTAAGTATTGCAAATATATTTTTCATATTTAAATTTCTGACATGATTTTTAAATTTATTTGCAGATGTGTCGCACAAAAATCAGTAAGAGAACTCTAGATTAAT
This sequence comes from Coelopa pilipes, assembly GCA_947389925.1. Classification (NCBI taxonomy): domain Eukaryota; kingdom Metazoa; phylum Arthropoda; class Insecta; order Diptera; family Coelopidae; genus Coelopa; species Coelopa pilipes. Next base: position 62,738,599 of record OX376696.1, on the reverse strand, counting down.
TGGAAGTTGCAGATGCTCTAATAGCATTAAATGATTATCCAAAACATGTAAATATTTTCTTAAATTAATTATTATATAGTACTTAATTAATTATTCTTTTCTGTAACAGGATTCTATAGGTAGTATTAGCCCAATATTTTCCACAAATGGTCAAAACTTGTTCGAATCATTTGTGGACATCGCTAATGATTCTTATGAAGATCTGGTGAAATAATTACTCCATAGTACGGACAATGTGGTAACTATAGTATTATAGCAAATAAAATAATTCTTAATAATACTTTTCATGTTTAAGAATAATGATGAAAACCAAATTGATGATGGCGAATAACAGAATAATAACAATAACAGAATTCTTTAGGAAGTATTTTCCCAATATTTTCTACAAATGGGCAAAACTTGTTCGAATCATTTGTGAACATGGGTAATGATTCTTATGAAGATCTGCTGTGTTGCTCCATAGTACGGACAATGATATTACGGTAACTATAAATTTGAGTATGTGGGAGTATGAGAGTTTGGAAATTAAATGTGTTTACGTCACATACTGGACGTACTGTACAATCTAGTGCAATAAGATGTGCCAGCCTTAACGAGTGGAATGTTATCGAAAAAGAGTAGGGCAATCTCTAGATGACACTTTTCACCGTTAGCGGTTCATGATGGCCGCCAAATTTGCACTCAGAAGTGACAGTTCGGACAACGGCATGGATTTCGATCATGTCTTGCCACGAAAAGAACCTTTTCTTTTTTTGCGACTTTCAATCCAAGTAAAATATACCAAGCTTTTTACTCCAGTGGAATTCCACTAAGGAAAACAACATTTCCCACCGCAGTTGGTGCTCTATCCAACGCTGCACCTGCATATTCACCGCTGCACCTGCATATTCACCGCTGCACCCGCACATCCACCGCTGTCTAACAACAACATCCACCTCTGCATCACCTACACCACCAAGCCGCTCTGCGGCTACTCCAACAATATAGATAAACTTATAATATAAATTAGTTTCAGATAATTGTAACGAACAAAAATTATTTCTTACGTCTTATTAACCTCTGCTAATACATTTTCATATTAAAGAAACGTCTGTGTTTGATAATGGTATTAAAATTTCAAATTTTCTGTGTTTAAATTCTTTCTATTTTAAAAACACTAAAAATATAAAATTTTGAACGATTTGCTCGGAATTAATTGAAATTGAAAATCGAAACAATCCATTGAGACATTTTATTATTGAGTAGATACGACGTCGACCCATAGATCACGCCAGCCACAATAATTGTAGAATATAATATGGATAGGATTATACTCCTATGACGATGAGTTACGTACATACGTACATATAATATGAAATAAAAAAAACGAAAAAAAAACCTCTTGAAATCGAAATTTTTCTAGAAACAATTTTTGGACAGAGGCTGCCATAGCCCTTCTCAAATTGTATAACACAAAGATCGATCAGGACGAAATTAAATTAAAGGTAAATCTAAATAGAAAATATTATTTAAAGTATTGTTCATAATAACTTTTATTTACTTTAAACAGATAAACTGAAATTAGTAGTCTCACCGAACTTCAAATTGATGTGGATTTCATATTGGTAGTCCGCTCAAATAAAACGCGACTGCTTTTTTCGACGTGCTATTTAATTATGCTCTCTGAACAACATTCTGCTTATAAGCTATGCTTAGGTGCTATGAGTCCGAAAGGGATGGACAATATCTTAAGAACTAAAGGAGTGGTAATGATCTTTTCATATTCTTTTTATCACATTGTTAAAGTTGTGGAGAAAATGGTTGCAAAAATAATATAGTACAAATATTTTGGACAATTTATCGCAATGTGTTAAAGAAGTAAAATTAAATGCCATGCATATGGCTTCGCTTAAAAATGTACCAGTATTAGTGTTTTCTAATATCTGAAAATTTTTTCATAATGGCTTAACAAGTTCTATTGTACCTAAAAATGTAAATCAATCATTAATTTTTAAAAATAACATCAGGTGCACATTGCGAAATCCGTCCGCGTTCTGATACGCGCACTTCAATTCTGAGCTTTATTGAATTAGATAGCCGCATACGCAGAATCCTAATCGAATATACACGCTAAAAATATCACAACAAAAACAAAATCAACACAATGGAAGGAACACGTGCTTACAGCCAATATACACAAACAATACAAACGGTCGTAAACATAAGCTACGCCAAACGCTCAAAAACTACGAACACGTGCTTCAAGTCAATATACACAAACAACACAAGGAGTCATAAACATAAGCTACACCAAACCCTCAAAAATTATTTTCATCAATTATTGTTGTCATATTGTTTTAAAGTTAGTGTTCATTTAATTATAAAGTTAATTATTAATTTTGAAATATGCGACTCATAGTATGAGTTCCAATAATGATTTTTTGATATTCTCGTAGAGTATACGATGGCATCGGTGGGAATCTCTTCCTGACCGGCTTTCGAATTTCTGCTTTACCCTGTAAAATTTCTCAACTGTTGTTGGAGATCAGCAATATTGCTTTCATTACGCAGTCTCCTGTTTGTAAACAAACTCAAAATGTCAAAAACATATGATTTGCTTGAAGAAGCTGTGTTTAGTAAACTCGTTATACGTTAATGATATAATTTCCTGAAGCAACAATTCGTATTGTTATTAAGAGATCATCAATTATTTATTTCCGGACTTGGTTTTAGATTTATTGTTTAAAAGTAATATATTCAGAAAAACTTAGAAATATTAAACGTAGCTAATTGGTTCCAAGTTGACACTTTTGACAGAACTTGTAGAGCTGTCAATATTTTTCGCAAGATGTCGTCCGACGGAAAAACGCAGAGTTTTCTTGCACTTTAATTTAATTTTAGTTTTAAGCAGTTGAACGTGCATTAATTTAATCCACCATGTGTATAGTCTGATATGTATAGTGAGCGGAAGCTACGTGAAATTAATTTAAGTGCGAGCGAAACGAATTAATCGAGAAAGAGCGACCAAGAGAAGTCGAAAAATCGCGAGCGAGTCAAAGTTCAACGACAGGGCGAGGCGCAGCCCCAATCGAGTGGAAAAATCGAAGTTGTTGCAGTTGGAATGTTCTTTGTTGCGAAAAATTGCAACGGAAGTGAAAAATCTGAAGAAAGTATAGATAATATGGAAACTGTGATAGAAAATGCTTAAAATAACTATAACAAATTGAGCTCCAAGTGTTGAGAAGTATACAAATATACACATATATCGTATTTCTTCTCCCTCCTGTTTAAATAATTTTGTGAAAATTGATTACAACGGAATTACGACCACAGTCGCCGAGATGGAGGAGCCGGAGAGCAACTTCGGCTTCCCGGAGGCGGGGACGTGGAACAGCACCAAGCATATTCCTCTGGAGAATATGAAGATCGATGCGCCAATGGTGAGTGCGGGTGAAGGTCTGGCAGGTGGTTGGTTAGCCCATATTTAGACTACCGTGAGTGGGTGGAGAGATATGCGTGCGTATGCTTCCCATATTATTCATTTATTGAAGGTTCTTACCGATTTAGTTGCGAGTGACTCATGGCGATATATTCTATTACTATCATTTGCGATTCCTGAAAAGCCGTTGAATCATTTAAACTAATCTATTGATTCTCGTTACGGCTAATTCTTTCCCATTCAGCTCATTCTAAGGAATTTTTAAGAAGCAAATACGTTATTGATAAGAGCATGAATAAAATGAATTGAAATATTATGAGGAATTATTGGTTTGCAGTAGGAATGGGTTTAGTCGTTCTGAGTAGTGATAAGACTCCTATGTTATCATAATCGCGAGGTCGTTCGCCTACTTTTTATTGATAACAACTGACAATATTGTTCATTAAAAGAGAGAATTTTAACAAATAGTACAATTTTTGTTCTAATGCTTATAGTATACTTAGTTTTGTATCAAAGATACATGTACTAAGCAATATGTTATATCTTTGATCCAAAAACATTCTGCAGATGTGTTTATAGTCCGTCATTAAACACGTCTTAGTGTTGCGGATAAAACTCGTAAATGGTATGCTTTGTTTAATGTACACAGGTAATGAACAGCATTCCAACTAATTTTGACAAATGTTGGGCATGCGTATCGAGTTTATTTACATTTTAGCTATGTTTATATTTTTGTTTACATCGAGAGTTGTTTGTCAACAAAGGTTACTGACCTAGATTCCAAGTTGCTCATTACTATGTATCAGATCGATGTCATGCATAATTGAGAATGTCTGCGGGTTGGTTACTGTAGAAAAATAGGGAGTTAGTTATTTAAGAGATTTAAATAATACAAATAATATATCGTTTATTGCTTAGATATGGCTGCTATGCTCTCTACTAACATCGATAACATGGGTCACTTACATTACTTTCTACAATTCCCGTCTGATGGGCATGTTGATTACCAAAATCGCCAATCGATGGTTCATTAAAGGTGCCTACTTTAAAATAGGTAAAGATATAATTATTTCATTTTTGAATTGAATTTCAAAGCAATTTTGTTTTTATTTTATTTAGGATCGGTATCGTTAAATCCTTTGGCTGGTAAAATTATGTTTCGTGATTTTGTATACATAGCATTCGACTATACGCTTCGCATACAAGACGGATATTTTATTTTCCGTTGGTGGCGTTCATATGTCCCTAAGGATGTGTCCGAGGGTATAACATACTAAGAATTTTTCATTTTCATATAACTATGACTACATTAAATTTATAGATCTCTCACACTCCGATACACGTCTCTCTGTTCAATTGAATGGATTCGAGCTGCACATATATAATCGGTCCGACTTATATGATCAGCTGGAAAAAACATTCGGTTTAAAAGCATCACTACTAATACCGGTAATATTTTGTATTTGTCATGCCCTATAGAATTTATTAATTGATTATATTTGGTAATTTATTCAAGACGGATAATCTCTCTGCCGAGGAGCGAACCAAGCTGAAGGAGCATACCATGAACTTAGAAAACACTAGACAAAGTCAACGTGAGAGCAGCACAAAGCATTCCGAAGCAATGAAAGCCACTACTTGGCGTGATCTAATACCAGTTATTAAAATTGATATTTGCTCGGGACGATTTGTGTTTGGCAATCGTCTGACACCCACTACACTTTCGATCTCAATGGAGGAGGCACACTGTACATACAGTACAAAGCCGGCTGTTTGTCGGCTCGATCATTTCATGCACTTCGTTAAGGCAAATGTCGAGAATGCAAAGGTAATGTTTGCGCCAAGTCCAAAATATACGGGCCTAGTGGACGAGCCTCCACGTTACATGGGTGAAGGATTCGTTGTGATGATGTCCAATCAAATGGATCTATACTTTTATATGGATGAACCAGGGGTAGTTCCAGATGAACCAATTCACATTATATTAGCGAATGGTGATATTGTTGAACCCTCTCCACCAGTTTGGGGAATAAATATCAAATGCTTGAAGGGAACCGATTTTAGTTATGGTCCCTGGGCTGATCGGCAACGTGATCATCTGTTCAGGTTCTTCTATCCACCCGATTGGCAACAGATGAAAGTTACACCGACCCCTAAACCGGGCGAGTTACGCAGTTATCAATCGTTTGATGTTACACTTTGTGTGTTGAACGAAGCCACAATCGACATACTGTTTTCAAAGGAAAAGGAGACGAATGCCATGCATATTACAGTCGGACCAGCATCATACGTTGAAGTGACCATACCCTGGGTTACTTTGGCTGAAGGCTATACGAGTAAAATTCAGGGCCAGTTGTTCCATGTTGAGGCGACAACTTCATTACAATATCGCAGTTTGGCAGAATTCGAATCGTTAGAGTATAAGGTCCGAATACATTATCCAACAAAATGGAATGCACCACAAGACTGGAGCATCGCGTTGACTGGTTGTAAAGCGACTGCCTACATTGTCTATAAGCATAAATGTTTCTTCCAAGATCTCATAGAGGATTGGGCAAGCAAAGCTCGTCCAGATATTCTCAGTTTTGTTCCATACACATGCAAGTTCAATATTCTGTTGAATGAATTTGAAATTCTGACCCTGTGCAATGAATATAATTGGATTGATTGTTCTAGTGCAAATCAGGAAAATAATCATTTGGCATTCTGTGGTGACGTTTTTGACATGAGTTTCGCATTACCTTTCGATGACTTTTTACCAAAAACGGTTACCTTGAAATTTTGGATTCACGGCGAAGGTTTAGATTTAAGTATGTATGTGCCGGAAGTATCGTCAACTAGACCCATTGTATTAGCTATTGATGAAAATGCGAAATTATTAACGCGCGGTGGTAAGATCAAAAACCGCCCGGAACTATACACGAAAAAGTGGCGCAAAATTTGTCAAAGAAGGTAAGTCACATCATTTTGTATTATATCTGGCGAATTTAATGTTTGCTTTCTTTTTAGCGCTGGCTGGATAGACTGCTGGACTGTACCGATTGTGGCACTTTCAATACAATACATTTACCACCCCGTGCCTCCCCTTGGACCAGATCCCCAAGCGGATATCACTACACCTGAAAAGGAAGAAATTTTGCTCAGTCCAATGCGTATTCCGAAAATACGCAAATCGCCCGTAAATAGTTGGCAAAATTCAGAACAATATAAATTCGATCCAGCCACATTGCCTGCTGACCAAGTCACCGTTGAGCTAGAGATAGGATCATCTGTTCTAATGTGCTATGGGAATGTACTGCGGAATTTTATTAATCTGAAAGAGAATATCTTTGGAGAAGATCAGAACTTCACAGACATGGAGCAATCGAATATAACAGGAAAAGACAGTGGTAGTGCCGGTACAACGACAAATCCAAAAGATCAACTACTCAGTAAAGAAAAAGATTTGGCTGCTAAATCGATTTCGGAAGTCACTGTCCCAGAGGAGAAACAAAAACCATTCGATCCGCGTCTCTACCGCCCGTTGGAGGTAATCGTCTCAGTTATTATACATGACATTCAAGCACATGTAATGAAGAACTGCAATGAGAACGATCCACCATGTCCAGTGGTGTTAATTGAACGTTTTGGCTTCGAAATGAATAAACGTTACACTGAAACTGAATTACAAGTTTTAGTAAGTCCATCCTACTTGATAACATCGGATACACTGGTCCGACCGAATCGAGACCGGCATATCAATCAAGGGCACTTAATGCTCTCAGCAGTACAGGTAAATATTGTTATTTATGAAGTCATGTTGGTAGAAGATTTATTTTGTTTGCTATAAAGGTTCGCGGTCACGCAATGTTCAGCAATGAGGGTTGTGCTTTGGACGAAGATACATTGGAATATTCTTGGCTGGTGGAAGTGCAATTGGGGAAACTGTCCGGTAAACTAACTTTACCACAGCTCTGCAATGTCGTCGTAGGTTTAGAAACTTTGGTTCTTCTTGCTGTGGATCCTGAGAACTGTCTGAAGTCACCGAAAACAGTACGTAACTGTCACCATGGTGTGCCCAGCAATCAATGTCCACACACTAAGGAAGAAAATAAATACAAGTGTCCCTCGGCAGAGGATATTAAATATAAAATGACTCGCGTATCAGTTGATGCAGTGGATGTATATTTAATAGAAAGCGGAACTGCACTCCATGCATGGGTATGAATCATAATTTCATCATTAAAATCACTTTGACTTAACTTTGAATTCTAGGTTTCTCCAATACGTCTGGCAACGTGCAATCTACACGGACAACGCGTTAAATCAGGCATATCAGGATTGTTACCATCTATTCTACTCCGTCTTTTTATGCTCAATACAGGTTGTAACTCGAACCTGACAAACTCGTACAATACGAATACCACTGGCAGTAATCGTTCTGGTAAAATTCGCCGTCATGATCAAGATTCAATTAAATCAGATACCCAACATATTGGAAAACAACCGAAACGTGGGTCGAACTCCTTCTCACAGCGTCGAGACTCACGTGAGGAGAGTTCACGTGGAAAATTGCGTGACAGTTTTTCAGAAGCTAAACGCACCTACGAGACTGATCTATTTGAAAATTGGGTGGAAGTTGGATGTACCTCGTTGGGACCAATATTGTTGGAAGGAGCTTCGGCATTGCCTATACCAGATCATAAATTACATATAGTGCAGCATAAGTAAATTGGCCTGGTATAATAATGGTCAATTTTAATTGATAATGTTTATTTTTCAGTTTCTTGCGCGAACATGATGCAAAAGCGAAACGCTTATGGTTTCTTTGGTCGAGTAATAATGGGCAGGTTACTACTGCAAGTACTGAAATTTCGCGATGTGGTTGCATTGGTGGGTGTGCCTTCTTCGGCAGCAATCGTAACGGCTTGAAGTTCTTTAAACCATCGGCACAAGATATGCAGGACAATTTCAATATAGCTCGTTATTTGTAAGTTCATCGAAAGCTAAAAAATTCTTACAGAATAATTAAAATGTAATTTGTTTTTAGCATTATTAACAACAACAAAGATTACGGATTTGGCGAGAGTATGTTGCATAAAGGACAGTTAGTGTTCCACACCCCACCTTATAGTTTGAATTCGGTATCGCTTCAAGACAGCTCAGACTTCACTGGAAAGAGTAAACTCTATCGACCTGCTTTTGATTTACGCAATGGAAGTTTAAAGAAATCCGATTTGAATCCGAAAGATTTGGGTGGAAAACTGAAACTTGGATGTGATAAGCAGGAATTGAATGGCCGAAAATCGCGGGAAAGTATAGGTTCACCTAATACTTTGGAACGACGCAGTAAACGGTACTCATACACTGCCAATAGGTGGGTAACACCTGCCGGCAATAGCTTATTGTTTTATTAGTTAAAACACTATTTTTTAATATTTTGTATTCTATGTATTTTAGACAAACTTCTGTTGAGGTTCCTTATGCTCGCTTGCTCGATAGTCCCTCCAAGAAGATCATGCGGCAGGAATCGTTGGAATCGCAGGCTGTATCATTTCGTCGTGGATCTGATTCATCCAAAGCCCAATCTAATACTTTACGCGTATCACCTCCGAAGACTAGTATTTCTGATTCTCGATTAACCGGTGAAGCTGAAAATGAAGAAGAAATTGAGGTAATTTTTTTGTGGTTGGTTAAATTATTCGAATTGGTAATTGACGAAATGGATTTTATTTAGATACCCGATGAAATGTCACACTCAGCTCCTCATTCACATCCATTAGAATTTGAGGTGGCTGACATAGCGGTACCTCCTCTGGCAATCGATCCACAGCAAAATGGTGATCACTTAACACGTGAGGTGCAACGAACTATTTCTTTGACGTCAGAAAATCCATCGGAAATGTTTTTCTCTGCTGAAGAAGATATTTCCAATATGTTGTCCCACGGTGGTTCGATTAAGAATCGTAATGGATCCATCGTCTTCTCCGGAAAGAAACGTTTTTCATCTGATTTAAGGTAAGTACATTCGCGAAACCTTAACGACATAAATTTTAAGTTTATAATAACCAAACGCTATTACAGTATCGGTGCTCAAAATGAAGTATCTGGTCTAACGCTTTCTACATATCGAAGTGATTTGGAAATTCATGCACCTGAAAACAAAAACTTGCCAAAGCGTCCACAAAGTACTATGGAATTGGTAAGCAATCAATTGAATTTTGTATTTTTAAATTTCTTATAATAGTAAATGCTGCTTTCAAGCAAAATTTCTTTTACTCTATATAATCAAAAATACATATCCTTCTCAAACTTACGCAAATACTATAAAATGACTTTCTATCGATTTTGTAAGCTATATTACTACTAGCAGCTATACGTTTGTTTTCAAAACTGTAAAATTTTTAAAATCTACATATATTAAAAAAAAAATCATACACACGTTTCCATTACATTACGGTAAATTTTTTACATCCATATACTACTTTTAAGATTCATATTTTGTTGCATGCTTACTGAATTTATCTAAACTATTTAATATATGTTGAAGACTTTGAGGAAACCTCGAAACCTGTATACTTTTCTTCTATAAAGAGAATCAAATTTTCCGAAACCACATACAAATCTTTTCAATCATCATTTTCATAGAACGAAGACGTGAGACGCATTCATGGTCTTGCTACTCCAATCAGAAAACTAATAAATATTTCATCAAGACCCGAGTTTCGACATTTTATTCATGATGTGAGTAGATTTAGCTCAATGCTATATATAGAAAAACTATCTTTTTCAAGAATGTATTGAAATTCAAAATTTGTATGATTTCTTCTTATTACTGAATTTGATAGTTTTCTTTTTTCATCTAGATACTTCTTGTTCGTTTGTTAATTTTACTAACTCAATAAATCTCAAAAAAATAGTTTCTAATTCCACCTGGTTGTCGAAATTATTTTGAAATATGTTTGTATTGGAATAATAAATTTTAGTACCTACTTCATTTGTAAAACAAAACTACTGATTTGTTCTTTGTTTCATAACGATGAATCAAATCAAATTGTATGATTATGATGAAATAGGTATTTAATAAATTATTTTACCTTAGCTGAGGCTACAATCGATTAATGGTTTTAGCCACGTACGTATGCTGGAGAGTTTATGTTTATCTCTTATGAATTTAATGCAAAAACGAAAGGACAAAATAGTGAATGTTTCAAAAGATCATGTGTAAATTTCCATTGGATTTTCTCTATTATGGTTATTAATTGGATTTATGAGAGCTTCCTGTAGTGCATGTTGTTTTTTAGAGATATTATTCTGTATACACAGTTTAGAAAAAAATAATTAAATGCAAATAGACCACTATTTTAGAAATATATTCATCAATGCATCCACATCATTAGTATTTTGATAAATTGAAGTTTTTATCTTTTCCTGAATTCTGAAAAATATCAGAATTATTTTGTCAATGAGCTTTCGAATGCTTATAGAACTAGTTCAGATTACATCCAATGTACGCCGATATACGTCGTTATTTATAAATGCCCTGTTATGTCTTCTATTCCAACGAAAGGTTGATTCGCGCGGCTCCTCATCCGATACACCGTCGCTCTCTTCAAACTCATTCATATCGGCGATGTCGTCTCAAGAGGATGTGGCACTCATCAATCTTCATCAGCAGGTTAATCGTCCCATAATCGACTCGCCGTTACTAATGGCCAGTTACCTGAATCACTTGTCGCAAGTAAAGTGCTTCAATTGGACCGCTTGTTCGTTTCCATCGGGACCGGATGTCTTCTCGACTCCAATGTTTCTAGAGAACGAAGATGGTGGTCTCACCTATGTGGGCAGCAAAATGATACCACATTTTGATTTATACTCGTTGTGGCGTGAAATAAAAGTTGTGCCTCGTTATGAGAACGCTTCGGGAAGCAACAGTTCTAACTCATTCATTGGAGGACCTAAATCCCATCCTTGGGATCCAAGCGTTCTTCTCAAAGAAGAGGAAAGTGAGAAGACTACGAACGGATTTGACGATGGGGAATTCATGAGTTTGCAGACCGAGGGTGCGGCATGCACATCTGTGGTGGCACGACTAAAGGGCCAAGTTAATGTTTTTCTAACGCCGCTTCTGTTGGAAGGATTGCAGAGGTAAGATTACATTTTTAGTTGTGTGTAAATTGTTTTTATTCCAAATTTAGTAACTTAAAACAATAGCAATTAAGTTGATTCGTGAGATAGGGTGTGTGTCTGATTTTGTTTTCGTTTAACACGAATGTGCTCCTTTTTATCCTCAGAATCCTCACGATCGTTTTGTTCCAAATCATGTGGAAAAGAGTTTTCCAATAGCTTCAAGTATTCCTCGTCCAACGTGTTCTATACAAAATAAGTGCAAGAAATGTTATCCGTAGATTTTTAAATATTTATTAATTATTTTACCCCCTGATTATTTTGAGAATCCTCTCGTTTTGCCCTTGTATTTTCATTACTATACGAAATCAATTCTGCTCGTGGCATCTCGAAGCCCATTATGTCTTGTGCTGTTTCTGGTTCGTTCTCATCATAATCGATACTTTCATCAGCATCAGTCTTCATATCATAGAATGATTGCGCTCGCTCATTACTATTTAGAAAGCTTCAGTAATGAAATGCAAATTAATACTGAACTAAATACACTTGTAATATGTACCTATCATCTATATCCGCGTATTCGGCACTATTTGATGAATCAATTAGTTTGCTTAGTGCATTCAAGTCGGATAGCGACAAATCGCTCAGGGCCATTTCTATTTCAGAGTCAGTCAGGGTTTTTGTGATATCGTTTATTTCATCTCGCTTGGTTCGTCTTCTCTGAAACATCCAAAATCTGTATTTTTTTCTCAAAGAACTACTAGAGTGTTTACCATGTATGCATTGCTTTCACGAATGCCATTTGCACACCCGAACAATAACAACAAACATGCAAGAATCGTAAATTTTAAATGAAATATCATTTTGTATATTTTGAAACATTTTTTTTGACATGTTTAAAGGAAAGAAAATGCTTTTCGTTATCATGTTTATTTCTAAAAATAACAAGTACTATTGTATGTAACAGAATGACTGAAGCTGCTATACCTACCATAACGTCAATGCATTTGTTGTCGGTTGTGAATTACATTCACTCATCATGCATAGCCAAGGTTAAAAATGATAACATACTGAAGCGGGACCAGAGCCTGAGTTATTGGTCTCAGGTAAGCTATTTGACTCCACGTTCAAGCGAAATATTTACGAAACATCACTCTAAATGTTGTCAGGTTCATTCCAATTCAAAACGCTCCACTACTGAGCGCAATTTACAGGGTCCTGGTGACTCTTTTCTCAGCGATGTCTACGAAGAGAGCATATCAACGAAAACTCAAGGACTTATTGTACTGCCCAAAGTGAGCATCATAATGCTGCAATCGTCTATAATAGAAGAGGTGATATCAGTAGCGGCTTTGGACAATGTGCAGGTAATTATCTATATTCTTATAATTTGACGTCCTCTATTTAAAAGAAACTGTTATAGGATCTTAGTTGTGTCTCCTTGCTCACCTTTTATATTGAGGGTGTATCTACCAAGTTCCACTTGGGCAAAACTACTCGTGCGTCTATGCATAACGTGTACATTCAACAAACAGTCCAATCTGGAAGTAGCCACAAGAAAGGTGGTATAATGAAGGGTACACGTGCACTGCTTGCACACCTCTCATCTCAGACCAGACCCGATAATATACAAGGTGAACCCATATTGATTGAGACTTCTGAAAAGCAATTGGAGGAGTTGGTCATCACCTTGGATATCGGACGTGCCCATGCACAGCTGCGTCGTTTGAAGACCGAGGGTAGCACTTGCCAGGATTCATCCATCATTGTTACAGCGATACCGGAGCACAGGAGCAAGGCAATGTTCGAGTGTCTAAAAATGCCGGAGAGCACAGGTATCGATAGTATCGGCTATATTATGTTCGAATGTGGACTTGAAGGTGTTGGTGTCAAGATCGTTAAACGATCACATTTCGAGAAATCCGAGAATACTAAAGAAGAGCTGGCGGAAATGACGGATGTCACGAATGGTGTGGGCACTGGAAACTTAAACATTAATGATTTCGTTGCGACGTCATCTGGTGCTGGTCCAACAACAATTGTTGATGTAACTGCAACATCGAAGGCCGAGGCGGCGTGGCGTTTAATAACTAAAAAGCCCCCGACTCCCAAAACACCAAAAGAAAAATTCGCTCATGCACTGGAGAATATTATGATCTCCGATCATCGATCTGGTGATGCCAATGATAATCGTAAATCAACTCCAAAGCCAACGGACGATGATGTTGAGAAAGGCAAAGCAACTGGCAAAAAGCAGGACGCTTTTGACAAAGTAATGCCAAATGTAAAGGAAACTGATAAAACATCGTCATGTATTATTGAATTGAAGTCAGTGTGGTTTAATTTTGCTGCCCCGCCATGTGCACCAATTACACGCAAAATTGATTTTACAAGGTACTTGAATACATTTTCGATTTTACTTAGGGGATAATGAGAATGTGAATAATATTGGAATTTATTACTTCAGACTCGACTGGAATTTACTTAGTACAGCATCGCCGGCCATTACAGCATGGATGAATCCCAGCAATCGCTTAGCCATTAAAATAGTTGGCTTAATGCGAGCATTACACACCCGGCATACTGGTGTGGCAGCTTGTCTTATGGCGGACGCATTAGAAAATGAGAAAATACAACGAAATCCCAAAATAAAAAAGGTAAATTATTGTTGGGGTGAAGTTTTGTAAATGTAAATGTTGCAACATGTATTTTCTAGAGTCGTTATTCGAACAATTATACATTGCTTTCCAAAACACTACAAGAGGACCCCAGCTGCCAATTGTGTTACATAATGCAGAAATTGGTTTTGGACGATGGTGTTCAAAAAGTTGAGGAAATTTTCAAACAAGGAGACGTACCACACTTAAACACTTTGCGCCAGGTTGCATCCATATCGATATTCATTATTAATTCTTTCTACTACAGTTCTCTATTCTTTATGTAGGGCATAATTGTGCTCAGTCGGCAATGGAAGAATACTTTGTATAATCCTATACTCTTCGAGCATCAATACAAAAATAAACTTTCACGCCCTATTAACGTGACTTTCTCCTTTCCTCAAAATGAAGAAGAATGCGATGATCCAGAATGTGAGGGCGATGGAGACATATTGGGAGGCGCCTATTCTGGCGTAGGAGACAATCCGGAAGAGAGTGAGAATGCTTTATTACTTGGGCAAACACAGCATCATCGAACTCATATTGGTATTTTTTGATTAACGCCTCTGAATTTCTAACAAGATTTCAGAATCCTTTGTTTATAACCAAAAATCACTTAAAATTTTATTTGTTGACTTGTCACGGTAAAAGCATTTGCATTTTGACACAATCATTTGTGTGACAATGTTTGGTGTATTTGCTTTTTGATGGCACAACAACAATTAGCAATGAACACTTTCAGAAACTTGAAATTAATTATTTAATATAGAACAATTTTGATGAATAGATATATTCCTTTGTGTTCACTGCTTATTTTCGCACATTTCAACTTGGGTTAAAGAGGCAATTATATGTTATATTTTCTTATTACACAATGCTTTATTTCTGAACCACCATGATGTTTTCATTTGTTGTATATGTTTCATGTTTATTGTTTTAGTGTGAACGCTTTAAATGTTATAAGCATCAGTCATTGTTTCATATAAGTTATTACATTCAATGTTTACAATTGTCACATATTCAGCTTTAACAATAATTTATATGGCTTGAATTAATGATCCTGTTTGCGATGTGGCTCAAAGTTGAAATGTGCATACTCTATTTTTCTCTTCCGTAAAACAACTCTTTGAGGAGACAATTTAAATTAATATTATTACAAAAATGTTTAGAAAGAAATTTGGTTTTAAATTCTATTTTATTATTTTATTATAATTGTCTCCGAAATTTGAAGAAATGTTTGTATTATAAATGTAAATATTTTTCAATATAATGCAATGTTAGACTGTGCTCAATTCGGAATTGGTTTTGCCAATACATCTGGTTTACATGACACTGCGCAACGATCTGCATCGGCCTCACCGAATATTCATAACACACGTAAAGGGTAAGTTTTAGAGTTGCTTATGAGACAAGCAAAGTCTTATTAATCTAAACCTGTTGTAAATATCTATCTGGCTGTTGTTATCCCGCATGTTCTTATACTACGATATGGTCCTTACAGCAAATCACACAGCAAAGGATCAAATTTTTCACATGGCAATTCATCTCGTTCCAGCATACAAATGTTGCCAATTATATCCGGTTTAGTTGAGAAACAAATTCCAGAGATTGGTACGTTTTAAGATACTATAAACGTTTTGAACTTAACGTGCTGAACTTTAATCCGAACCTATTATTTGTTATCTCTAGAGTATGGTACATTACAAGAAGGCTCTTTGAGTTCCACAAATTCGGTGAATAAGTTCTGGCTCGGACCTGAAAATCAAAAAGAGGACTTGTACTTTTGGATGGCTAAACAACAGGAAAATAAAAAGAAAGAAAACATTGCTGAAAAGGTTTGAACAATTTTTAACACGAATATTTGGTATTGTTTAAAGCTGTCTATTTTAAAAATCTAGGAAATAATCCGACCTGCGCCTACAAAACTAAACGGTCAGGTTCCAAGTCGCAATGGAATTTTACAGGATTCCATAAAACTGTTAGATGCACATTTAATTTTTGAACCGTTGCTGACATGTCTCGGTGTGATGCCACAACAGATGATAAATAAATTCGCAAATGCTGGTAGGTATTTAAGTGAAGGAGACTATGTTTAGCTTAATTAATATATATATTTTCCTCCTAGATATTTCTTCTTTGGAAAATTTCGGTACTAACCTCTCGCTTATTGGCACATTCGATTCTATACGTGTCGATATAGTTGTTAGTGAGGCCGGAGATAAGAAGAATAAACCAACAAAGTTAAATAAGAAGGCGGGTGGACGTCCGACAATTATGATCGATACTCCACTATTTTTATGTGAACGAGTTGGTATTGAATTGGAAGTGTTGAAAATGTCTGATGGAATGGTGGATCAAGCTCGTCAGAATGTAATTTATATGTCAAGGCGTCAGCTGAAGAAGCACACAAGCACTGTGATAAATTTCAGCTTAAATATACGATTCATATCACAACAGGTAAAATATAATAGAAACTCACATTTGTTATCCTCCCTGGAGTTAAGTTTTGCGAATCTAAATATTAATCACTTTATATAGGTAAATATGCCGTTTCTGCGACTACTCCATCAAATTACCAATATGTACCAAAATGTCAAAGATGCCCAAAACGAATTTCATGATCAGCCAGACGTTAGTAAAAAATCGAACGCCAAAGATGAATGTAGTTTGGGTAGGATACTCTTCCGTAACATTGTATCAAAACATTCATTACATTTCTCTTACAGCTTCAGAGCCGAATGATCTTCTTCCCTTTGGGTCTGTGTCTGATCGTTTTACTCACAATGAAAATTCGACTGATGAACGTTATGATAAATTTAACGAAATGGTTTCTATGTCAAATACGATAGGAAGGTAATTTTGGCAAGCTTGTATTCGATTTCCGTCGATCATGAATTAATTATTTTTAGTACTAAGACTCGATCCACTGGTTTAGGACCATTGATACAACTTACACCATCTCCTAATGCTAAAAATCGACCTCAAAGTTTTGCTCAAAAATTACGATCAACTGGAAAATCAGTAAAAGGTAAACTGGGATATACAAACCTTAATGAATCCAGTTCATCTCCGATGCGCGATAGTCCAACTACATCTGTAAGTGAACAGCACATGTTCAAGCTATCGCTTGAGTCCAAGGCATCTTTAAATGGGGCTTGTGCCACAAGTGTAAGTGGTGATTACAATACATTGGGCAAAAATGGATTCAACGGACTGATGCCACCGCTGGTTGAGACTCCAAATTGCTGGAAAACCATTTATCATTTATTGGAATTGTATGGCACGATGCCGGAAACAAAAACAGTGCAGAGAACTTCAATGTCTAATGATGTTAACGATTCCGCAAAGCATTCCAAAAAGAATGCATTTGTATATGTGCGACAGGATACACGACAGGACAACGATGATGACTTAGCTAGTGCACCTACACCTTTGCCGCAGCATCGTGAAATATTCGGTAAGTAAATAAAAAACAACAAATGAGCGTGCATATAGATTTAAGACAATTTCTTGTGTTTTAACAGATAGTATATCTCAAGAGAAGACTCGGCTGATAGTTTTTGGAGTTGCGAAAATACACAAAACTCGTTTATTAGCTACCTTAAGCGGACTAAAATTGGAGGCAGAAATTACAACCTTGAACAGCAGTGCCACCTGGCGTAAGAAAGCTCGTCCGGTGTCTTTGGAATGCTCTCTTACTGGTCAGGTTGGTCGTGCCATGATTATGCTTCTGGAAGGAGTGGCTCCAAATCAACAGTAATTTCAATAAACAATTTGTATAAATCTGTTTTCAATACTATTATTCTACGCAGGACTGTAGTTAAGGTTACTGTCGGAAAGAGTCAAACGCTCTACTCCAGTCTAACAAAGCGTGGCAAGGATAAGAACAGCGGACTTTTATCCATTGGACCTGTAAACATCGAAATACCACAACATCCGGTAGCTTTGCATGGTATGATGACCCGGAGTTCAAAACAATTATCGTCAACACTGCAAGAGTTACGCGTCGGACGAAACTCCGGACGCACAGCTTCACGAGCACATAATCCGGATGAGCCAGAATCTCCATTCCATGCTCGAACATCTGGCAGTACTGTTGATCCAAAAGAAAACAAACAACAGAACAAGAAATATTCCTCACTCCCACATAAAACCGTGTCACAGCCGCAAAATGGTTTATTGCAGCCACTCGTAATGCAATTCAATATCTTGTTGCAGAGTTTATCTATTAATGCTGCATTGTTACCTTCATTGCAAGCTCAATATCGAATGAATCACGTGAGCTCTACAGGAGTAACTGGAAATCGGGCGAAATTCGTAATTGATTTGCCAACACATACCCTGAGTTTTACCACAAAAATTCAGGTAAGGGTAAGTTGTTGTATATTTATTCTACAGATTCTGTTTAAAATGCGTACGATATTTGTAGAATGAAATGAATCTGCCATCTGAAGCATGTATTGCTTTGCCACCAGTTCACGTTAGTGCTGAATATATTCCAGAAAACAGACAAGAGGTTTGTGGAAAATCATCACCATATTCATATTTCATTGTTAAAACTGAATTGCTTCAAATTTTATTAGGATACCGAAGTTGAGGGTATTGTGCTACGCCAAGGTGGTTACGTCAACGCTTCAGCAGAGATTGGAGAATTCGAGCGCTGTCTTACCACAGATTTACTGAATCATTTGGTCTTCGTGCAAAAAGTTTTCATGCGCGAAATCAATGAAGTACTTCAGAAGGTCTATGGTGGTGAAAAACCTGTTCCCCTTTGGACTGGAGATGACAGTGACAGTGGAAGTGTACAAGATTCTTCACTGAAACGCATACTTTTCACAATTAACGTTTCGATGAAACGTATTCAACTCACTGCTACTACTCCGTGCTCTTCAGCAGTGCGCTTCGAGACAGGAACACTCGAATTACATTTGTCCAATCGTGTAAAGAATTTAGGAGAAGGAAACTACCGCAAGATGTTTGGAAAAGCACATATTGACTTCAATCTGTCTCTGGGTCAAATAATACGCAATGTCATTTTTGATGAGGCTGAACCAGAGTTCCAACAATACGCCTTCTTCCACACAACCATCGGTTTGCGCAATGCATTCCAAGATGAACTTCTCAATGAAGACAAAGAGTTGATCTTGCTTAAGCTCAAACGTCCGTTGGTATACATTCAACCGATAGCTGTGGATAAGGCGATATTAGTTTGGTTAAATTATAAGAATGCGTATGAATATTGGGCAGAAAAACGTGCTAACTTGAACTATGAATGCGCACAGCAGACTCAAGTATATTTTTTGAAATTTTTTATTTAAATCTATTTTATTTCATATTATAATTATTTAGGTTTTTGACCGTGTTGCTTTTGGACAATTCAGCAACATAGCTTCATCTAACTTATCCACGTTGTTCCTTCAGTTAACTGTGGAGGACATGGGCATTTGTGTTCCTTTAAACCAAGTCTCTCATGTAAGTGAATTGAATATCTGGAACTTGATTTTATAATATTCGAAAAACGATTTCAGTCCTGGGGATCTCGTTCATATCAAGATTTTGAACCAAAAGGTGCCGTTGTTATTACACTTGAAAATACTATCATTTCCGCATGTAATTCCGGATCGCTAGTATCGAAGGGTAAATTTTCTGGTTTGTGCTTGCGCTTTGCGGATGATTTTGAGACAACTCTGGACGATTGGAAGCCTAACACTAACGATTCCAATATTATGAACTTATGCATAGTGTCCGAGGGTACTTATGAAGTGTGCTCCCGCACAGTAGCAGCCAAGAAACTAGGTACATAATTATTCCTGTAACATTTTTAATAACATTTTTTTATATCTGTAATATTACTATATTAAATACATAGAAAATGCCAAATGGTTGCTCAACGTCAAGTGGCAGATGGAGGGAGTTGATATACACTTGGATATCAATATTGGCAAACAATTGTCATCGCTGGGTCATACTTTAACCATGTTAACGGGATCCGAGGACGAGGAGACGAATATTGAATCTCCTGATAGTGATGAAGGTGATCAAAGTAGTCGTGACACGTATGTGCGAAAACGTGAGTTTGAGAATCTTCCTTCATTTGTCTTCGATCCCACAATTGACTCCAAGAAGCGATCGTTTATGATGGAGAAAGAAATTGCAGAGCAATTAAAAATCATCAATGACTTGCGCACTCTCGGTGCATCGCACAATACGGTGGCCCATGAGGAACGTCGCTTACAAGAACTACAAGCAATATGTTATAAATATTTCCGACGTGATATGATACAGAAGTGGAAGCGTCCATCCGTTCGACGATCAATGAAAGCATCGACGCGATCGTATTCTTTCATTGGTACAACAACGAGTCGTGAACCCATTGACGACAATCTGGGCACCACTTATGTGACGCATCGTCGACTGGATCCAATTGCTTCAAATGATGAAATTTCTAGTTTGCAAAGTACACCGGCTTCTGGACATTCTCGCAGTGCCTCGCTTAAGGCATGTCCTGCAAATCGTGTTACATTTTCGGAATCAATGCGTCAAACTTCATTGCCGAATGCAGATACGGATACTGAGACCCAGGATAATATGGATATGGATTGGAAATCGGATGCATATGGCTGTGAGTCGACTCCTACGGAAATTGATATTGATGGCACTTCAGTTGAAATGCGTCGTAAGCACGGACATCAGCAAAAGCAACAAGAACCGAATATTGACTTCGAACTGGATATAAAAGTTCTAGTGAATTCTGGAAAATGCGTGTTACACACGAAAGAATCGTCCGACGATCGTTTCGTACTCAGCGGACCAAGTTCTATGAAGACACACAAGCGTGAGCGCAGTATCGGCAACGATTGGGGCAGTCCAACTCCCTCTCGTCGCCAAAGAGATAAGAGCAAGCTTCGCTATAATCCATCGAACAGTGCCATGCTATCAGATCTAACCATTTTCCACATTCCGGGACTCGATGTGAAGTTGCATTATCAATCGCATACTATACCAGATGGCATAACAACAGAATCCATTCGAATTACATCAGCGGAGAGTTATCATTCGGCACTGTCCACGGCGCCACGCCGATTGGGAAGCAAACGTGCATCTTTGTTCGCTTGGATGACGCTGCAGAGCATACCTGAGGAAACAATAATTTCACCGCATATTTTGGAGTTCTTAGAACAAACTTTAGAACCCATTCCCTCGAAGGCCGAGAACAGTGGGACTCAAACTCCATCAACTAATCCAGTTAATCTTGACATACTTCCCACGAATTATGTTACATATGGTTCGTTCCCGGTGGATGTCATTGTATATTTCCATATGCAGCCATCGACGTTTAGATTTTCTTGCTTGCCTGTATCGCGTGTGGAATGCATGTTGCAATTGCCAAGTTTAGATATCGTATTCAGTTCGAAACGTTCTGCAGACGAAGAGCAAAACCAACAGGAGCCACCATTGGATAAATCTACGGAAAAGGATAAAACACCATCTGGTGGTTTAAGGTATTTTAAAAATGTGAAACTCTAATATACAAATAGTTTTAAATTCTGTTTTGTTTATATTACTTAGCGTCACTGGGTGTTTGGCTGATTTCAACGTCTATATATTCCATCCATATGGCGGCAAGAAGACAAATGTGAAAGAAGCTGCTCAATTTTCTCCACTCACTGACAGTGAGCGCAAAGATTCCCTGAGTATCAATGTTGAATTTGTAAAGTTCCACATCACGCGATGCCGCAAATTGTACATTGAATCGGGAACGAACTCAAAACGACAACCAGTGGACCAGTCCCGTGCGGTCATACGTTTTTCAACCATTGTCGACATTGGCAGCGCTTCATTTAAGTATGACATGCGGCGTTTGACAGAAATCCTTGCCTTTCCCAAGGCTTGGTATCGTCGGCGCATAGTGCGTCGTCTTTTCTTAGGCGACCTAAGCGTGCAACAGTCAGCTAGTAATGATCCAGATACTCCACTCGGTGCTCCATCTACACCGAAAGAACCGCATGCTACTAACATCACCGTGTATGAAAGCCCTAAGTCACCAACTGAGAGTGGTGGTATCTTCTATGCCAAAGATAAATTACATCTCGACTTCGATGGTTCTCAAGCTGGTGGTGTAAATCAGTATCCCAGCGCCGTACGAAAGCTAAAAACTCTTGGAAAATCGTCCAGTGCTGAGTCATCCAGTACACCTCCTTCGGAGAAGAATCAAATCACTGCCTGGGAAACTCTGGTTCTCTTCGCTGTTAACTTTACTAAACTCAATGTACAGATGAATATGGGAAACGTTATGGGCAACGTTGTCTGGCTTACAAAAGATTTCCATTCTGATGGTCGTTTGTCCATTGGAAGCACTGGCTATAAAAATATGTACATGGGTATTTACTTGGGTGGTTCATCACTCGATGCCAAAGGCGGTATAGTCGGTGGTAGCTTTGAAGTGAATAAAATCAATACCCGCTTCCATATAAAAGAGGAATCTGGTGTGGAACCGTATCACACCATGGGTTTGAGTTTTATGGCTTTGGAGCTGCGACTTGACTATATGGGAACTTCAGTGCTGATGACACGCATCAGTTCGTTCTCGGCTGCCATGAAAGACGAATGGAAGACTACGCTGAATGCGGTGGCCAGTGAATACGTTGCGAGTGGCATAACATCCTCAACATCAGGACAGACAATGCGACCTCGGGCTATCATATTCATACATGGGGATTTATCTTGGGATCAGGTAAGGGCGTATTCAACTACCCAGATGATATTCAGGATAAATCATTTTTGTTTCCAGCTTCAAATAATTATATCGAAGTCCACTACCGCCGATTTGTTAAAAATGTATTTCAAATTGGAGGAGTTTTTCACCCAACAATTTAAATCCTCCAAACGCGTTTTCTCCAGTCTTGAACCTCGCCTCCATGATCGTAGCGCCAGCATGAAGCGAAGAGGACAGGTAAGTAAAAGTGAAATATTTATCAGACCTTCCTGGAATGACTTGTTTCCTGACAGAATATGAAAAAGAAATTGAATGGAGACTGCCTACCAAACGCCTCGGGTATACCCGGCGATGTCACCAACACAGATGCACGGCACCATCGTCACTGGCAAAAACCACTCGAACTGGTGATTGGCTTGGTAGTCCCCTCCTTGGTCACCCGCCTACCTCGCAATGGCAATGTTTTGGGTGGCACAGCAGAGTTGCATGGCAATAATATTTCACTAGCCTGCTTCCATGGCATCAACTTCAAGTCGAAGTCGTGGGCGCTCTTTAGTTTAAAATCACCATCGATTAATTTCGCGACTGAGGCTTATCAGACGCAGGACACACATGAAGTATTCGTAACACAAACGCTGACATCGTGCCTGGGCCAGCCTCCGGAGATGCAACAGCAGCAAAATCATTCAATGGCCATTGTTAGTCGGATTTCAAGAAATATCATATTCCCGCCACAGTTCAAGACTCTGAACGAATGGTTCCACTATGCTTTTGCGAATAGTGAAATAGATGGTGAGTCACAATTGCATAAATTTATTAACAACATTGAAAAAATACTTTATATGATTTCAGCTGTTGATCGCTTCCCAATCTTAGAGCGGGATAGAGAACTTGCGACAAACTCAATCGAGCGCACTCGCGCCGCTGGTGGAGTGGGAAGCACTACGAGCAGTTCGTCAAAATCTCAAGAACACAATCACAATCGCGAGGTTATTTTCGCTTTGCCAAGCTTGCAGCTACAGTTCAAGACCGAACACAAACAAGGACTTTCAACTCCTGAACCAAGTGGTAAATATTTAAGAAAAATGGACTCGTTAAGCAAAATTAATTTTAAATTATTATTTATCTAGATTCAAAACCAGAAGTTATCTGTAGTTTCATTACTGAATTCGATGATCATATTTTCGTGACTGTCGATGCTGATGCATTCTTTTTCCTTCACGATCTAATCACTTCGTACGTTAAGGAGAAAGAAAAAGTGGTAAGTAACTTTTCAACCTGTTGAATGAAGTTTGTACCATTCTGTATTTGGTCTCACTCAGATCGGAGCTCAGTCTACACGTGCGGCATCGCCCAATCTTTCGCAAACCGCCAAACATCAGCTAAAGCCTTACGTAGCAGATGAAATAAACAATGAAAAGAATGTCAATTCTACCACAATCACTACTGCGGGTAATACCAATAACTCCACAACAACAGTTACAACATCACAAGCATCCAACTCAGCAAAGAATTCGAATGGAACGAATACACAGTCTAC
The DNA here is from genome assembly GCA_947389925.1 of Coelopa pilipes. Lineage (NCBI taxonomy): Eukaryota > Metazoa > Arthropoda > Insecta > Diptera > Coelopidae > Coelopa > Coelopa pilipes. The sequence continues at coordinate 62,714,162 of OX376696.1, read as the reverse complement.
ATCCACAAAAATATCCCCAGCTTCTAACACTTCCACTGCCGTTGGTGATAACAAAGAGAAGAATGTTAATGATACATCTCCAACGTCGCCAGATAAAGACGATACCTCTAACAAGAACACAACTGGTGCAACAACTGCATCCAATCCTGCCAACGAAGCTTTCGATTTGGAATCGTTTGTCCGTGATTGGCGGCACTTTGAGTGTCAAACCTGGCACCTGGAACCAACTGTTCGATTACTGTCCTGGGCCGGCAAGTCAATTGAACCGTACGGCATTGATTACATACTCAACAAGCTAGGCTTTAGTCATGCTCGCACCACCATTCCAAAGTGGCTGCAACGTGGCTTTATGGATCCTCTAGATAAAGTTCAAGCTCTCATGATGCTTCAACTTTTAACAATGGTTCGTGAGAATAAAATTGAATCACCTCCTTCGGCACCATCGAGAACCAAATCTTCAAAATAAATCTAAATGTTATTACGTAGGCATAATTGCAATAACTAGATTACAAAATTTACTTTGTTTTAAATGAAATCATGTGCATTATTGTTTATAATCCAGCATCATTCATAATGGTTAGTTTTTTTTTTTTAATCATCTAATATTTTTCGAACTACGATACTCAAAGTATTATAAAGTTTAAAATTGATAATTTAGAATGTTAATCTTAATGATTTTTTGTCGCTTTTACCAAAAATGTAAATTTAATTAGAATATTTAATAGTCCAATAATAAAGAAAAAGTTACTCAAATCAATTTATAACGAATAAAAATAATCATTAAATATTCGAATCAAATAGTTGTTATCTATTTGTAATCTACAATGTGGAAGCAGTCCTGGTGAAAAGACTCTAACTAAAAGAGCTCTTTTGTGAAATTGCCTGCATCCAAGCCCGATTTATTTGTTTTAGAAACCTAAATCCATAAATATTGTCAGCGGCATTGGCATCGGCAGGCTCTCAATCGTGGGATTCAACTATTCATGAATTTGCGGTCAAGCGATGTGGCTGTCGACGCCCGTCTGTAATGGCTTTGGCCAGCGAGCGCAAAATGATCGATGGACGATGGCTTTGCATAACAATGCAAAAAATCACAGCTGGGCTGGATAGATAGGTACATAGATAGATAGAGGGATATTTCCACGCCATTTAATTTTGTGAAACAGAAATTAATTTTTGGTTTTTGTGGTTCTTTCGACTATCGATTGGTTTTCGATGGTGACAATTGTCACATCAATTTTCATGTTTTGTTTTATCTCTTTGGGCTTTCGGTTATAGTTTTGGTTTGTGTCTAAAAATTGTTTAATTCTAAAATTGTTGGCCTTAAATGTAACAGAATTATTACTAAATTTGCCATCAGGAAATAACCATTTGAAAAACAATTGCAAATTTGATTTCGATTCTCATCGGTGATGTCGTGTTGTTGGTCAAAAAGCACTACTTCCGTGTTGGTGGGCAACAGTGGGGGGGGAGGGGGTTGGTTTTGGTAGGTCCCTGGTCAGGGTGTTTCCTCCGGGTTCCCGGACGCGTCCAATTTTTAGGTTTCGAATGGCATGCGAAAGAATTCCCTTTGCCGGATCATGAGCTGGAACGAAACGATAGGCAGAGGGAGACGGCGAAACGGAGCCAATATTAACAAAGAACGGTGAAGAAATTTGTTTTCGGTCTGTTCTCTCTCTTTCTCTCTCCCGCAAACACACTATATCTATCTCCATCATTGGTGCTATCTCTTTCCGCTCATTTCCTTTTCCTTCCCGAGAAACTGCTCGAGTTTCTCTCTGATTACTTTGTAAACATTCGCATTTAATCGAAATCTCTGAAGCGTTGCATTCGGGAAATAATGAAAGAAGGAGAGGAAAACGAAAAAGAAAAAGCGAGGACAATATGAAACAAAAACCAAATTAACGAGATGAAAAAGAAAATGAAAATCCTTTGGCCCTTTTTTTTTCCTTTCTTTCATTTCACTTCGCCTTCAGTTGACTTGTTCAATGCTATTGTTATTGTTGTTTTTTATGTTTTTGTTGTTGTTGCCGGTGTTGTTATTGTTGCTGTGATTTTGTTGAAACACCCCAACTTCTTCAACTTCATCTTGCCGCCTTTGTTGGAGCGAAAAGATAATAGAGTTCCAAGGAAGAAGAACTAGAGACAATGGTAATGACAGCAGTTGGGAGCGAAAAAAGTACTAATAGAAGGCGTAGTACTAGCGGTAGTAGTAGTAGTATATTAATAAAATAGAAAACAAATAGAGAGACACGAGTAGAAAGTTGTCGATAAATAGAGCTGGAAAAATAGTAGTAGAAAAATCGAACCAGATAATAGTAGCAGGAAACAATTATCGAAGGGTGCCAAGTATTGGTTTCCTCATCGAAGAAAGTTCAGAGAGTTTGTTTTAATTGCAATTTCCTTAAAAACAATGTTATTACGATGATCGCTTTTCCTCCTCTACCGCTATATCTCTCTCACTCCCTCTTTCTGCAGCAGAAACCAACCCCCTTTATCTACTCCCTGCGGCAGTGTTGGGGGGAAAATCGTATGTTAATAACTCGATGTTGAATTAATTCACTACTTTTCCCACCCTCCATCGAGGGCTCGATTCCAAACTGCAGCCAACTACTTTTTTCTTTCCTTCCTTGCTTGCTTGATTATTTTTCTTGGCGAACCCGTCCCTCCCACTTTCTCCTTCCACTCTACCCTTCTCCAGGGCCCTTCTCTTCATCCTCGTCCTCGTCCTCGCCACGCCTCACCGCGTCGCTTTATTGTAATTTTGTAATGCTTCGTAAGCATTTCATTCTCGTCCTCGTCGCTCCACGTTTTCTTCCCCTTCTCCCATCCCATCCCATCCCATTCCATCCTAAGGCTCTGCTACTCATCATTATTGCATCATCAAGGTTGAGATTTTAATTATTTCTTTGCACACAGCTCTTCTTACTTTCGTTCCGCCTTCCGTCTCAAGCAATCTCTTCCTTTTCATGGCATCCTCGGTTTCAGGGAATCCTCGGTTCCATGGCATCCACCGCCTCATGGCATCTTCTGTTGCTGCATCTCCTCGCTTCTGTTTCCTTCTCATTTGGTCGACTTTTTCCATCCTTCTCCATCGTCGTCGTCGTCGTCGTCGTAGTTCCTTCCCCAATCCAACGTCGGATTCTTTGATACTTTTTTCCGCTACACCGAGCTTTTCATACGCACCGAAGCACGAGGCTCTTCCTCATTTCGATACTGAATTGGAGAGAGAGAGGCAACGCCGGGCCCTAGAGCGGAAAAAGGGATTTTTCCTATCCTGCCCCACCACCCGTCAGGATCGCCTTGCGTTTTAGATTAGTTTACAAATGAGGCGGAGAGGTCAGGGTCCCGCAGGACACCGCCGGAAATGACTTCTGCGTGCTTCCGCCTCGCCATGCAGTCGTCATCGCAGTCACCGTCGCAGTCGTGTGTCGCCGGCGAAGGGTTAAAGGTCGTCGGTGGCTGGCTAGGGGTCGACGCAGCTCCTGTGAATTGATAATTGCCTGGCTCATTGGAGTTAAGTGGCGAACTGGATGCGCAGGAACCTCACATCCGGCTTGACCATCCAGACCCTCCCGTGGCCTTCTCAACTGGAACCAGGCCTCTGAAGGAAAGGGTGTCCTTTGCAGAGATGATTTTAGAACAAGGAGAGCATCTTTCTGTATTTGCATTTACATTTAATTTTCAGAATTCGTGTATTTAATGTATGTAAATTGTTTCTGTTTTGTAAAATTGCGTGGCTAGAGTACAGGAAACCACTTGACATAAAAGAATAAAATTAGGAAAAAACTCAATCTAGGCAGAGAAACACAGAATGAAGGGAAAAGATAAACATAGTTAATTTCAACTCAACTCGTGTTTGATTCACTTGTGAATAAAACTAAAATAAATCATGCCGATGCACTCGTGTGAGGTGTGAAAGAGAGCGGTATATGGGGGATGCCACGCTTCGCACCTTTGTCGTACGCAGGTCGCGGGTGAGGGAATGAAATATTGGGACAGCTGTTTTAGGGTTCATAAAATTCAAGGCCACGGGCCAAGGGGGGGGGGGGGAATGAGTTAGTGTTGAAGTTTTAACTGTGTTTAACCCGTTCTTGCGTTGCGTGTCTCGGGAGAGAGAGAGAGAAGAAATCATGCACGAAACAAATGGCTTCGGAAAAAGTTGCTGAGTCTGGAGCGAAAGGGTAGCGAAACAAATAAAATATGGCAACAATGAACGCGGCGTATGATTAATTGCTGACACGAACGCGAACACAAACACACACACGCACACATTGACACACACCAATACATGAGCAAACGAGGAAGCGGAAAAAACTCTCTCACATACACACACAAACAGCAAAGACACAATTGAAAGATGAAAAATGTCGAACGTAAATCAAATTTTCGAAAAACTTTCGAAACAATAACAACAACCGTAATAACGGCGATGCGGTGGTGAGAGAAAAAAATCAACAACAACAACAACGATTGGAAACTTTAGCAAACAAATCAAAAGCAAGAACAACAGGACAATCGCAGTTAAAAAAGGACAAGAGTTGCGAAAAGGGTAATGGAGGAAAAGGTGATGGATCAAAGGGGGGGATAACGGGAAAAGGAAGAAAGGAAAAGTGCTGGATAAAAACACAAAAAGGAGGATCAAAGAGAAAAAAGGGGTGGATAAAGGAATGAGAAGAGGTGGAAAAATGGGAAAAAGAGGTGGATAAAAGGGTTAAAGGAGTAGAAAAGAGAGCAAACCGAGATGGATAAAAGAACGGTGAAAAAGGAACCATCAAATATAATAAGGGAAGGTGTAGCAAAAATGAATAGCGCGAGGAGCAGCAGCAAAGTTAGGTGGTAAAAAGAATTTGTAAGAAAGAAAGCTCGGGAATTAAAAACTTAGTGAAACACGCACGGCGGCATCGACCACGCGAACCCCTTCCATCGACCTCCACGAGGTGGAATCGGCCACCAACCCTCCGCCCCCGGTTCCCCGCTGCGCCCACCCCTGGTCGGGACTCGCGGTTCATCGTCAATAAATATCGCCAAAGTTTTTTCGCAGCACCAGCGAATAAAAACAAAGACCCAAGCACAACAACAACAGTAGCTGCTGTCACGTCTATATAGTGCCAACTACAACAACTACTCGATATCCCAAAACGACAACTACAACAACAGCAAAGACAGCAATAACAAAAACAATAACAATAGCAACAACAGCCGGAGCCGACCATACCAAAAATAAATGCAAATAATTTATGTTTCGTACGTCGCAAAATCAAGAAAAATTTCCGAAATAAAATAAATTAAGTTCGGTGAAGAAAAAGGAGAAAAGGACGCAAAAACAGTTGCTTAATAGAAGAAGATATTGAGAGAGCATGTAAGAGGGACAGAGAGAAAGAGAGAGAGAGAGAGAGAGTGAAGCAGAAGATCGAATCGAATAAAAGCGCAAAATAAGCTGCGGCTCGTTAAAAAGATGTCAAAGGTCGCTCATATATCACACATACAGCGGCAGATTGCCATCGGTGTGGTTGTTGTTGTTCTTGCTGTTGTTGGCGACCCCATCGGCTGCCCCATCGGACAGAGACTGAGAGGCTGAGAGAGAGAGAGAGAGATGGCGAGGTAGGCAATGATCAGATTTCCAATAAATCGCCTCTACTTTGCCGCCTGACACACTGACAGCTTCGACAGTTCGCTTTAGCATGTTGGCAACACTGCTCCACGTCCACGTTGCCAATGGCAACAAAAAATGAAAGCACAAATCCAACAACAAAGTATCCTACACCAATAGCAGCAACAACAACAACTCACATAGTAATCGCAGATGCCCAACAACGGGCGCAAAAAGGTGGGGAGCGACACCAAATTACAAAAGCAACAAATTGTACAACAACAACAAAAACAAGACAACAGGACGAAGAGGAACATGATGTACAAGATGAATACACCAACAAAAATAGTGGGTTTCTCCAACAACAACATCTGCATTTTCACAAACAAAAACTACTGTTTCACGACAACAGCAACAACAACAAACAACAGGACACAAAGTCATCACTAACAAATAGAGCGGGAGCGAGAAGGGAGAAGCAGAAGATGAAGAAGAGCATGAAGAAGAGGAAGAGCAGTTACCAAACCGGGGAACAATATTTATTAGAGCAAGAGGAAATTGGAAGCTTCCCTTTCACGTCAGCTGCGTATGAAAAATATCCTCGAGCCTGCCTCGCAAGGACCCACGGATCCATCCATCGATCCGTGGGCTCCGCTCGTTCGGCTCCTCCCTGGGATCGAAAAACACGACTAGTTTTTAGTTCAAACCGGGAGCGAGTTCGAGTTTCGGTGAAAATCTGTGTGGCGCAGGATGAATCTGGAAGATTTATGGCGAATAGATGGCCATTAAGAGGCGGTTGTGTATTCAATATTCGTCGATAATGCCTTTCATTATGTTAGGAATGACATAGTTTCTATTCTTATCGTTTTGTATCTGATTTGATATTTCTGGCATGGAAATGGATTATCATGTTATGGTTTATTACTAGAAAAATTACTTCCAATCTCCAAAAGTAATTCACAGAACCCAACTAAGAGTACAATTAAACCCAAATAAGAATTTAGATATTCAGAACTAAAATAGAAATTCACAACACTGAAATTGGTCTTTAGAAATTTGCATAGAGCTTCAAACATTGTCAAAAGAATGTTCCAAAATTACTACATGGATTACAATGTCCTCATTTGTTGTATCATGAACAATTTTAAGCTATAAACTATCCTCGATATATGTGATCTTCCATCTCCTTCAGCCCTGAAGTGTTTCGAAAGTCTCAACTAGAAATTTATTAACTGAAATTTCGTAATTTAATAATATTTTGTACTCACTCAGACCGAGAACTTTTAGAAAATACTCATAAATTGCAGACAGCATTTCTTCGGGATCTCAACTTCTCGTGCACCCTAAATTAACCCGCCGTCTCTGTCGCTCTATGACCATCCCTCTCCCACTTTTCCCCCTTCAACTCGAACTTCTCCTTGTCTTTCTCTCGCAGTTTCTTGCACTCTAAACAACGCTTCACTCACTTAATAAGGCCGCGAGAGAAAGAGAGCGATTGAGGGACAGAGAGAGGAGGGTCAGAGCAAGAGTGGATGTGGGGGCGAGAGCGAGAGAGACAGAGAAGTGGTGATTCAACTGCAACTTCAATATTTTTCGCAGTCAATTTATTTTTGCTGTTCTGCGCCATTTATCAGTATTTATGGCCACTCAGCAACTTTTCCGAACAGCGCGAGCAGCGGACTTCTGGCGGCCGGGAGAGGGAGGAGGGCGGTGAGGCGAGCCGAGAAGAGAAGCCGGGCTGAAAAAGATCGAGAGCGAGAGCGAAGAAGTTCCTAAGAAGGGGGCGAGCGAGAGCGACAGACAGGGAAAGTGCAAGGTCCTGGGAATGAATGAGAGGGAAACATGGCGAAGCTCTTAATACATCATAAACCGGGCAACAGACAGGGACACAGACGGACAGCTGGCGGACGGACTGTTGGACGGACAGGTGAATGGGGTTGGCGGACTGATGACTGAGGCCGTTGAACAGAAAGAAACGGACGGACGGACGGACAGACAGAGGGACGGACGGACGCAGGGACGACCTCTGGACGAGCGACGAAAGCCACACGCATCGCCTTCGTGTTGTTGTGCAGATGTTGTGTTGTGAAGATGTTGTTGTTGTCGACGTGGTTGTTGCTAACATTGCTTTTGTTGTTTCTATTCTCCCCAAAGTCTACTCAGTCGACGGAATCCCGGCCTTAATGATGTTGCCCCATGTCATTGTTGTTGTTGGTTTTGTTGTCGACAGGTAGGCGAAGTTTTTTCTTCTCCTCCCTTCCGCTGATGACCTAGAAAAACGTGGCAGGGCGGAGGCGGCCGGAATTCGGTTCGAGGAGAGAAACTAATCACTAACGAGTTCACGCAACGCTGACAGAAATCAAAGTAGTCGACGAAGTCATGGACTCTGTCCATCTCAGTCCGCCGCGTCCTCTGCCTCCTCTCCGTCTCGCTATCCCTGCAACGAAGATGAGCAATGGTTTTTCTCAACTCACGATGCGTGGTTTTTGTCCTATCGGAGGCAAACTAGGACGAAGAAAGGTGTGCAAGAGGGAGAGAAAGTGTGAGAGAGATGGGAACAGAAGAGCGCTGAGCAAAAAATGGGGCGAGCGGGAGAGACAGAGAGAGAGAGAGAGAGAGAGAGAGAGCAAGCCGTTGGCGGGGGAAACTTCTGTCATAAATATAAATTAAATGCCATCGTTTCGAGTTTTTCCCTCTGACCACATTTGCTCCTGAAGCTTCTCCGTCTTGCTTCTTGATTTCCCCTTGCAATGTGTGGTTTTCTTGTAGTGTTCTTTTGTTTTTTGTAGTGTTTTTTGTTTTTCTTTTAGTCTCCTTTTGTTTTTCGCAGTGTAATGATGGACACGATTCCTCAGAATCCTTCGGAATTCCCGCCGCACTGATGACTGAGGTTCCTTCCGGCTGACCTTCTTCGTCGACGGTGTTGGGTTCATTTTCTGGAAGTCATGGCGAGTCCTTGCAGGGATTTGGAGCGGAGAATGGCCAAGAGGGGCCGCAGAAGGGAGGGGCTGAGCAGGAGCAGCTGGAGAAAAAGGAGTTCCCCAAGCACAGCAGTAATTAGACGAGGAGAAACCCCCGTCATGAACTGCACGCTGGGAACACGAGCGGTCGAACAGTGGGTGGACGAACCGCCAGGAGGAGGAGGAGGACCGGGGCGTGGCAGGTGGTTTCCGACGTAGACCGAGGCCGATGATGGCTAAAGAACGGCCACACGCTGCCGTTGGGCTCAAAGGCTTCGAGCAAATAATGTGGAAGGAAGCAAAGGAAGGTGTTCAAAGGAGTGAAGTCGCAGTTAATTTAAAGGCTTAAATAAATTCTTTTAGAAGTAGAATACGACTTTTATTTCAAACAAAGGGTGAAAATCACAAAAAAAAAAGTTAAATTGACAAATTTCATAGTGAAATAATAATTAAATTTTTTGACCGAATGATTATAATGACAAAATAAATGTATCTTTTTCGACAAATTAATATATTCGATAACATATTAATTTTCTTATAGACATTTTTTTGCTGAAATGTTAAGTTTTGACTATAATTTTGCATAACCATCGTACATTTAAATTGTTTTCAACTAAACGATTTAATAATAACCGGACCACGATTAATGAGCAATGATCCAAAGATGAAAAACAACAACAACAACAACAACAAGAACAACATAACAGAACGCCAACCAATAGCGATTAAACTCCTGGCGAACTGAGGATTAAAATTAATCATCACTTCTGCAGAATTTAACTTAAACGTTGTTAATTGGCGAAACTATGAATGCAATTTTATGAAAGCATTTATCTTTTATTATTCCAAGCGATGGATCTTCAATAAGCAAAAACAACTAATACTGAAAAAAAGTTTTATTGAAAATGGGAATAAAGTGTTTTCATCTTTTGACTCCGTTAAGCTCGGGATAAATCCTAGAATAAACTGTTGACAAATTGCAAAATAAGCCGACGCCCGCCCCCTTGGGAGGAGGGGGAGCAGGAGAACGCCAGGAGGGGCGGGCGGGGGTGTGGCGGGAGTTCGGTTGTAAATTTAACAGCTCGCCATAATCTCGAGAAAGCAATAAAAACACAATTAACATGGGGAAAAACAACGACAAATTTCCATAATCAAAATTTGAACAAAACACACAAGAGGCCAGAAAAATACCACTGATAGGGAGAGAGAGAAAGAGAGAGAGGGATAGATAAGTGAGAATGAGGGAGAGCGGGCGATCCCAGAACCCGAGGAAACTTTTCCAATTAATATTTTTATTGCGCCGTCGTTGGATTTTATTCCTCCAGAACCATAAGGATATGGGCAGCACCGCCTCCGTCTTCGTTCTTATCCTTGTCTCCATCTGCACCTCCTTCTCTCGCTTCCCACGGCTCCCGTTTCGGGTCCTCTCCTTCAATAGCAATGGAAATAGGGGAAAATTAGGCGAATTAACGATACCGAAGACAACGCAATGATTGCTCAGCTCTCCGACCACATTCTCGCGCCCCCAGCCACTCAACCACTCAGTCCTCACCCTCTCGTTCTCCATCCCTTTTCCGCCACCCTTGCCACCATCCCCTCGCCCTCGCCCTGGTCCTGGTTGCTCGATTCTCGATTCAAAGTCCTTCGCTCCTTCGCCGCGACTGCGGCTGCCGAGGGGAGACGTCGCGACTTCGCTGCTGTTTTTATTTTCACATTTTTTCAGATTCCTCTCTCCCACGTCAGGGGACACATTTCCAGAGCGTGCTGCAGAGGGGCGTGGCAATAGGTGGGACGTCGGGCGTCGGCCGTTGAATGTTGAACGACATTCCGGCCAAGTTTTTCAAATATTTCTACGAAATGTCCGGCGGAAGTTGTTGGAGAAGCTGTGCTGGCTGTCGCAATTTTTCTTGTTGTTGTCGTTGTAGTCATCGTCATTGCTGATTTTGCTGTTGTTTTTGGTGTTGTTGTTTTTGTTGTTGTTGTTGTTGTTGGCCCACGCACAGCGTGTGGTGTCTGGAACTTCCGGTTTTTATGCCGTTGTTATTGTTATTGTATGAACTTCCGTCTCCGCTCCCACCGGGGAGCCATGGGGAGTGCGGAAAATGTGAAAGAGAGATAGCGAGAGAGAGAGAGAGAGAGAGAGAGAGGGGAGAAGGCAGAGACGAACAGGGCGAATCCGACCAAAGAGTTCACTGCAGACCGACCGAGCAGGGAGATCGAGCGAGCGACTCTATTAAAACGTTGGATTAGAAAATAACCGAACAACAACAAAAGCAACAACAACCTTCGGAATGTCCTCCTCGCTCTTCATGGCTGGTGATTTTGTTGCTGCACTGTTGTTATCTTCATCATTATTTTCACTTTGGGTCATCCCAAGCCAAACATTCCGAACACCATGCAAGGAAAGAGGAGAGCGCGAGAGAGATGGACACAGATAGAGAGCTAGCGAGAGAGAGAGAGAGAGAGAGTGAGATAAAGACAGAGATTAAAGAATGTTAAAAATGTTCCTACTCGATGTTGTTGTTGTTGTTGTTGTTGGTTTTTATTGTCCTTATTATAGTGTTTTGTGGGATTTGTTTGACTTTGGAACGGCTCGTTGCTGTTGTTATTTGGGGTGTTGTTGTATTTGTTTTGGTTGTTTTTGTTGTTGTTTCTTGGATTCTCTTTGTTGTCGTTGTTGTTTGGGTTGTTGTTGCTGTTGTTATTGCCAACGGTTCCTCTCGTCCTGGGACCTCATAAAACTGAAGTGGACACGAGCAGGAGAATTGAATGAAAACGTCCAGGAGAAGCGGCGGACGACGGAGTGGAGCAGCAGGGGAAGGCGAAGAGGAAGAGAAAGAGGAACGCAAATTAAGGGAAATGAGGAAGAAGCCCGAAAACGAGGGTGGGCGAAGTGTGGTGGGAAAAGAAACGATGCCAGAAGAGGGATTTGAATGGGAAAATGATGAGGAGCGGAAAATCATTTGCGGGTCCCTCGGGGTCGCTGGGAGGGAGAGAAGAAAGGAAGGCTAGAGGTGGAGAGAGAGAGAGAGAGAGAGAGAGAGAGGGAGGAGGAGGTGAGGCGACGCGGGACTAATGAAAAGCAACGAAAGGAACCGGCAATTTCGAGGTTGGTGGGGTGATGGAGAGGGGAAGGGCTGAAGGGCGGAAGAGGGAGCAACGGAAGGGCAAGCGAGCAGGATGTGAGGCGTAACGAGCACCACAAGGACCTCGAACACCACAAACCCCACGAAAACCGCAAGGACCACAGGGATTTAAAACTCGAATTCAAGACACGAGACAACTCGGCTCGACCCGACTCGACTCGTTCGCCTCAAGTGGAGGCGGAAGTTAACCGTTAAGTCGTCGTCGGATCGTCGCAATTTGAGTGACTTGTCATGACAACAACAGCGGCAACAACAACAACAACGATATCCTCCTCACACACACACACTGGCTTCCCGCTCAATCGGCTACTTGGACACGCGCGCCGACACCGAGGCCTCGCCAACCCCCATCCCTAACCCCCGCTCCTCTCCCCCCGTCCCGCGGTGCTCCCCTCTATCTCTCTCTTTCTCTCTCTCCCCATCTCCCTGCTCCGCTTCTGCGGTTCGCTTGGGTTTTTCCGCTCGCGCCCTCGTCGAGGACGTCATTAACGCATCTGCATGCAAACACTCGCTACTCCCTCCCTCTCCCTCCCTCTGCTCTGTCCCTGTCTCACTCTCACCTTTCCCCTTCCTGCGTGCCGCAGGGCCTTCGCCACTCGGCCGCGATTGGAGCCGCTCCTTCGCCACCTGCTGCGCATAATTTCCTCATAATTCTTCATTTTTGTGCCTCGTGCACGTCGCTGCCTCTCTCTCACACTAACCCTTTCTCCCTATCTCTCTCTCTCTCTCAATCTCTTCCTCTTTCGATCCCTCTGCCTCGCTTTCTCTATCGCGCTCCCCCTCGTCGTCACTCGCGCCCACCTCCGTTTACTACTAATTCCTCAAGCCACCTCTCGGCCACCTCATGTCGGCCTCACCCCTTCCCCCTCGTTATCCCCGCTCACTACACACTCCTCCTCCTCCCCCTCCCCCTTCCCCTTCCTCTTCACGTCGAGGTCCTCCTCTCTCGCTCGCTCCAACTTCGGGTTCGCTTCCCGAAGAAGGAGGCGGTTCTGCTCCCTCTCCTTCCCTCGTCCACCGCTTTCCTTTTCCTCACACATCCACCTCTCCCTCTCGCTCCCTCCCTCCCTGCTCGCTCTTCCTCCCCTCCTACACTCCCTCTTCCTCGCCCTTCGCTCCTCCGCTTCCCCTCCCCGTCTCCTCCCCGGCGGCGCCATCTTTTTACTGCCACTTGTGTCGCCGCCCTGGGTCTAGCTGGTTGTTGTTGTTGTTGTTGTTGTTGTGTCCTCCCCGGCTGGTTTTCCCTACTGGCTCGTTGTTGTTGCAGTTTTTGCTGTTAATGTTTCTAGTTGTTATTGTTATTGTTGGCAACTTGTTTGTTGTTTTTGTAGAATTTTGCGACTGTTGTTCGGGGATCGGAGGTATTGTTGTTGTTGTTGTTGTTGTTGTTGCTCCGGCCTTTTTGATGCCCTCGCAAAATGGTTTCCGAAGTGAATTTCACACCGGGCAGAGGCGGAACCAACGCGGCTGCCACTGTCCTCGATTGTCGTCGGTCGCTCGGCGACCTCCTCCCTCTTCCTCTTCCCTGCACCGCCTCCTTCCCCTCCCCTTCCCCTTCCCCTTCATCTCTCTCACCCTCACCCTCATCCTCCTTCCTCTCTGTCCCTCCAGCTGATCCTTCCACGTCTGCCTCGCTGCGGATCCTCTGGATCCTCTTCGTCCTTCGAGTCCTTCTGCTGGCTTGTTTTTCCTCCGGGGTCCTTTGCTAATGGTCGGTTGCTGTTGTTGTTGTTGTTGTGGCTCCTGCTGGTGTTCCTTCCCGCTCTCTCTCTCGCTCTTTGTCCTCTCTTCCTTCTCATCGTCGCTTCTCCTCCCTTCTCCCTCTCACACAGCGGTCGCTTCCTGCGAGCGTCACCTGTTTTGTCGGCGCGGCTCCAGCGGCTCCTGTTGTTGTTGTTGTTGTTGTTATCATGGCAGCAATGAACCGTTATAAATATAGTCACACGTGCACAAACTCACAGGATGCGCACAGGACACCGCAGCCTGCTCGGCAGGGTCCAGGAGGCGGATTCAGGAGTGGAAAACAATAACAAATACAACAACAACTACAGCAACAATAACAACAAGACAACAGCAACAAGAAGAGGCGGAAGAACAAAAACAACAACAACAACAACAATAACAATTACAACAACAACCCCAAGAGCAATTGACGTCCAGTGCATTTTCCTAAAGTCATGATTCATAAACACACACATGTGTGTTTGTTGTTGCATTGTTGTAATTCGCACAGTGGGACAAACCCAGATTCGCCATTCATGATTGCGGAATAGAATGGCAGACGAAACAATTTAAGCCAATCCCACGTTTATTTCGAATAATAAAACGAAGTAAAATGAAATGAAAGAGACGAATTTTGAAAATAACATTTATAAATCATCATTTTTGACTTTTTGACTTCGTACGAATTGCACTAATTTGTCGATTCAGTCTCTTCGCCTAACTTTGCTCCATTGAACTATTACACTGTACTATTTATCGTTCCCTCGCTTCCACGCTCGCCCCGTCGCCCTCCTTCTGCCACTTTCCTCTTTATTAAATTCATCATCGTTCTTTGTGCGCTCTTATTCTTTTTTAATAACTCTTTTTGTCTTTGGGTTTTCGCAATTTTTCTTTCTGTTTCTTCTTCCTTCCTCGTTCCTCGTTCCCCATTCCCCGTTCCCGGTTGCCGTTGGCCCGCTTCGTCCTGGGCATCCTCTTCCGCGCTTTGGGGCTTTTTGCAATAAATTCACAGTTGCCGCGATGCAAATTCGCCCTCTCACTCTCACACTCTCTCACTCCCTCCGACTCTGCACCTCTCGCTCGCACACTCGCCGAGACAGGGAAAGGACGAGCGCACAGACACCGACACACACACAGGCCCACTCACACGCTTGCATGTGGCGGGAAATAAATTTTTTATGATTTCGCCTGGCGAGCAATTCAGAAGCGACTCGACTTCCTTCCTCTCACCCTCACCCTCGCCCTCTCCCTCGCTCATTGTCTCCACCACCTGCCCCCTCTGTCTGCCCTGTTTCTGTCTCCCTCTCTCTCTCTCGTTCGGTCTCCTGCGTTTTTCCGCATGATTTTCGCTCCTGTGGCAACTGCTCTCGGCGGTTTTTCCGCCATCCGTCGGGCGTCTGCGAGTTTCACACCGTGTCGCTCTGTGTGTGAGCGAGTGAGTGAGTCAATGAATGTGTGTGTGTGTGGGTGTTTGTGTGCGTTTGCCGTAAGGTCAATCCGAGTGAAGCGCACAGACTTTTTCTCTCTCACTCCCTCCCTCTTCATCTTTGAAGTTTTTTCAATCGCAGTTTTCGCGGTTTCTATCATTGTTGTTGTTATTACTGTTGTTTTTGTGGCGATTGTTGTTGTTGTTGTGGCTACTGTTGTTGTTGCCGTTTGTCTGCCTTTGCTGCCGCCGTCCTTTTCGCCGCGATTTTTCGCCATGAAAATGCTAATTCGCCGCATAAATTCACAGCCAAAAGTAAATACGGGAAATGTTCGACTAAATATGCATAATATTTCACTGGCTTTTCATTGCTCTCTCACTTCTCTCCCTATCTCTGCCTCTGTCTCTCTCTCTGTCTCTGTGTCTACCGCTCTCCGTCTGCCCTTCGGCGCATTGCTGTTGCAACATCCCAGCGCGAAAGCCCTTTGTGACCTCTGCACAAGTTAAATATTTAAAACCTCCCCCATTTCTCTCGTTGCTCCCCCTCTTCCCTTTTTCGCCCAGTGCAATTTTCCGCCCCAGCTTACGGTAAGCAATAAAATGCACCTCGCATGCGTAACAAATGCGACGAGCTTTTGTAAAAAAAAAAAATCACAAAAAATTGCATCCCAAAAGTTCGTGCAGGGAGGGACGAAAAACGCTCAAATTCGCTTTTCAATTGCGGCCCGTGGAGGCGGATGCGACAGGTGGGGGTTGGGGGCGACTGAGTCTACTTTGGCTAATAATATTTGCTTTGACCAGATGCTAATATCCAGTCAATGGAGTCCGTTTGTGGGAATTTCAATGCGCCGACGAAAATTGCGGCGAGGAAAAAGAAATTGCTTGATGATTTTCGAACTTCGTTGGATTTTTAGAGGATTTGAAGAGAAATGATTAGATGATTTCAAAAGGATTTTTATATAATTTTTTATACGTGCTGTTAGGGAATGTGCGGAGAATATTTAATACCATGTTCAACCGATTTGTCGAGGATTTTCTACAGAATTTTTTCACGAATTTTCAAGGATTTGTACAGTAGGATTTTTACGCTTTTTTTTAGGGAAGTTTAAATGGAATTTTGAAAAAAATTTTGGATTATCTTTTGAAGAGTTTTTAGTGAACGTGGACGTAGACGTATTTTGGCGAATTTTCGGAGCAACTTTTCGCATAAGACGGAGCAGCGATTGATGGATTTTAGTTCAAATGCAATATTGGATTTAGAAAGAAGCCGAACGGACTTCAACTTTTCCCCCATGGACGCGACTTTAAAATCAATCACCACTGTGTTTTGTGGCCTCTGCTGCTCCCTTCAAGCCGAAATTCCACGGTGATCCCGGCCGACCCCCCAACCCGGCGGACTCGTGTTTCCGGCCGCAAGGGTCCAGCCCTTGATTTGCTCCTGGTGCGGAATGCAGGACGATGGCGTTGTTGTTGTTGTTGTTGCGATCACTTTGCTCTGCGGCCATCGAAATGCATTTCGATCCCATTGACAATCAGTTTGAATTTCCGGGAAACCGCAAAATAATTTAACAAGTTTCCGAATTAATTTAAATGCACGCCCGAAGCCGGCAACAAACAACAGGCAAAAACAACAAAACAACAGCAACTGTCGAGCACAACAGGAACTGGGGCTAAAGGCAGGAAACAGCAACAAAAGCCACGAAAATTGACGTGAAACAAAACAAAAATGTTTTCACTGGATCAGAGCTTGTGTTTTGCTTATTTTTGGGGATGGGAGCCATTGTCGATGTATGCGCGTGTGTGTGTGTGTGTGTGAGAATGCCTAATTTACATGTGTTTTTGTGTTTGTTGCAATAACAACAACAATGGCAGTAACATATTTCCATTGGCAAAACGATTTTCGAATGAAATATAATAACAAAAACTGAAATATCAATTGGTCGAATAAAAATACAACAACACAACAGATGAAAAACACCATTTACAACAACCATCATTTCGTAAATATCTGAAAACCCAACGACTAAAACAACATTTGCGAATTACAACAAACATGAACAAAAACAAAAATTGACGAAAATAGAAATTGACAATAGAGAGCATAAAAACAATTGCAGCAACAACAACTGCGAGAACAACAATTAGCTACACGGCGAATGCAAAATATTTCGTTTGAAAATTTTTCGATGGTCGGGAGAAAGAGAGAGAGCGAGGGGGGGAGAGAAGGGGGTGGTAGCGGTAGAGGCCCTCGTTGGGGGCGTGAAGGGAAGGGAGGGGAAGGGGAAGGGGAAGGAACCAACGTCGGTCCTGCCGTTAATGCGGAGAGCAAACAAAACTATTCCAGACAGAGAGAGAGAGAGGGTGTGGCTCAAAACAATTCCGAATTATGCAAAAATTCCACCGAACTCGACACAGATCCCTTGTAATAACCCACTTATCAAGCAACTAGCAAATAACCAAAACAAAAACGGAAACATAAACAAAGTCGAGCTTTTAAACTTCTCTCGCCGCACTCGGGAAATTGTTCGAAATTGTTCGTAGACTTTTCCACTTTTTTATTATATACTGGTTTTAATTGCTGCCAAATTTTTTTTTGGATAAAAAATTGAGAAAAATTTCAATTTAAAATCTGACTAGTCAAAGTTAAAATAGCATTTTAAATTCAACTTCCTAATTACGACGCAGGTACGAGTAATATTAAAATAATCTCCTGCTACTGTTACCATTGATTGCGGTCCCTAATCCTGCGATCCTCCGCTCGCGCCAAGCCACGCCCACCACACGAGTGTCGGAGTTGACCGGCGGAATTCGCGTGGGTCGCGGGAACGAACAGCAAATAAATGAGCCATCAAAATTTCGTTATGTCGTTAAATTTGAAAAGTTCATTTGCATTTAATGCGATAAATACGAATCCACCAGAGAAGGGCAGAGAGAGAGAGAGAGAGAGAGAGTGAGGGCGAGAGAGAGAGAGCGGTGGGAGGCGTCCGTGGCGAGGTCGAGTCGAGGGGGTGTGGGGATTTTTAAATACCCTACAAGTGGCATTATAAGTCACGCTCTGCTCTTCCTTCGCCTGCACCCTTTCTTCTCGCTCTGCTTGTCGCTTTCTCCGTTGGTTTTTCTTCGTTTGTGGTGCAGTGAAAAATGATTTATAACAACAATAAAAACACCAACAATAACAACAACAACAACAACGACAATATCAGCAATATTTCCGCATATGGCGGGATTGTTTTCCTTGTTTTTTGTTGCAGTTGTTTCTGTTCCTGCCCCACACAAATGCATACAACGATAACAATAACAACGACAACGACAACAACAACAATGGGAACAATGGGAGCTATAAAAACAGCATCAAAGTTTTAATTTGTATTTCAATGCTTCTGCCTCCACTGTGTTGTTGTTGCGTTTTGTTATTGCTTTGCTGTTACTGTTGTTAATGAAGGAATAACAACCAGGGGGCTAACTATGTAAATGCGCCTGCTTGTGTTGGTGTTCGTGTTCGTGTGAGTGTGTGCGTGTTAATGTTGAGCTCAGAAGCCAGCCAGGGAGTTCGCTCGGTTTTGCTTGTGTTCCTCCCAATTTTTAATTCAGCTTTTATGCTATTTTAAGCTCCCAAACCGGAGGGACTGGGAGGGAAACACGCGTGGAACATGTTTTTCTTACAAAGTAAAACCCGCGTGCGTGTGTGTGGGTGGGCGCGGTTCGAAGTCCTTCCGAGTCCTTGTTTGCCCTCCCTCTGTAACTGGAGGGGATCCGGACCCGATCCGCATCCTCGAGGCAGGAAGCAGTTCCCACAAAGCGCTGAAAATGCACGCATAATTAACGAATTTGCCATTCCTTCTTCGGCCGAGAATTATCTTGATTTGCAAATAGTTTTCATCTCAACTTTCCATCTTTAAAATGCCCAATACTAATATAATAAAAGTGCAAACAAATATTATAAACAAATATGATGAAGAAATATTACATAAATATTCCACAGAATTAAATAAATATTTCAAATGAGGAAGAAATTGGGATTAAAAGTATTTATATATTATTATGAAAAGTTAATATGTATAGTAAATATAAATGAAAAATAATGACAAAGGCTAATCTTGAGGATAATAAGATGTCTCCTCCTAACTGCTACGAAAAGTCCATGGCTCTTACTCGCTATGAAGGACCATGCCAAATCCTATTAAAATCTATTCAATTTCTTCATCTCATTTGACTCATCATCTCCCTGAGACCGCGAGACGCCGTGACCTGCCCCATGACCTCTGCCTTCCTTCGACAAGCCCCAACTGGAACCCACGATTCGCAAGGAAGGAGGCAAAGTTGAAGACGAGGCTTCAGAAGAACTCACTTTGCTCTCACTCCTTCCATCGCACCGCACCGTCGCTCTCCTCCTTTTTATATTACAATTTCCCATCCACTCTGTCTTACCTTGGAGTATCGCAAGTTGCTGTGGCCGCAGGATAATCTTCGTAATTGCTGCTGAAACACTTTGCGAACTCAGATCAGAGCTCGGTTCCCGGAGGACGCGAGGAGTGGGAGGGTGAAGGAGGAGATGATCCTGGAGTCGGGAGTTTCCACACGGCACCGGGACTGAGAACGATAATTAGAACGAGCTACAACTACAACAACCACGGCTGCCACTATCGTCGTATTAACTTTTTTGAGATCTATTTGTGCACCTGTATCGATGTGGTTGTTGTTGCCCTGGTTCTTGTTCTGTCGGTGTCATTTTTGTTGCTGTTGTTGTTGTACTAGTTTTTTTGAAGCGCTGTTGCAAGCGCAGTTGTTGTTAGAAGAAAACTCTTCAAATTATGAAAATTAAAGGGAGAACGAAACAATGAAACGTCGAAAGGAAAGAGCGAAAGAGACAGCACGAGGCTCATTGTTAAGCCAACAACCTCCTCCTCTCTCTCTCACTCTCTCTCCTACGAGAGGATAATCATTTTAGCTTGATGCCTGAAAGAGAGCGAAACAAAGACGAGAAGTGGCGAAAAGGACGAAGACAAAGGATTGCAGGACAAGACGAAGACGAAGGATCGCAAGGAATGAGAGTGAGAGTGAGGGAGAGAGAGAGAGAGAGAGGCTGGAGCGGACGCCAAGAGGCAGCTGGCGAAGGACGGGCAGCGGTCGCAGGACTAAAGTGGAGGGAGCTGAATAGGAATCGACGGTGGAAAAAATGTAATCATGCCCTTCAGCAAGGACTCTCCGCGTCTTCGCCAGAACGCGAGAAATTGTTAAGACGACGAGGGAAAAAATCATAGACGAACGCACAAAGGGACGAGGGGACGAAAGTTTATAATTACAAATTTTAAAACTTAATTTGACTCAAATTACTTTCTCGCTTCCATCGCCGGAAAGTTTGAGCATAAAACCAACGACAGCAACAACAGCAACAACAGCATAATTCACTGCAAAAACGACAACAACACAATCTAGTACAACAACAAGAACAACTGCAACAACAATAAGAGCACAATCCAGTGCAAGAACCATTCACACAATCCATTGGAGCAACAACAATGAGCGGAGACCTCAGAGGACCAAGAAATAAAGTAGAATTCGCTGTGGACGCCACTCAAGTGGCTCTGAGAATGTGGGTGCGGGTGTGGGACAGAAAGAGAAGGCAGGCGAAAGCGGGAGAGAGGGAGAGAGAGAGAGAGGGGAGACATTCCTCCGACTGGGCTGCGGGGCTGGTCTCAGGGCTGACGGCGCGAGTGACAGGAAAATATCAAGTGTCTACTGGAGGACGTTTCTGTTTAGAATTTCATCCCTCGCCTTCCACCTGGCCGTAGGTGCCGGCGGGTGTGTGTGCGCGTCAGTGTGCGTGTGTGTGTGGCACGTCCTTCGAGTGACTTCGCTTCTGGGTGTCGATTTTCTTGCCTCGTCGTTGCCCCTGCTGCCTCTGGGAGAAGAAGCAATTATCTGCAGCCAAGGAATTCACTCTGAGAGTTCTCGAAATGTTTGCGCTCTCGTTTTCCGTCTCTGTGGGCGCCGAAGCCATTGAAACGCTTGGGTGTGGAAGTCATTTAATTGTCTTCAAATTCCCATCGAAGAGAGATTGCTTTAGACGCGAGCATTTCTGGGAATTAAAAATGATTTGGTGAATACGATTCTTTATCATTTCCTTCATTTGTCTTAGCATTATCATTCCTCTTTCTCTTGTTGTTCTATTTCCATTTCCAAATATATTTTAGGTTCAACTTATATTTCTAAAT
The DNA here is from genome assembly GCA_947389925.1 of Coelopa pilipes. Lineage (NCBI taxonomy): Eukaryota > Metazoa > Arthropoda > Insecta > Diptera > Coelopidae > Coelopa > Coelopa pilipes. The sequence continues at coordinate 62,693,100 of OX376696.1, read as the reverse complement.
AATTTTGTCTTAATTTCGCATGTTCGCCTTACATAAGTTCCATTAAAAAAATGATCCCACTTTCTTCCTTACTCTAACATTTCTTATAATAACGTTTTCCTAATTGTTATTTTATTTCAAAATTATTATTTGGCTTTACGTTTTCAATTTATTAATTCGACGTATTTATACATGTCTATTATATACATACTATTTTTAATTGCTTAATTTAAATTTAGAAAATACAAAAATATGAAGGATAAATATGAAAGGATGTTTACTACATATATATTTTTTAAAATGTTGTTTAATTATGAAGGATAATGTTTGATTTTAATTTATACTAAAACCTCTTTGTATCCTCTTTGCATCTGAAGAATTTTCAATTCAATATGTTTTAATTTTTTAACGCTCTCTATTTATTTGTTTTTAGTTTTATTCTTTTATTTGAATAATTTACCATACTTAGTATTCCCCATATAGTTCCCCTCAAAGGCCTAGTGGGCTGCTCGAAGTCGGACAGCAGGTCCTGCCGCAGTTTCCTCATTTACCGCCCCCGCTCTCCTGAGCCCCCGATCTCTCTTTCACTCTCGCTCGGCACTTTGCCTTCCGGTTGTTCATAATTAAAACCATAAAATTGTCCGCAACAAAAAGAAACCAGCAGAAACCTGAAGTTGTAAAATGAAACGATTTCCTCAAAGCCAAAGGGAGAGGGACGAAGAGAGAGAGAGAGGGAGGGAGAGAGGGAGGAGGGTGGATATTTTTGTTCTCATAACATTTCACTTAACCACTCACCTCTTTAATTTTCCGACAGTTAAAATAAATTATTTAAAAGAAAATTGCTCAAAGTGAAGTGGAAATGCGAGCATAAACGACGCATTCTCTCTCTCGCTCCTTCTCGCCCCATCTCTGTCGCCCAGCAGCTCCCCGCGCTCCTCCTGCCCCTCTCGGCGGCTCGGTGAGAAGGACTTCGTCCGGAGCAGGAAGGACCGCCGGACCCGCTGGGGTTTTGACGTCGCTCGCAGCGCCGTTGACACAGTTTAAGTGGGCGGCGGCGCTGCGAGGGCGTGGCCGGGCTGGGCTGGGGCGCAGGACAGGGGCGAGCGGCAGAACAAGAGTCGAATTGAGGGAGGGAGGGGGAATTTTTTACATTCTATCCGCATAAAAACAAGAGAAAGCAGGCCCTGATAAAAATCATGCCGCGGGAGTGAGGGCCGGTGGTAGAGGGAAGGGATGATGACGATGAGTAAAGAGAGAGAAAGAAAGAGAGAGAGAGATGGGCAGTGCACGGTGGACGATTATGGGAGAGCAAAGAAGTTTGGAGAATCGGAAGACGAAAAGAGTTCCAACGATCTGAGGTGGCGAAACCTCAATTATTGAGCTTTCTGAACTTTTTCCTGTTACGGACAATTTCTCTAGCTGTCTATTGCTAACAACAGTTTGCTGTTGTTTTGTTCTTGGCGGTGCAGGGAAATTTGCCATTTGTTCGGTACTGAGAGAAAATTAATTTAACCTGCAGCAAAACACAGCGATCTCGGCAGCAACTACAAAGAGAGGGAGGGGAATTCTAAAAAAACAACAACAACAGCACCAATATTGCTGAGGAAACCACTGAAATAACAACAACCACAACAACAATATCAACAACAGAACCAAAAACCGCTCGCAACATTCCGGAAACCAGAAAAATTCAATCTTTGGATGCGCAGCGATGGCTGCCGGAAGTGCTCGCCAGTCGAGCAATGAAGTTACCGCTCTCCCTTCCACCCCCTTCCTCTCGCCGCGTCGCTGTCTCACTCTTTCACTCGGGATAGTCCTCGGTCCATCGGGACTCCCTTCTCCATCTCCCTCTCCATCAAGCTCTCGTCCTCCTCTGCACTGACAATCGTTCGAGTTGGAGAACAAACAGAGAATTTTGTGCAAGAGAGAGAGAGAGAGACGGGGAAGAAGTGAGGGAAAAGACACGAAAAAGATGGGGAAAAGACACAGGGAAGAGATGGCAGGAAGAGATGGCGAGAAAACAAGTGGAACGGCAGCAGGAACTCTGTGCAAAATTAAATATCCTCCAAGAAAATCGTTGAAAGATTCTCGAGATTTCATTTTCTGCCATATTGTTTGTTATTATTTTACTTGTTGGCAATTGTTGCGACTCGTTGCGAGCTCGATGAAGTTATTGGGGAAATTTCGTCAAGCCAAACAGACTTGCAAACCTAATGCGATCTCTAATAGAATAACAATAGAACAATAACTGCGACAACATTGGACAAAATATCTGAGGATGGAGAGAACAACAAAAGAAATGTAAATAAATAATCATAAGGTAGAGAAATCAAAACAGAAAATCCCATTTGATTGAATCAAGGTTTGAAGGAACTCCCGGAAAGAAAATGCAATTAAAATATATTTCGACCAATGAAAAGTGAACTTGGAACTAAAAAGACAAACGAAGGACCTCCGTTCGATTTTAGAAATTTCACTCGTAATCCGTTTATGGTGGATTTCAGTGTTTAAAGTTTCGATTCAGAAGATCCTTCAGTAATTTGAGGAGGTTTCGGGGAAAACTGGATTTCACAACAGGTGAAAATTGCTGTAAGGTGAAAATTTCATCACATTCGGAATTCGAGGAATTTCAAGATCTGCTTGAAAGGCTCTTCTGTTGAGTCTTCCTGGAATTATCCGCAAAATCCCAAGCATTCGTCTCATCCCACTCTTTCTATTTTCATCTATTTTCTGTTTTGCTCATCCCTCGCTTTCGCTCCATCCCACTCGTTCGCTCCGTAGCTCTCCTTCTAGTGTGGCAGCCGAATTTGTAGACCTCCCGCTGTGATCGCAGAGCTCCAGGAAAAGTACGAAATCTCCTGGAAATTGTCATTCGAACTTCGTCTCTCTACCTCTTTGTGTGTCGCTGTCTCCTTCTCCCTCTCTCTCTCTCTCTCTTCTCATGTTCCTTCGTTCCCTCTAATTCCCTTTCCGATAATGATTAACCTGCGGGTTCGCGGAAATTTATGCGAAACCCTTTCTAAGGGCTCCGAATATTTATCAAGGCATTTCCATCCCCATCGCCGCCCGCCCCGCCCCGCCGCGGCCTCGCCCCCAGCTGCATTAATCACGGAGATGAAAGGAGAAGATCGAGCCAGAGAGGGGGAGAGAGAGAGGGAGTGAGTGGAGACGAAGTGCGAGAGGTGGAAGTGAATGATAGGGAGCAAATAAATAAAAGCCAAATTGCGCTGCCGTTGTTCGTGGCTTTCAATTAACCAAACGATGTAACCGAAGTGGAACAAGCAGAGAGCGCAGTCGAAGAAGGGGAGGGAGAAATGATGGGGCAACATAAACAACTGAGAAAATAATTACCATTCGAGATTAAATTTACTTAAGCTTTAATTAATAACGAATTGAATCTCATTATTTTCATTACAACTCATTCATAATTCCATGCGAGCCACAGAGCGTAGAACAGTAGTAACAACAACAGAAACAACAAAAACGGCAAAAAAGAACACGGCAACAACCACTGGAAGGAACAGCAACGAAACCCTCATCAAGAACACCAACCAATACAAACACACCTACAGCCAGCAGCCAGACGCTCCACAGCAGCAGCAACAACAACAACAAAGGTCTCGTTGTGGGCGTCAGTCGTTGGTCGTTGGTGGTTGTGGGGGAGTGGCTCGGGTGGCGGCGCCCTCTGGGCATAGGAAATGAAATCTCAACGAAAATTACGTGGCATCTGAAGACGAAATCGTAATTACAATAAAATAAATGTTCGCCACACCAAGTGGTCGAGGGCCCGGACAGCGAACGAGCGGCGGACGGACGTGGGACGATCTACAACGACGACTGTTTATGTGTCCGTGTGGGTGTGGGTGTTGGTGTGTGTGTGTGCGTGTGGGGCGCTGTGGTTGATTATGGAGCGTCGGTGTCGGCCGTACCAATTAAATAACGCTCAAATTTGTAGCCCAATTAGGGTGAATTTGTGGTTATTGGCATTCAACAGCCACGGTCATAACGCCGGCTCTCGCACACCTCCGCCGTCCGCCGTCCGCCGTCCGCCCGCCCACCGGACAGAGGCGGGGCTGCCGAACCTGGAGCCTGAAGCGGCGCCGGTGTCGACGCCGCGAAACCCCAAATGAAGATGGAGTGCGTAATTAGTAGGTAAGTGAAGCAGGCGGATGCATAATAATTAATTCAGTATCCGCCGACGCCACCAGCCATGGCGAGCATCGACCTTGCCTGGAAACGGCGGGGATGAGTGAAAGGAAGGAAGGAGCGACAGAGAGAGAGAGAGAGGGAGGGAGAGAAGGCCAAGGATATTGATGTTCGGCAAAGCACCAGTTGATGGGCCACAGTCAAAATGAGCAGAAACAAAGACAGATAATGGTAAAAAATTGAAGTCAGTTCATGAAAAATCTCTTCGGTGAGAGGAAGGTGGAGGGAGAGGGAGAAGAGGTAGAGAGGGAGTAAGAGCTAGAGTGAGAGAGTGGAATAGAGAGGGTGAAGGATGGATGGAGAGAGGTCTGAGTCATTTGTGTTTCCTGCCACTTCCCCATCAAAAGCGGTAATGGAGCGTCGATTTTTCTTGCTTTACTTATTGTTGTTGCTAAATGGCTTTGTTGTGATGGCTTTGTGATATGGGTGTAATTGTTGTTGGTTGGACATCAATTGTGGGAAGCTTCTCGCCTCTGCCTCCGTTTCCGCTTCGATTCTCCCTCGGTGGATCGCAATTTTTTCGCAGCAATTAATTAATGGAAATTATTAGATAATGTGAGTAATTTTCGCTTTTAATTGAAAAATATTTCTAAATTTATTATCCAATAAATCCATAGAAATACTTATTATTCATAAAATCGAAGAAAGGAATTTGAATATTTCAATATTATTTTGAATAAAATCAAGTATAATTATTTTATATAAATATTACATATATTATTTAGAAATATAATTCAGAAAGCGTCATGAAAAACATCTTGAACTCAATTTTTCGATTTTTTTTATTTTCTTATTTTTAAACCTTTCTGACTTTAAACCTTGTTTGACGTTTTCACATTATATTCATTGGAATCCTTTATATTGCGTCGGTCTTTATTACTTCGCATCTCTTCTCCCTCTCGCCTACTCTTCTGCGTATTTTTACAGCACATTTTCGCGCTAAGTAGGGTTTATTGCAATTTTTTTAATTAGTCTGGAGCGAAATTGGTGCAATTTCATTTCAGTCTCGCTCCCCCCGTTTCTCACGCCCTCTGCCTTTTTTGTCTTGCTCTCCGTCTCTCTCTCTGCCTCTCTCTCTTTCCCCGAGAACGACCTCTTTTATTGTTATGGCCAAACTGCTTGTTAATGTTTGGCGTTTGCTCGCCTTTCAACCTTCTTTAAGCGCCGTCGTCGTCGTCATCGTCGCGTGTACGTCAAGTTCTGTCCAAAGAGTGGGAGTGGGATGGATAGAGAGTGAGAGTGAGACGGAGGGTTTGCGAGCCAAGACGAAGGAGAACAAAAGATTTCATGAAATAATTCCACATGATGGATGAGTTGAAATCCTTTGGAATTTATCAGCATCATCATCATCACCATCGTGGTCTGTGGCCGAGGGGACAGCAGAGGGGAAGAAAGAGGGAGAGGGAGAGGGGAGAAGGGAGCAGAGAGAGAGAGAGAGAGGGAGAGTGAGAGATAGGAGGAGAAAGTGTTTATTTTTATTTAAATTAACACGGATCTTGCGAGTCCGTCCGCATGCCGTCTTAAGCAAGGACAGGAGAGAGAAAAAGAGAGCGACTCCTTCTCTCTCCGGCATATATTTTTCCTCTCGCTCGTCTATTCTCTATGTGCCTATCTCCCTCCCGCACACATGTTGACTGTCTTTCTCTCTCTCTCTCACTCTCGGGAGAATTTATTACGCATAAAACTTGCGTTTTTCCTGGGGCTTTCGTTACAGCAACAAAACCACAGCGCCGAGGGAGTGAAGGACGAAAAAATTGTGGCTGCGAAGAGGGAGACGGATGATCTGGTTGAGTGTATGTGTGTGTGTTTGTGTGTTGGTGGCGCTTCTCGGAGAAAAGCTTCTTAAACTGAAACCGAAATGCGTAAATTTGAGGCTTAACTCGAGGAACAAAGACCGAAAGCTACAACAACAGCAAGCACAGCGGATGATGGGGAAGTTTTCAGAAAAGGGAGAGGGCGTGGAGCGTGGAGGTCATTTATGGGCTTCGAAAATTCAGCCATCTCCCTCCCACTCGCTCGCACACTTGGTGTGTAATTTTAATTATGAAAAATAAGTCGAGCCAACCGAATGAATATTTCAAATGCTTAAAGAGCAGCGCCTTCGGAGAGCGGGCGACGCCAGGGCGAGGGGAGGACAAGGCCATGAAAGAAGAAGAAGAAGAGGAAGAGGAAGAGAAAGAAGAGGATGGTGGGCGGTAAGCCTGGGAAGTGGATGCAAAATGCGGCTCGACGCCGAAAGCCAAATTGAAGCGCAGAACCATAAAGGATTATGCGATCCAACTTCTGCTTGCTCATCCTCTGCTCCCCCTCTCTTTCGCTCCATCCTTCTTCCCCTTCCGCCCCTCTCTTTCTACATCTTCTTCCTCTCGCCCCCTCCAGAGTCCCTGCCCTGGGATCTTCTAATCATGCTGCCTTTCTCTTCTATTCTATTTCCCCGCCATCTCCGGCGCCACCGCATGCTCTTCGTCGCCCTGTCCCTCTCTCTCTCTCTCTATCTGCCCTGTTCTCTCTCTTTAGCTGGTCGTTGGGTTCATTTGGCTTGTGGTGGTGTTGTTGTTGTTGTGGCTGTCGTGAAACTCGCGGGAAATTTTCTAAAATCATATAAAAGAAAATTACGCGAATAAACAATGGGACAAACAGACAAACCAGCTCTAACAAATGAGAGGATATGACATGAGAGAGAGAGAGAGAGAGAGAGAGAGAGAGGGAGACTGAAGAGAGAAAAAGAGAGGGAGAGAGAGAAAGAGATAGCAAGAGCTGGGTGAAGGACGAGTTATGGGTTTGAGGCTTTGAAAAGTTTTCGAAGCGAGAGAAACCGAGGGAGGACAAGAAGAGGAAAGAGCTCTGATGGAAGGAGCCAAGGGGGAGAGAGAAAGAGAGGGAAAGACCGCGCGACAGAGATAGCAGGAGTGAGTGAGTGAGAGAAATGACCGATTAATTCCGAGACATTTAACAGTTACGAGCTTATCTGGTATTTTTCAACCCATTTAAATGTGTGATTAGCGCTGAGTGTTTGTGACACTTGGCGGAAGGGCGCGCGAGCGAAGGAGCGAAAGAGAGGGGTGGGGACGAAGAACAAGGGCGCAATATTCGGAGGGTGGGAGACCCTCGGAATGTCTTGTAATGAATTTTTCATTGGGGCAACGGGAGGAGACGAAGCAGGAGGACGCCAAATAATGACGCGAGGAAGAACTTGATGGGATTCGAAAGACTCGAAGGGCTTTTACGGATTTGTTGGCGTCGTTGGCTGGGCGGAACCTCTTTGTGTCACCAGTAACCCCATAATTAGGCTTCCTTCATGGTCCAAAAGGGGTTCGAACGAATTGAGAAGTGGAGAATCTTGAAACCATAGAAACTTAAATTATTTAAATTGAATTAAAAGTTGAATTCTGAACACTTCTGGATCCGATGAAAATTTGCTTTGAATCGTAATTTTAAATATTTTTCTTTTAAATTATGTAGAAATAAAATAGACAAAACATTGAATCGGTTGCGTTGTCAATCGCACTTTTCGCACTCGCATTTTCCCTCCCTCTTTCCCTCCCATTCTCTGAGTTCCCTGTCCTTCGCACCAGGACGACGATGTGGAGAACCTTTTAATGCCGCTCACAATTATCGAATTCACTTGAACATCAAACGCAGAAAATATACAGGGGAAATGCAGAGAAAGAAAATAAAAAAAGGTTAAATAAAATGGAAACCAAAAGAAGGAAATGAAATGGAGAATAGAGTGAACGGAGAAAATCTTCCCGTCCCTCCTCAGTTGCTGCGCAAATAATTGCTTTAGCATAAATTTCACCCAAAATCCACTTTGCACGCTCGCCAACGATTTCCTGCAGCTCTCCTTTGCAGGCGCCCTCGCCCTCTCTATCGCACCTCCGCTCTGCCCGGCTCCACAGCATTTTTCTCGCTCTCGCTTCCTCTCAATGGGCAACCAATAAGCAAGGAAATGCTCCTAAAATCACACTACAAGTAAACTCAAAATCAGCGTCCGCTCGGAACCACGAAACCGACCAACTCACCGACCACCCGAACCCAATCGAAGTGCCACCGAAGCAGCTAGAGAGTGGTAGAGAGGGCGAGAGAGGGAGTGCGACAGAGAGAGAGAGAGAGAGAGAGAGAGTGAGAGAGAGTCCTGGAACTGGGGAAGAAAGAAAGAACGTAATGGAACGTGAGGATCCGTGGGAAACTTTTCAATTTCGGAATCCATTTGAGTTCCTTTCGAAGTGTTCGTGGCAGTGGTGTGGCTCTTGTTGTTGTAGTTTGTTGTTGTTCCTGTTGTATTTTTTCTTGTCGCTTTGCATTTGTTGTACTTGCAGATGTCGTATTTGTTGCTTCTTCGCCTCGGAATAATTTCTTAAGTTCAAAGCAAACACTTTTATCGTGCGTTTGCTGTAAGTTTACCACAAATGTATGTGTATGAGTGTGTACATCTGCTTGTAGCAGTGAATACAGATATATATATATATATTCATGCACGTGTGTGTGCATGAGTATGTGGGTGCCTCCGAACATATTAGTGTGTTAATATTTGAGTTTTCGGAGTAGATTTCATGCAAATGACATTTTTTCCACCCCTCCTCCGTCATCATCATCTTTATCTGAGCTCTTCTCCTGTTTTCGTTCTGGTTCCCATCGCAGCACTCAGAAGTCTACAAATCGATTTCTAGTTGAAACTTCGGGATTTTATTTTGAATTATTCTTCAGCATTTAATAAAGTAAATTTAGTGTTTCTACCCTATTTTACTAGTTTTATATGTATTAAACTCGTATATATTTTTCTTTTATTACTCTTGAATATAAACTTAATTAAATGTATATTTAATGTATATTTCAATATTTTTGCTTCTTCCTCTATTTTGCTAGCATACTAGGATTATTTCGACTTTGGGGACTTTCGATTTTCTCGATTTTGGGTGCTCCCAGGAATTTATTTGAAACCAAGCTTCTCAATGTCAAGGATTTTCAACAAATTTCCGTAGCCGAAGACAAAAATAAACAAGTTTTACTCAACAACCTTAACAATGTCGTGAGTCATCGAACTGGATGAGTCCACAATGAATAATTGTATTTCAAATTGTATAATCCTTGCTATAATATGTGTTTAAGATTTACCTCAAATTTCCTTCCATAGTTTTAATGAATTTTCCTTCGCTCCTCACTCTCGCTCCATCCGCAGCCCGGAGTAATTAAAATAATCAAAACCGAAACGCGAGGAGTTTGCCAACGTTTGAGTACACACTTCACTCAATTAGGAGTCTGACATTTCCTATGTGTGTGACTCGCTCACACATTCCCATCCACATCCAGCTCTGTCGCCCATTGAGTTTCTCCGTCTCCGTCGCTCGACACGTTGTGTTTAGCCTCAGAAGCAAGGAGTCGGAGCTGGAGACGAGGACGTTGGCGGCGTAGGACCGTCGAGAGTGACGCGGAGGACCGAGCGACGGATGGGAGGGCGTGGCGCGAATGACGAGTGCGTCGAAATCCAGAGCGCGGATCGGATTTTGTTCTCCGATCCTAGAAAAGTTGATCGGAACAATTTAAGAGCGGGTAAAAAATTCGAAGAACAGTATAGAGAAGGTCAGGAAAATGCCGGAAATGTAAGACTTGAATACCAAAAATGATTACGGAGTAAACCATAAACAAGGATGTAGAGAAGACCACACCATATAAAACTAAACGAAATTAAGAAAATCAGACCGAAACGATGAAGAATTTACATGATGATGACGATAATGACGTGAATTATGATGACGCTGGCTCCCGGAGATAATTAAAGTAAAGTATACGACTGCGGTGATGAGCATGTGAACGATCAGGCGACGGAATATGTCACGAGGACGAACGACGACGATGGAGGAGTTGCGGTGGATGGGGATGGGGATGAGGGTGTGGGTGGTGGTCGGGGGCCGCAGAGAGGGCCGATGAGAATGTGGAAGCCGACGTGGTTGCTGAAGAGGCTGTGGCGGTAGATGTGGCTGGGGATGCGAAGCAGGATCTCGAGGAGGATGTGGTTGTGGAGGATGATATGCTGCTTGTGGTTGATGACGATAGCAACGAAGACGAAGACGACGGCGATGGCGACGGCAACGACGACGAGAACGACAAGGATGATGCATCCTAATGGCGTCGACTCTTTATCCGAAATTCAATTTAAATTCAGTTGAAAATCTCATTAAAATAGTCATAATTAAATGTCAACATATGCAAATAGACTCTAAAGTTGGGTTGAGATTTAAATTTTCAATTTAAATACGGAACAGATACACAGACCAAACACGCGCAACTACACTCGCATACACGTAGGCGTATATGTGTTAAAATATATGGTTGTATATGGCCAAAGAATCACTCATTTAGAGACATGAAACACACACAACGATGGCAGTTGATGAAGATCTACGCAGGCAAGCATCTATTTTTCATTGCACACCCTCACACACGCAGAGTCACGTGCGTATGTGTGACACGTAGCCTGGGAAGTAATAGTAGACCACACACATACAGATGAGGAGAGAAGCGAGCATATTTTCATCAGAACGGAAGCCTGTCAGTTCAAACAGGCAGAGAAAGCTGCATCACGGCTCTTTCTACCACACACACATCATCCATCCACACACATTTCTATCCTCTCCCTCTCTCTCTCACACCCTGATACAGTGTCTTCCTCTCTCTCTGTGCTGTGCTGTGTGAGAGCAGGGCTGTTGTGTTAATTTAGCCCGTTGTCAACTTGGGTCCGTGTGCTGGATGTACTCGATGTCTGTCTGTCTATCCGTCCATCTGTTTCCCGTACCCTCCGTAGGTCTCTCCCTCCGTCTGTCCGTCTGTCCGTCGGTCTGTCTGTCCCCGTCGATCTCACTCAGTTTGCGGGAAACCCTGGACATCTCTCTCGTATAGTTTTCTCAAAAATTAAATCGAGTTTCGATCGAAAAATCGTTGTCAGAACGAAATTAAATTGTCCAAAATTAAAAAACAATTCCCAATTTTACAGAACGTTCACACAAACAAACACATACGTGTGTACTTGTTGTGTGTGTGGTGAACAGGAGCACGTTCTATGAATATCTATAGCTTATAATAACAACAAAATACAAATACACACATGCAGTCAGCCGTTCACACAGCGAGACGACGTCCTCACTTACATGCATAGGTTATCACACACATACCAGCACATTCATGCACACACTGATACCCACACACATACATACACAGAGCTCAGTAGTGAATTCCACAATAGTTTTCAATTTGTTGTGGAGATGAAGCAGACGTTGATGGCGCGTGAACGTGAGCGAGGGAGAGGGAACGAAAGAGCAAGGGAAGGGCGAGAGAGAGAGAGAGAGAGGGCACGAGGGAGAGAATACGGTAGAGGAAAGAGAGGTTCGAAGTGAATCTTATCAGGAAGAAGTGGACAATTTAATGAAGTTTCAAGATTAGCATTTGCAAAATTTGCATTCGAGAAGGAGGACGGACAGGGGAAGGGAAGGGAAGGGAAGGGAAGGGAAGGGAAGAAGGAACTAAGAGCGGCAATTGAGCAGATCAAGAGAGAGAGGGAGACAGAAAGAGAAAGACAGAGTCACAGTGAGAGCGAGAGCATGACCGAGTTGTTGTCAAGATGAAAACACCTTTTAGTGAAGCTAAATATTTTGCATTAGCTCTGAAGGGAAAACCCTCAAACACACACACACACGCACTCACACATTCAATACAAACAGACATCGCTCCACATGATCTCGACACAGACAGAGCGAGAGAGAGAGAGAGAGAGAAAGAGAGAGCGAGAGTCCTATTATCGCCCGGATGAATATCTCGAAGCTGTAGAGAAATAATAAAGGCTTCTAAAGGATTCAATTAGTAATTGGATTTTTGTCAGAAAATTGTATTCTTGATTTATTACACACACTCCCATCCGCAGTGAGATCTGACTGTGTGAGTGTGAGTGTGTGTGTGCGTGTTAGATTGCCTGTTATTTAAATCGAGACGTTGATTTTGTGATAGACAGGAATAACTTGTGCCCTGGCCGGAAGTGACCGTATCAGTGGAGCTCGTCTGCCTGCATAAAAAATCGCATCCTTCACCGGGGGAAATTGGAAACTGAGAACGATAACTTCGAAGAAGATATCTTCTTCTTCTTCTTCTGCCTTCCAGAAGGCTTATGCGAGTCTGCGGGAAGGAGAAAATGGTTGGCTTTGACAATCGAATTCGTAGAATTTCCGAAATTCTCACAATAATCTATTTATCCCATAAACATTTAAAGAGAATTAATTTCATTTCAAATAAATAAATATATAATAAATAAAAAACGCATAATTCATTAGAAGACATGATAATTCAACAATGATAATTAACTAATATCACAACACGACAAGAATTGCAAATGTTAAGTTGAATAAAAAGAAAAGTGAACGCATTTTTTCGGCTATTTGTACTCAATTTTACCAGCTCGAGTTCTTCCAAACCATTTCCACTATTACTGCCATTTAAGCCAAAGGGCATTTGTACCTTCCTCCGCTCCAATCTGCTCCTCTCGTTCACTCACTCCGCCTCCTCGAAACCCCGATTAATCTCGAATCCATTTAACTGCAAATTTTCCCCACCAGCCCCGGCACGTGGACTTGGGTGAGGGTTTTCGGCGAAGCATCTCTCGATCCTTGGGAGGACCCTCGGCACAATTAAACGGTTTAAGGCAGCCACTAATCTAATTGTGCCCATCTTCCGAACCCGAACCTCGGCGCCGGCCTGGGATCCCAATAAATTTTCGCTAACACCTCGGCGCCGCCTCGAGCCCCATCCTCCTGGGGAAGCCGTTCACCTTTGCGAAGGGTCCGGAGTGGGGGGGCGAAGGAGGTGGGCAGGTCTCGCTATTTTAATGGCGACCTCAACGCAATTATCCCGCAAATCAAAGGACTCTCGCTCGCCACGGGATCCTTGCGGCGGTCAGCGCCGCTCGAGGAAGCCTCGGAGCCATCAGGTCGGCCCGGTGGACAATCGCGGGTTAATCTAATGTTCGAAGCGATCCTGGCTCGGGGAGAAAATTGTCCCGAGCTCGTTGTGGGATCCTCTGGGCCTCGCGCGGGTTGCCAGGGAGGCTGTTGGAAAAGGGACGACCCTCGACTGCATTTTTGGCAATAATTAGGTGAGGTCCCCTGTTGTTGTGGAGAGTGTTCGAGGGAATTGGCTGGTTTTCTTGTATACGTCTATTTCGTTGTGGTGTTTTAGAGCCTTTGGTTTTCGTAGTATTTGTGATTTTTTTTTTGAATTTGTTGTAGTTTAGACGTTTTTTTTGTTTTTTGGTGTTTTTATTTGCCGCCTTTGTCGTTCTTTTCTACCCGTCTGGAGCATTTGAAGTGAAGGAACATCAAGCCGGCGGCAAATGACGCTGAATAAATGCATCTTACTTCGGACGCCTCTCCACACCGGGACCAGGGCCAGGCAGAGAGAGGTAGAGTGCGGGAGAACCCTTTCGAGGCATTTAATGTTATAAAGGATCTCCTCCTCCTCCTCCTGCCGGAGTTCGTTTCTTTCACATTCGCGCCATGGATCCCAACCGAGGCGATTTCTATGGGAATTAGAGGCCGGTGTGGGGCTGGAGAAGAGGGGTAGGCAATAGAGGGAGAGAGAAAGAGAGAGAGAGAGAGAGAGAGAAAGAATGAGTGAGTTGCCCTGGCGTGGAGCAGGAGAAGAGCCAGTGAGCGGGCGAGGGATCAAAAGACTGTAGACTAGAGATCAAGCGAGTAAGCGGATAGAAGGCGAAGCCTCTAAAAGCTTCTCTAATTGACTGAACCTTTAAATAATTGTCGCAATGGGTGCGGCGTACGTGAGACGGGCCAGCGGTGGGTTCGGGCAGCAATTCGGAACAGAAGGGTTTTATAAAAACGGAAAAGAAATAAACACATAAAAATGATAGGACATGAAATATACAAATGATAACAAATAATTTGATGTAAGTAAATATAAAAGTGTGAGATCATTAAAACAACTCAAAATTCGATAACTTTGTTATTGATCATTTTAAAAACAACCGATTTTCCTAATTTTTAATTAAGTTACCAATTTAACAATAGCAAAATTCTTGTTGGTAGCAGAAGTTAATTCTAAAAAAGATTGTTATGATTCTGCTAGCTTCCAAATATATTTAAAAACGTGTTTTCAAGAATTTTCGTATTTATATATTTCGTATTTAATAAAATGTGGGCAACCGCCACTGGCCACGAGGCTGGGCCATCGGAACTCGAGCCCAACGAGCTTAAATGTAAATCTTTAAATAGCTGAAGGGGGAGCGAAAGAAGAAGAACAACAAAAATATGGGGAGCGAAAAAAGGCAAAGAAAGGGGGAGACTCGGAAAAAGAGCCGCGGAAGGGAATTAAGGTAGAGAGGGGGTGAAGGGGTGGAGTGAAAAGAAAGTGTTTGGAGCAAGTGTTTTTTGCAACGTTTTTGTTTTGTTCCGTTTCCTTTCGCTTTTTACTTAATTTTCCCTCACGTCCATTGAGGGTTTCGGGAGAAATTTATTAACTCGAAAATGACACAGAAACAAATGCTACTTGCGGCGGAGGGATTAGGAGCGAAAAAGTCGAAACGAATGGGAACAAAATAGGAGGACGGGAGTCCAGCGGTCCGTAAAGAGGGTGGAGAAAGTCGAGAAAGTTAGGAGAGGCGGTGGGTCAAACAGTCATTTGGTTTAAAGAGCTTTCGAAATTTCACGCTTCCGCTTCCTGCCCTCACTTCCGGGTCCTTCGCTTTGTTCTAATTCTCTCATGTCATTTTTTTGCCTTGCCTTTTTACCGCACAGTCAGCACAGGACGACATTTAAAATGTTTAAATATTTGTTTGTCAAATTTAAAATGAATCATGCGTAAAATAAACTTTCTCATTAACAGAAAATATATTCGGAAATATATGAAAATATATTCATGTAAGGGAGAAAAATTTAAATAATATTAAAAAAATGAAAATAAAATGCTAAACAAAATTAAATAAGGAGATATGAGATAACAAATTTAACTAAAATATTTCATATACATCTGGCCACTCTGACCACTCGGCGCTCGCCGTCTGGCGCCTGCATGTCTTGATAAAATAAATTTTAAATTCAACGAGCGTGTTAAACCCATAAAGAATTCCTCGCAATTTGTGCCAATTGTTGCCGCACATCGCTTTCGATTCGCCAAGGAAGTTATATTATACTAAACATAGAAATGAATGTGGTCTAAAATTCACAGGAATTTTTGTACATATACATCTATGGTTTTTTTTATTTAGAAATGTGAGGAGCCTCAAATTTCACTCCGTGAAATTTGTGATTCGGATAGTAATTTATTATAGAACATTTCATACATACCTTTCAGTACAGTTATTCACACTTCGATTTCTTATCTCCTTCAGTTCTTCCACATTCGTTAAAACTGCACAAGCACTTTTATTACTTATTATTAAGCAATTAATTTACTAAAAGTTTAATCTCAAAAAGTCCATGCGCACATGCCGAAATTTTGAACTGTTATTGGGCCAGAGATTCATTCTAATATTAAAAAACAATGTTCCCCATTTTCACTACTTTCTTCTTCACAGTCTTATTTAATGAATAGTCAATAAATTATTACTTGCTCCGTTCATTACGTTTTGAAATATACACATATTAATTTGATTTATAAATATTCCGCAATACAAAGGTAGTATTTAATGTATATGTAACATACTTTATACCAAACAGTAGGATACGAAAATACCTACAACCCAGTCATATTGTTCAATGACGATCGGTTTTACTGGGGGTTACTCGGAATTCAAAAGAATTTGTTTTATATAAAAATATATTGTATGATTTAACAAGAAATGTATTGATTGAGGAATATTTTTGGATTTTTACAAGGTTCCGTTTATTTTAAACAAACATATCTATGGAATTTGGTCTAGAATCGAAATGTTAAATCGAAAAAAAAAAAAAACAACAAACAGAGTTCAGCTTAGAAATTTTGAAATTCTTAGAAATTCACTTGTTTTTGATAACATGTATAAAAATAAATCACGACAAGTACTCAAAGCAAATCCCGATTTAAATATGGTTTAAACCCGATTCGAAACCTTGGGTTTGTGCTCAAGTACTCGTGAAAGAAATCCTTGAGCGGCGAGGGGCGTGAAGCGAGTCGGCCCAAGGACGCTGCAGCCACCCCGTCCCACAGTCCTTTTTCCTCTCGACGTCCTTTTGTTCCCCACTCGCCCACCATGTTTCGGGATCAAAAGTGACGCCATTTTGCAAATGCACAATCAAATTATACTGATCCAGCGTAAGTCGGACGGATTTGGGAGACAAAACAATTGTGAGCTTTATGTTAATGCCGTCCGGAAAAGCTCTACCAATCGTCCACGAAATCCCGACCGCCGCCTGACCCTCGCCCTCGCCTTTGCCCTCGCCCTGGACCTCGACCGCCGCCTCCATCCTCAGCATTTTCCCCCCACTCCTGCCCGCTCGCTCTCGCCACAGTGCGGTGTCCTTTGAACGTTTGTAAAGACAGCAGCAGCGGCGGCAACAACAACCACAATCAGGAGAAGAAAATGCAAAGGACGTTGAGAAAAAACCCAAACGCAAAGGGACCGAGGACGGAGGGACGACTGGCGAAGGATCTTCCCTGCTGTAATGAGATGTCCTTTGGCGTACTTAATTTTCTTCCATTTTAAACCACAATATTATTCGGTGAGTTCAGCAACACCAACAACTTCAAAAAGGGCAAAAAAGGGTTCGCCAGCTCGCCGTCTCAAAGCGACGAGGGACCCCAACCGCGGGGAGAACGGGGCGGAGGGGCGAAGGAGGCGGGGCCGCACTTTCGGTTTCATTAAAACAATTGGACGATGGACGGCAACCGAGAGCAGGCAACCAAAAAAATAACAAAGCAAATGAAGACATTGAATGGTTCATTTTGGGCAAAACAAAAAAAACAGTCAAACAACGGACGACGGAGCGACGGCGATAGAGGCAAGTGAGTGAATATGGGAGGAGTGCAATTTAAAGTATCGTGGCAATGCGAGGGAGAGAGAGAGGGAGGGAGGTTGAGAATAGATCAGTTTTTAAACATTACGTATAATTATGGAAGATTTCACCGTGCGATTATGAGCTCGTTATACAACCCGATTGACGGACTAATGGAAACACCCAGCAAATAATTTCATTTCACTACTGTCGGTGCTGAGTTCAAGTCCAAAGACCCACAGCAAATCGCGCTCGCATTCAGGAATCTGCCGCGTCTTGTCGTGAGCGTGGTCGACATGTAGAGTGAAACCTATCCCTGATCAAGAACACGTGTGTAAAGAATGATAGCCATCTAATGATGCCTATTAATTAATTGTACGTTATTTATATTGGGCCAAAGGCTCGACCTTCCCGCAGTCCCAGATGGAAATCCAGCTCTACTAGTCAATCCAATGGCTGGCCCTTTTAAACTTGGTGTTTTCTGCTGCTTCCTTTTAATGGTAATGGCAGCCCGTTCGTAGGGATATTTGAAGGTATTTATATATATATATATTTTTTTTGTGTTCTCCAGGTACTGGGCGACATCAAGTTCACGAACATCAAGTGCATAGAGCTCGATCGCAGCTTCTCCCAATTCGAGTATTGCTATGTGAGGGCCGTCAACCGCAGTTATTCCTACATGGCGCTGAAGGTGAACCTCTTGGTCTTGCCGATTACGAATGCTTCGGTAAATGCAACGTGTCCATAGCTTCTTACAGAGTAGATTGATTGCTTGTTGTCATCCTCGCTCGTAGATATCCCTGCAGGCGCTAAAACGGGAAAACGGCTACAAGCCCTTTCTGTATAAAATCTCAATTGATGGCTGCAAATTCCTGCGGGAGAGGCGAAGTCGGTTGCTGCAATTTCTATATGGATTTCTCGAGAAAACAACCAACTTCAACCACACTTGTCCCTATAATGTGAGTTATTAGACTTCTAACATACAGGTTTGAACTTTCCTCATGTACCTGGGTGCAGCACGATTTGCTTCTGAACTTATCGAACACCTTCCTCGATTACCGGTTAACGGACATGCTGCCGGTGCCGAAGGGCGAATACTGCTTGAACTCAACCTGGTACGCCTTCAACATCCCCCGCGCAGTCTTCTCGTTCTATTTCAATTTGTCGTAGATGCCGTGAATCTCCCAATTCCGTATGTTGACCTGTATTCATTCTTCCTACAGTAGATTCACAATTGTATGTAGTTGCAGGTACTGGGAACTATTCTCTGATCTACCAGCCGATAGTGGGTTTACATTCCAGTTAATAATATCTCCAGCTCAGTATAATTTCTAGCGAGAAAACTGTATGGAAAAACAACTAGTAATATAAATGCTGCTCATTATACGCCATCAATGGCTGTCATTTTCTTTAGCCTCGTGCATTTCGATTGTTTCTAATCTCATCGAATTTTTCACACTTTATGACCAGTTTACGAGAGATGATGGCGATGCCTCCAGGTCGAGATGATTTTCGGACTTTTCGAAAACTTGGGAACTGATAGAATACAGACGAACGGGGCCAGCTTGGGCCGAGAGGCTCCAATGACCACAGGCGATGGATGCTGATGTCAACGAGTGGTGTCGAGTCGCCGAAGAGAGCGAGAGGGAGTAAGTGAGAGAGAGAGTGAGAGTGAGAGAGAGAGTGAGCGGGAGGCTGTCTTCGGGCGCCAATGGTCACTCGATGGCGTTCCGAACTCAGCTCTGGGGCTCAGCGACCGAGCGGCGGAGCGACGAAATGCCCGAAGTGTCGACGACAGGAGGAGCCTTGTGTGCGTGCGTGTGGGTGGAATCCGGGGGGGGGGGTGGGGGTGGCGTCCCGTAACGGTGGGAGCGGCAGCAGCGGCGGCTGCGCTTCTCACGACTCATATTTCGCAATATCTGCCGTGCGAAAAGAAGCAAAGCATCTGGTGACACCGCCGAGATCGAGTGAGAGAAGAGGGAGCGGGAGGGAGACAGCGATGGACGGAGAGCCAGAGAGAGGGAGAGAGAGATACAGAGACAGGGACAATATTTACAAAGGACTATCAACCGACTCGACTCCGTGCTTCCTGACGCTCGGTCCATTGAGTGGATGCCCTTGTTGTTGTTGTTGGCTGCCACTTCTCCCTCACTCCCTCACTCGTTCTCTTCCTCGTGCCCCACCCTGCCCCTGATCAACTTTTCATCCTTGCTCCGTTTGCTGCTCGTCCTCTCGCCTTTTGAGGGCGTATCTTGTGCTGGTCCTTTGAAACAGCAGAGTGTTTCATTCGCAGCTATTAAGAAGTATCCTTTTTCTTAACTGCTTCGCACCCTCTCGTTCGCTCTCCCTACAGCTTCCTCTATCTCTCTCTCTCTCTCTCTCTCTCGCTGGCTGGGTTTTGTCCCCATCAGCGGCAACATCATCTTCAAACATCATCGCTCGCATCATCAACATCGCCTTCCCATCCTTCGCGTCTCATCGCATTTCATCTTCTCTCGTCCTCCCGACCCTCGGTCCAGCCTTTTCTCCCTCGTCGTTTGCGTGTTCGAGATTCGAAAATGGAGAAGAACAAGAAGGAGACAAAGATGAAGACGAAGCAGAAGATCGTCCATGTAAAGAAGGACTTGAAGCTGGCTGGAGGAGACGAGAAGAATGAGAAACGAGAGAGTGAAAAAACAATTTCGAACTGAATGAAGACAAGATGAGGAAGTGAAAAAGAAACGATCTCGCTCGCTCTCTTTCTCTCTCCCTCTGGCCCAAAGGAAATTCGATGAGGGACACTCCGTCTACTTCCGGTTCTCCTCTCTCTTCCCTACTCTCTCGTCGTCCGTTCCTCGCCTGCTCCTAGTATTCAGTTATTTCTTCGTCAATTTCTATGTTAATGTAAACATTTCTATATTTATGTGTTTGTGTTTGTGCGATTGTGGCTGGGGTGGTGTGCGTTCCGTTGTTTGTTTTTGTTGTTGTTGTTGTTGTTGTTGGTGTGTGCGAGTCCTTGTGTTTGAGATGTAAGCAACAAGAACATCACCAACAGGAGCAGGAGCAGAAACACCGAGAAAAATGTCTTCATCTCCCTGTGTTGACCCTTTCTCGGGGTCCACGGGGCGGCGAGGGTCGTGAAGGGGAGGAGGGCGAGGTGATGGGGCTGTTGTTGTTGTTGTTTTTATTGTTGCTCTTGTTGATGTCGGTGTTGCTGCTGGCAGGCCGTAGTTTGCATGGAAATTTGAGGTTTAAGTGTGTAAATGTTATCGCACCGAGACAAGGGGTAGAGTGAGACAGACAGAGAGTCAAGCAATGCAAAGACTGGGGTACAGAGATAGGGTGGAGATGGGGTGGCAGAAGACCGTAGGCTGAGATGCCATAATTTTTATGGTAACGACGTCGACGAAGACGACGACGGCGAAGGAGTTGCGGCTGATGGCGATTGCTTGGCATCAAGTTCGGGTTGCTGGTGCCCCCAGCAGCGGGAGAAGGGGGGACAGTGGTCAAGAGGAAGAGAGAGGGGGAGAGAGAGGGAGTATAAATTGTTGCCCCAAGAACTTTATCAAGATTTGGGTGGATGTTAATGGTTACGGTCGGACCTGGGCACGGAATTCGGCAGCACGAAATTTGGTGGTAGACGAAAGATTTAATTCCATGTATAAATGCAGACATTTCGAATGTCTGTCCGCGAGAGGGGGCGAGGAGCATTCTCCGGCGGACAGATATCTTAATGAATACCCTTTCACTGGAGGCAGACGAACTCAAAGAAATTGAGTGAATTCGATGAAACAAATTATGGAGGATTCAACGTTGAAACTTTAAGTCATACGTATAAAAATTTTCAAAATAACGATTGACGGATTGACAGCACAGTTGAATAAAAAATATCAGAAAAATAAATAAATGTATTTTTAAAAAATTATATGATTATAATAATCGGTTTATGAAACAAACAAAAACTGGTTTCATAAAAAAATATGATGGTTAATTTCATGACAGCAGGAGTGTTTTAATGTCCCAAAAATAACAATTTATTCGTGTTTATATTGATTTTGCCAATATTCAAATTCGCCGCAAAATTCGTTGACAATTGAAAAACACCTCCGGAAGAGGAACCTTGACCTCGACCGGAAGTGGTGGCAGCCTTGATGGCCGGTTTGACACACCGATGGACCGATAGACGGACAGCTGAGGGGATGAAGAGGTGGGAAGCGAGGGGAAAGAGGAGGCGGAGGGGGAGGAGAGAGGCGGAGCTGCGCGAAATGACGTCGCAGTCGGCGAAAAATCCGTGTAATTGTAAATGCAAATTCTTATCGCCGGCGCCGTGTTACATGGGGCCGGAGTCAGGAGGGCGTGGGCCGGGGGGCGGTCGGAACGGGATTTGTGCATTAAATAAGGCTTACGAGCAACTACCACGACAGAGCACTCCCACACTCACACGCACACCACACACATATACACGGCCAAGTGCGAACGGCGAGAGACACAGGCGAGGAGACGCAGAGGGAGGGAAACCGAGAGGGAGAGAAACGGACAGTGTGAAACATTGAGACAGAGAGGGAGAGGAGAGCGAGCGAGGCCGATGT
The DNA here is from genome assembly GCA_947389925.1 of Coelopa pilipes. Classification (NCBI taxonomy): domain Eukaryota; kingdom Metazoa; phylum Arthropoda; class Insecta; order Diptera; family Coelopidae; genus Coelopa; species Coelopa pilipes. The sequence continues at coordinate 62,671,382 of OX376696.1, read as the reverse complement.
AAACAGCGAGATAAATATATAAATTTAAACGCAAATATTTTAAAATGCAGTAATTATTGCCGCAGCAGTCATTAGCTCCGTGAGAGCGAGATAGAGAGAGAGTGGGCGATGGCGAGAAATGGCAATATAAGCAAATTATCGCCAGCATTCACACACAGACACCCACGCACACATGCGGACACCAGTAGACGTTCCAGCCGCGTTCGCACGGCTGCAAATTGAAATTTTAAACAGACCGGATATCGATAAATTCATCGGCGATAAATAAAAGTGATAAATGCCGCCGGTGGCAGCGGGTGGGAGAGAGAAGCCAAGAGAGAGAGGCCCAGAGAGAGGGAGTGTGTGCGAGAGTGAGTGCTCGTGTTTGTGTGAGCGGCTCGGGTGGAAGAGCACGCCGGAAGTGTCGCCGTAACGATGATGCATGTGTTGTCGCGGAGTCGCTTCCTTTAATTTCCTGAAAGATTTTGTGGTTAATTAAGTTCTCATCGTAATTGAAAATATCAATGGCAGCAAAAACAACCACACCAGGAAAGCAACAACAACCAGTATGGAAGCAAACACAGTGATTTAAAAACCATTGCAACGACACGTCCTGCGTTTTTTCCTTTGATGTTATTGATTTTTCTCGAACCCCTCGTTAACCTAGGTGTTTTTTTCTCTTCCCTCCCTTTCTCTCTCTCTCTCTCTTTCCCCCTTTGTGTCACGCATATCTTTCGCTATCCATCGCTAATTATGTTCTTTATTCCCTCGCCCTTTCATCTTCAATTCGCTCCTTCGATGGATTTCTCTCCTACCTCGTCTTCAGAATTATTTCCGTGGGAAGACCATTTCTCATTATTTATTTCCGCAATTATCCTCTCTCTCAGTCCTGTCCGCTTCCTTCTCCTCTCGCCTTATTATATATATTTTTGTTCATTCCCCGAGTAAAGCTCTTTAAACTCCTTTGTAGCTCTGTCGCTTTCTCTTTCCCTTAATTACTTTCAGCCTTTCGGCCTTCGTTTTCTCCTCTTTCTCCGACTATCTTTCGCTCTCAATCCTTCCCACTCGCACCGTCAATCTCTGCCACTCCCTGCCTCAATCCCCCTCTTTCTCTCTCTCTCAAAGCCCATCGCTGTCCGTTGCCTGTTGTTGATGTAAATGAGGCCGATTTATTGCCATTCGTCTTGTTGTTTTCATTTCTGTATTTTGTGTTGTTGTTTTCACAACTTTGTTGTTGTCTGCCATAAGTCATTGTCATATTAAATGATCAGGCAATACATGCGAATGTCCTTAAATAATAGTAATAAATAAATAAACCATTCGATAATATTTGTCCAAGGAACCCTTGGTGAATTGTATTCTTGTAGTCATTTCCCATTTTTATTTTGCCTCCTTTCACCGTGCCAAGGACTCGATTCGGATTCCGGTGTGTTTTTATTCTTTTTTATTTTCTTACAAATGGCAATCGATTTTTCCGATTGTTGTCAATCTTCGCTCAGGATGTGAAAATTTAAACATCTTTACACAAATAATGGACTCAGGTAATTTTTCAGTGTAGTCTAAGCATTGTTAATACTTTTTATATGATTTTTTATTATTTTGTCATTTTTAATATTATCTTAATAAACATCAACACAACTTGCTTTTGAGAAATTCATTATTTTACAACAAGTTTTATTTTATTTTTATAACCAACCTTTTCGAAAGAGCGATAAAAGTTCTCCTATAACAGAGCCAAGCATTTCCATCGCCGGCGGCCACTGGAGGAGAGATAGAGAGAGAGAGAGAGAGAGAGGGGACGATGTACGGTGGAGGAGATAGGGATATGGCAGATGGATCGAGCCCTAGAAGCACCTCGCTTCGGGCTCGAGAGCATTAGAGATTAGTTTGGGAACAAGAGGGAGAAATAAAATATGCCTCGGATTAATGGGAGCCGAAGATGAAATCTTAATGGGAAGAAACTAGGCAAAAAATTATCGCCAACAAGTGAAACAAATTGGCCAAAAACCAGGCGATTAGAGGATCAGAAAATGAGCGAGATTGAGAGAGTGGGGGAGAGGGAGAACGAGAGGCGGGATGGAGAGGAGGAGATGGATCCGTATAAAGCGGTAACGTGAGCTCGTTCTGGCTGTCTTGGCCCTAGAGCGAGGTAACAACGATATCGTTATGGGGTAACGTAACGCGACGTAATGAGGAGAAACTTAGGGGCATCACTAACACACGCATTAACACACACACACACACATACGCATACACTAATGCATACCCGGAAGTGACGGAAGTTGAAAAATACGTAATATAAATACCGAGACAACAACGAAACCGACGACGATAACGTTAACGAGTTGAAGAAAGGGAGTGAGACAGAGAGAGAGAGAGAGAGAGAGAGAGGGAGGGAGCGAGGGACGGCACGATAAGGTTATTAGTTGTAGTTAAACATGGTTTCCCTGAAAATTGTAATAAAAATCATAATGATGCAATTAAAACGGAGTCCCTCACCAACCGCACAACGAGCAACCGCATCTCTCCACCTCCCTCTCTCCCTCGCTCTGACAGCCCTTCTGAATCTCCCTCTCATTTCCTGCTTCTCCCTTCGGCATCTCTGCATTTGACACTCGCATGAACCCACGGAGGCGAGAAAAAGGACGACGGCTTGGGGCAAAGCGCTCAAAGTTGTTGAAGCGACACGGGGAGACCAAGTGTGTGTGAGAGAGAGAGAGACAGGGGGGAGTGTGGCAGCCGTAACAGGGCCGTCCATTTAAATATTAATTTGTAAATTTTTAATGAATAGAGCAGAAGAACTCGGCGGCTCGGTGCGGGCGGCTGCCTCCGAAAATGTTCGCCATAATTAAGAAACTTGGAAGCTGCTCCTCGTCAGGCCGGCCGATGACATCAGGGGTAGTTTTGTACCAGGAGCTTGGTGAAAGAGTAGTAGAAACAGTGGAGACAGTCGAAGAAGGACCAGATCAAACAAGGGAAAGCAAATGGATCCGATAGAGCGGTGGCTCAAGTGGAAGGACGATCGTTTGTTTTGCTTGGGAAATTGTTTCATTCTCTGAAATAGTAGAATACAATAAACTAGTGAGAGAAAAATTCAAAAATAAAACGAAAAAAATGTTATATAAATATATAACAATCCAAAAAAAAACTAAAAACAACGAAATAAAAATTGAGTAGTATTTTATGAGGTCCAAAATTTACAAATAAAAATTCATTTATTGAAAATTATGAAATTATGTATGAAATTATATTAATTATAAATTATAAAATAAATATAGAAAATCTCTGACTTGTCGAAAATCACGCGAGCGAAGAAGATGAGGAGGGAACTTTTTGCACTTGTCGCCTCGTTCGCACCGGAGCCGGCCCGCGACCCCTCCCGACCTGCCTCGACCCGCTTAAAACGACCCCTTTTGCAACCGCCTCCCACCCTCTTCCCCTCCTGCGCTCCTCCAGGACTTATCTGGTTATTAATACAATTTTAATGCCACTCCAGGAGGGCTGCGGGGGCGGGAGCGAGAGCGAGCTCAAAGACACGCTGATGCGGCGATGAAAATTTGCATAATAATTACATTTTTATGCTAATTACGAACTAATCGTCACTTTGTACGCATCCTAATGGCATTGTTGTTGTTGTAGTTGTAGTTTCTGTAATGGCCCAAAGTGAGACTCCAGCGTGGAAGAGCGAGAGGGAGGGAGAGCCAGAGAGTGGGGGGAGGGAGGGCGACCGATTTCAGAGTTGCAGGACAAGAGTCGTTGATTTAATTACGTCGGCGACGAGGACTCCTAAAGAGGAAGAAGAAGCAGGAGAAAAGGATCAGCTTTGAGTTTATGGAAAAAAAATTACAAGCCAGGGGGGAAAAGGGAGTAGGGGAAAGGGAGAATGAAAAATTAGGTAGAAAACCACGTCAGACGAAAGCCGAAACGAGGGAAAAATCGCTGGAATTTAATTGTAGGTTAATCGGAAAATTCTAAAATGTATAAATATTTGGAAAAAAAAATTTTGAAAAAATTCTCATTTATTAAACTCACGGAAAAAGTGGCTAATTTTGAAATCAATCCTACTCTCGTTCCATATTTACATATACGTTATTCAGCCCCAATATTTCGAAATACATTTCGTTAAATCCTCGGTCCACCTCGATTGAGCCGAGTCGCCTCTGCCAGTGTTGCTCGTTGATCGTTAGCTGCTGCTCTTTCGCCGCATTCCGCTTAACCACTGAGTGCTTTTCGCCGAATGCGAGAGTTTGTGCAAAAGTAATAACAACGGACTCAAAATGTTTCAATTCCCATGATCGCACATGCAAAAAGTTGCTGGCAATCACAATTTCGGCCAGGACATTGCCTTTTTAAACAAAGGCATATATTTTTACACTCACTCTCACTCCCAGTTCCACACAGGAATTTGCAGAAAAACCGGAAGTTTTTGCTTTGACCTCTTCTGATTCAATTTTTTTAAGTTTTTCCCGCGATCGGAGTGCGCGTAATTTTTTCTCAGTGTACTTCCACTGGACTATTGTTTTTACACATCTGCAGGGCTTTTCTGACTTCTCCATGGTGGGTTTTAAATCTGCTACTACTGTGTTTTACCAGTTTTTTTCAGTGTATTTATCATTCTATATTATTTTTTCTTTCCTTGTTATTTTTGTTATTTTTATTACTGAATGTTCTATTGTATATATTGTATTTCTCTTATTTTTCGTTTTAGTTTTTTAAAGTTTCACTTTCTATTTTATTTTGAAATTCATTCTTTCAGTTGTTTTCCAATATGTTTTTCGAGTATTTTTTCACTTTGTACTTGGTTTTTCACTCATTTCTCAGTCAACGATCCTCCGGCTGTTGCTCACCGTGTCCTGGAGATTTTTTCTGAATTCACCAGAATTTGTGAATGAATTTTTCCCCCTGCGTATTAATTATAAACTCGAAAAAGTATTTTTAATGCCAACCACCGCGGGATGTGCTGGAAAATGCAACAATATGGCAGCACTTGCGGCGGAAACACCGGCCTCCCCCTGGCGAGGGGCTGAACATGCCGGAAACGGAAAAACGGGCAAGGCGTCGCTCGTCGACCGGCGAACGGGGAAAAAGTGGAGAATAAATAGAAATTCATATTCCAATATTTGAGCCTTGCGTGTGCTTAAATATCGCAGAGCAGAAATTGACACGTGATCGAGCACCGGCGCGAGAAAGAGATGGGGCGACGTCGGCGACGAAACGATGCTCGCCCCAGTGCTCGTGCTGTGCAAACATTTCAAGCTCCTGCTCGATATTGCATTTGATTTCAAATAAATTTCTTATATTTTGTATCCTTGCCGAGTCCTCGCCGCTTCTCATCCCATCGTGTGTCCCTTCCGTCGTCTGACAGTTGTTGGCATTCCTGAAATTGCGCATTTGTATGCGTCCTTCGCAGCCCTAAGCCCGCTCCGCTTAGCGCATCCTGCTGTGTCCTGCCGGATCCTTCCGTGTCCCCAGGTGCAACTGAGACGATGTCGACCGAAAATGACGTCGACGCCAGAGGGCAGAACAGGTGGAAGGACGCGAGGTTGAAGGACGATGTTCCACGGATGCGAGGTTCAGGAATAAAATGCGAAAAAGGCGAGGTGAAGAAGGACGAATGGCGAGCGGAGGCAATGGATGTGGGAGGACGAACGCTGGCGGGATGAGTCGGGCGTGAAGGTTGAGCAGCGGAAGGACGGAGCAGGAAGAAGGAAGAATTGAAGGGCCAAGAGGGCAGGGCGAAGATCGGGCGGCAAGAGGAAGATGTGCCGAAAATGCACAAGAGGCGAAGAGAAATCGAAATGATACGGAGGAATCAAATATCTTGCTGCAATGAGTTCTGGGAAAAATTTCAATTTCGGGGTAAGCGAGGCAAATGAAAGAACTCGCAGTTCGTCCCAAATTAAATTCCATCCAGCATTCATTAAGGAGCTCAACCCATTGAACTGTCTACAAAGTCATGATTATGAATTGTCTCCAAATTCTTCGACGAGTCTCAACACATGTAATTCGGTGTAATCTGGAATGTTTAAATGCAAATAAATGCAAGTAATTGCCCTGGCCACAGTTAAATTGAGCGTGTCATTTTAATGCCGAGCAGCGAGTGTGGATTTCATTAATTATCCTTTCGGCCATCTTTGTCGATGCCCCGTGCCAGGAGGTGAAGCGGGGAGGCAGAGAGGCCAATGGCAATTATAAATAAATCGAATGCACTCCGGGCGAAGCGAAAACAATTCCATGCAACGGAAGTTGCCGGCAATTGAATTTAATTGTTGAATTAATTAAAACGCATTCTCCGGAGGATCGCAAGCGGCCTCGTCCGATGGAAATCGATGCCTAACTAGCTCTATCATCTCTCCCTCTCTCTCTCTCTCTCTGTTTTGGGGAGAGAATTGAAGCATTCGAAGAGACTCGAAATCTGTGGACACTTGTGAAATTCGAGGAACGAAAGCTGGACACATGTTGCGATGGACTGAGGCGACTGGTGGAAGCAGCTGGAGCCAACCCCATCGATCAACGGGCGCGAGCAGAGGCAGACGAAGAGGCCAATAAATGCAAGGTGCACGATGAAGAAGAAGAAGAAGAAGGAGAAGGGAGTGAGGGCGAACCCACAGAGAAGAAGTTGGCAGCGAGTCGAAGCTGAACCGGAAGCCCTTGAACTTCGAGAGCTGCAGCCAACCAACTGCGAGCGAGTGGGTCCATGAGCGTGCCGGCGTGTGTGCGTGTGTGTGAGTGTGTGGACATATTAGCGCCATTAGTATTTATGCCAATCTCTGCGACGAGCCACGGCCGCCAGGACGCTGGACAGCGGGATAAGCGGAGCGAAAGGAACTCGTCCGTCTCGTGGCTCGTTCGAATTCCTTTTTACTGCCATTGTGCTGAGGCATAGAGAGGGAGAGAGAGAGAGCGAGAGAGGGAGGGAGGGGGAAACAGTCACCGTTATGCTGCTCTCTCCCTCTCAGTGCCGTTGATTGTCTCGTTTCTCCTGTTGTTTGTTGTCGCTTCCGCTTCCGCTCGGGTCGTCCATGGTCATGTCAGCCATTTTGGCTGCCATTTTACTGCGCCCATTGACGAGAACGAGGGTTTCAGATGACCACGGGGGAAAGAGCGGCACGGCGGTGGTTAGCGGAAGAGAGATAGAGAGAGAAGGAGAGAGCAATGGAACGAAAGGCTGAAGGAAGAAATTAAAAGTGCATTTAAGGACGTCGTAAAGGAGATACGCGTAGGCACACAGTCGGCTCGTTAGAGAGGAAGGAAGGGGAAGCGTTAGAGAAGGAGAGAGTGGTAGAGAGAGAGAGAGAGAGAGTGAGAGAGAGATCTGCCGTCAGAGGATGCGGTGCTTAGATTAACTGCCCACTCAATCGCTTCCACGCCGGCTCGTTTCTACGTTTCGCCCCTGTCGCTCCCGCTCCCGAGCAAGGCCGAGCTGCAGGAGCTTCTCGAGAGCCCTATCGTTCCTTGCGAGTCCTTCAGCTACTCCGTTATTTTCTCTCTGTTTTTCTACCTCTCGATTTTTTCTCTCCTCTCTCTAGCCTCAGCCAGTCGTCCAAGCGTTCAATCGTTCAATGGAACGACATTCGTTCCAACTGTTTGACAGCAAACACAGACGCAACTGAAGGATGCTGTCGAGGAGGAAGAGCGACAGAAGATACGGAGGGGAAGAGAGTGCGAGGGAGAGGAGGTAGTGGGTGTGAGTTGATGTGCGAAACTGCATTGTTCGAATTCTCATTAAAATCACTCATTATTGTGGGACTTGTTGGCGAGGCCGATGTTGTTGTTGTTGCGGTTTTGAAGTCTGCTTGTTGTAATTGGTTTGGTTGTTGGCTTATTTCTTGTTATTTTATTGCCATTTGTCGAAAGTCGACACCAGAAATTCTCTCTATTTTCTCTATGAATCGATGGACAGTGGTTTCCTCTCGCACTTCGCACCATGCTCACGTGTCCTCTGAAAATGGCTACTTCCGGCGGCCTACAGGAAGCACCTCAAGGCTCAAGGCTCCGCTCAAACGGTCTCCAAATGATTCCTGCGAAGACTCGCTCTCTCTCTCTCCCCTCTCTGTACTATTTCCATCTGTCCTTCCTTTCGCGCTGACTCTGTTTGGTGTGTGAGTGGAAGCGGAAGGAGGTTTTTTTGGAAATAAAAACACCAAATGAGGGAGGAGACACACGAAGGCACAAATAAAGGAGGTAATAAAGAAAACAAATAAAAAGAGAACAATGCGGGTGGGGTGGACCCCGAAAAAATGTTCAAAGAATTCGGAAGAAAAACAGCAACGAAAACCTTGGGGAGGAGAACGACGAGGGAGTAGAGGAAAGGGAGCAGAGGGATGTGGACGAGCGGGACGTTGGGTGTGGCAGGAACGAGCATCGGGGAGGGAGAGGGAATGAGGGATGAAGAACGAAGCGAGGGAAACGGGACGAACGTGAGGCGGGGGACTTGGAAGCGTCGAGTGAGATGGAAAACGTGGAAGGGACTTCGAGTGCTGTGCGATCCAGTGAAGCAAGAGAGGGAGCGTGAGCAAAAGAGGAAGAGAGACAGAGAGAGAGAGAGAGAGAGAGAGAGAGAGAGAGGGTGAACAACGGCGCGTCTGGGAGTGATGGGGATGGAAAATATTTTGCTTTGTACTTGAGCAAACATGAATTTCGAATTAATTGGAAAATGGCAAACACATCGCAACAAAGGGAGTGAAAATAATTGAGTGATTGGTGTTCAAACGGAGGAACGGCGAAGAGAGCGAGAGGAGGAGCGAGCGAAAGAGAGGGACAATGGGACGATGGGACGAAGGATGTCCGTCATTTGCTGTGGTTGAGAGGACGTGTCGAAGCCAAATGAGAAGTGTTTGTGTCCAACTGGGACTGATGAGTTCGGAATTTTTTGCCTTCCTTAATTTGGATTTACTTATATTTTTCTTTAAAATTTTGAGTTCTTTGTTTTTCAAATTATTCACAATTATTTCTTGCTCTCTCTCTCTCTTAATTTATATTGTGCGAACTGGAAATATTTTGCGAAAAATTAAAAGGTTTCAATCTTTAAGCCTCGTTAAATCTATTTCGCATATTTCCGATTTGTAAAATTTGATAAGCTTTTAGAAAATTATCGTATTTCGATATCCTCAATCCTTGATTTAATAAAATCTTAACTCAAGCTATTTTGTATGTTTTTTAATAAATATTTTTTCTGTCTTTTTCTGGATTTTTCATATCGTGATTTTGTTTGTTTATTGTGTACATATATGATTAAATTTCTTCTTTAAATTATGATTATTTTGTGTACTATATTTTAAGAGTTGTTTTCGCCTTCTTCCCAAAGGTCGACTTAAGCCGTTGCTCCTGTGTCTTTCCGGGCATCTCTGGCAGCTGCTACTTATTTTCCTAGTTCGGCTACTGTTGATTAAGTTGCACTCGCCTTTGGCACGGTCTTCCATTCAATTGCAGAGTAATTTCCATGTAAACTCCCGCCGTAATCACCGTGGCGACATACGTGTAATTTCCCCTCCCCCGACCCGCCTCCACGGCCTCCACCGCCCTCGTCCTCCGCACCAGGCCATTTGGCGTCTTCGTCGCGGGCGTCGGTGGGCAACACTGGTCGCCGTGGCCAACGCGCCTCGCTCAATTAGAGCGACGCGTGCTCCTAACGACCTGCAGTACAAGGGTGGCAACACTGGCGGGGCAAAGGGATGACGTCGCGCCCCTGCTGCGGTTGACCGACGCACGAATTTCCCGCGGCGACATTTTTGACCGACCAACGACGGAGCGATCGAGGGACAGACTGAGGAGCGAAGGGCCGACAAAGGGACGGAGGGACAGACAGATCGACGAGACGACACGTTGCACGGTTGGACGAGGCGTAGGACGGAGTCCTGTCCTGGGTCCTGTGTTGTTGTGTTTCTTCTAATCCAAGCGAGAAGGCGTTGATTAGCAATTACAGCCAGGAGGACGGGCCGAACGGGTCGACTCGGGTCGTATTGCGTAATTGCACTCTCGTCACTCAGCGACGGCCGGGATCGGGCAAATAATTAAACTCGAATGCCGTGTCATCATCGGACACGTTTCCGTTTCCGTTGCTGCTTCCGCCTCCGTTTCGTCTCGTGTCGTTTCGTTGCACTCCCTCTGTGTGTGTGTGTGTGTGTGTGTGTGAGACGTCTCTCTGTCCCCTCCTCTCACTCAGTCTGTCGCCGTCTCCCGGCCTCGGTCACCTGCCGTTGACATCGAGACTGCGGAACGAGGTCAAATGTCAATTTAATTATCATATTACCTCGGCTACTGCCGGCGTTGTTGTTGTAGTTGTGGCTGTTGCTGTTGTTGTTGTTGTTGTCGTCGTCGTTGTTTTCATTACCCTACTTGCTGTTGTTGTCTGTAACCTAATTGTTGTAGCTATTTCCATCCTGTTCGTTATTATTTCCATCATATTTGTTTCTGTTTCCATCCTATTTGTTCTTGTTTGTCACACACACATACACACACACACATACACACACACACATACACACACACACATACACATACACATACTGTCATTTTTGTTCCGTATGAAAATTTATGTATTTTCCTCACGGTGCAAATGAGAAAATTTCATTTCATTCTCCCTCCCTCTCTGTCTCTCTCTGAGGCAGCAAATAATACACTTTTAATGGCAGAGCGCGAGCGGCCCAATTATGGAGTAATGGTAGGTAGTAGTAGTAGTAGTAGTAGCTGTGGTAGTCGTAGTGGCGACAGCGAACGGGGCAACAACAACAACAACAACAACCACAACTCTATGCAACCGCGCTGCACGTGAGCGGTCGTCGTTGCGGCAGGAGGCTGCAATTAAAATGGTATTTGAGGCCATTACCGGAGTGAAGAGTAGGAAAGGATAGATAGTTGCAGACACGAGGGAGGTTTTCCGTCGGGGAGTCAAACGGTAGTTGCTAAAAGGCACGTAAAAGTAGGTAGAAGACAAGAATATGAAGGTAGGAGCCAACATAAAGCAGATGGAAGGCAACAACGACTAGGTAGGAGTCAATACTTAGTAGTAGTGAAGACAAAAGCAGGCGTTAAGCCGGCGAAAATCGCAATAAGAGTAGTCAATAGTTAATATGAATTATTATCAGAACTACCCATTATTTAGTATTGGTGTCAGAATCATCTACCGGATTAAACACATAAAGAGAGGATGAAATAAATAACAAGAAGCATGGCGAAGAAGAACGAATGCGGAAGCGTGAGGAGAGAGAAAGTTCTGGTTTGTTTTTCCACGATGAGTTCTCGGGGGAAATCTGCGAGACTCCGAGACGCCCGTCACCAGCACCCCAGGAAGTGGTGCGGAGAGGGATCTGGGGAGGGAATGGAGTGGAAGCGGCAACTGCTGCGAGGAGAGGAGAGGAGCGGAGCGAGGAAGATAGAGATCTCGGACCGTTGACTCCCGCGAGCCGAGTGCAATCGCCGGATGTTGAGTGCCGAGTTGTAACCGCGAAACAAGAAGAGCTCCAGCAGCAGCAGGAGCAGCCGGATATCTCAGGGATTTCCATAAATGGCGGCTGACTTATGGCGTTCTTGTGCCCGTTGTTGTTTCATTTTCGTTTCTTTGTTGCTTTCACTACTGGTTTATTGTAGCTTTTCACAACTATTCGCTGACACTTGCCAAGTTTATGAATATTTTATGACCGAGCGACAGGCAGACAACAGAGAGAATGAGTGAATGAATGAATGAGTGGGAGCGAGGGTGAGTGGATGAGGGAGAGGAAACCAGCGGGGAAATGTGTGAAATGCTCTTGAAAAACAGGCGCCAGAAAGGCGAAATTATTTATGAGTGGCGACCGGAAGCCACGGCGGAAGCCGAGCAACGCCACGCCCCCTTCTCCGCCTGTCAGCGACTGCGAGAAGGCCCGAGAATCCGCTGACGAATGGTGGTCAGTGGGCCGTGGGCCGAGGGCGTGGCAGCGAAGAGCGACATCCGGGGCCGCCGCGGAAGCGCTGAAAGGCTCATTAGGCCAGCAGAAAGGACTCGCGCTTCCTCGTAGGACTCTCTGCGGTTCCCTGCAAATGCGAATTGCAAAACCAAATCCAGCTAGCGTCGGCGGTTGAGAGTTTCGAACCTAATTTTGATCTTTTGATTTGAAACTGATTTTCAGTATTCGAATTGAAAATGCATAATCATTAATTTTATATTTTAGCAGATAACAACTGAATAATTACAAGTATTATAAAATGTAAACATTAAAAAATAACAGAAAATAATTAAAATATCAATAAAAGTACATGATTAATGGAAAAAAGAAATTAAAAAATAAAAAACTTGAATAAGTTCAAGGTGAAGTCAAATGAATCGAAATGAATAAAAGAAAAATGAATAAATAAACAAATGAAATCAAACAAAATATAGTTCCATAAAATAAAATGGGAGTAAAATGAAGTAAACCAAAATGAAAAAAATTCTGTTAAACCCAAAAAGCCCCCACTCATGCCACTGCATGTGATTGACGAGAAGTTCGCAAATGAAGCACATATCAATAAAAGAGCAATGAAAGGAGAGATGGCAATAACCAGAACGGCAATGGAAGTACGGAGCTAATGATAAGAATGGCATTGGAAACAATGGCCCAAGTTCGTGTGAGGGGGAGGGCGGAAAGGAAGCGAAAGTGAGGGGCAGAGCACGACGAGTTCGAGGACTGGCGATAAAACTGCAACAAATCCACTCACCTAACAATAACAACAACAACAAGAAGAAGAAGAGCAACAATAGGACATCACCAACAACGATAAGAACAACAACAACTGCACTGTACGCCCCGATCTGTCGGCCCCGCTCACACAGCCAGCCATCGCTCGTGATGGAGTCATGAAACTAAAGAATTACCAACTTAAGTAACTCGAATATCGTGCGCCATTTTATCTGGAGTGCTTCCTCTCTTCTTCTGCTTAGCTTCTTCATCAGTTACTTTTGGGCTCCTTCATTGTCGGCGTCGTCCGCGTCCTCGTCGTTGTCCTGTGGCTGCTCCTTCGGCGTCTCCTGAACGTCGGTGCGGCTTCGTATTTAGTTGCTTAATGGTGGAAAGTTTTCGGAAGCTGCTTTAACTCTTCCCACACCCACACAAGCGCACACACAGACACAATATATTCACCGATGCACGTACACACCCTCACCCACACCCACACCCACACCCACACCAGGCGAGCAGCAGAGCGCACGCATCATAGATATAAACTTTATATCCTTTGTATCCTGCGCTAAGATGTTGCTCCGGCTCCTTCTCTTGCTGCTGCTGCTGCTGCTAGGGAAATAGCTACAGCCATTGTTGTTGTTGTTGTTCTTATTTCATTGTCTTATCTGCCTCGGTCCCACCTCTCCTTCCCTCTCTCTCTCTCTCTCCCTCTCCCTTTCTCCGACTCGAATGATAACGCTTTACAAGCAAAAGGTGGAAACAAAAGGAATTTCCCTTTGATTGTTGACTGCTACAAGCGAGACAGACAACCACTATTTAGAGCGAGGCAGCGAGCGACAGAGATTCAGATATTGTGCCAGCGAGAGAGAAAGAGGGAGAGAGGGAGTAGGACGAGTGAATGTAGTCGTTGGCTCACAGTGACAGCTCGTGGATTTATTACTTACAACGACGGAAGAAGTTTTCGCAATAAACTTGCTCGCAGAACGCACACAAATAAACAACATGTGTATGTGGGAATCTCTCCGGCACACACGCAGACACCCACACACACACACACACACACACAAATGCACGACACTAACTCACCATAATAACAGTAATGCAATCATTTCGAGTTATCGTCGATCAAGGCGGAAGGTGAAAAGGATGCAGGAAGGGTGCCGATAGCTCTCGGGGAGAGCGAGTAGGGCGCCAGAGGCCAGAGGAGGACGCTGGGATGCTGGGGATGCGGGATGAGGGATGCTGGGGGCTGGGGGCTGGGGGCTGTGGGGTTTTGCTTTTGGCGCTTCTGCGGCTACACGAAATGGGTTTTTCGCTGATTAGCCGAATTTGTTGGCAAATTAAAGGCGGCTCTTCGAAACTGTCGTCGTTCGTGGCCTCCTCCTCTGCCACTCCCCTGTCGTCTTGGCGGCCGCCTCCTTTTTCTAGTTCTCTCTTCCTTGTCTCTCTCTCTTTCTGTGTCCCGCTCCCGCCCGTTGGGAGCTTTTTTATGGAATACTTATTTATTTGCTTGCCTGCGAAGTGAGGACTCAAGTGGGGGTTGTATCGCCTCCTGGGGGCGGGCCCATAGGCAAGGGCGGAGAGGGACGGAGGAGCGAAGAGAAGGAGAAGGAGATTGGGGGAATGGCGAATGGTGTGGAGAAGGCGGAGCGGGGTGTGAAAAGAGAGCAGAGGCGGTCGAGTGGTCGAAGGAAATCGAATCTGGAGGAGGCCGACTGAGGGAGCGGGGCAAGTGAGAGGTGGCCGTGGAGCTGGAGGGAAAAAGAGATGCGTAAGAAGAAAAGAAAGAGGGCGATCGAAAGCGAAATCAGGGCAAGGGTGTGAAGGAAGTTTGCGAATGTAATGAGACTTTTAGCTCGACAGCCACGGAGTCGCAGATGAGGAAGCCGGAGCAGCAAGAAGGAGAAGGAGGGTGAAGTAGGATGGATGATTGGGATGAAGGAGGCGCAGAAAAGAGGAGGAAGAAGTGGTTGGCTAATCGGAGCAGAGGCAGGCCTCACCAAGCAATGGGAAAAAGTTGATGATCAGGACATGTAGCAGAAATACACCAAGAAGAAAAAGTCCTCCCAACAACAAATCTCAGAATTTTAATTTCCACTACCAGGGAGAAAGTGATTTTTCCACATCTTCGTAAGACTTTTCTTTATGCATGAGTTTCGCCATCGGTTCTCGCCTTCCACTTTGTCCATGAAGGTGTTTTTCGTATTTTTTTATTCTGTTTTTTCCCGTTCCTACTTGTGCAGAGTCATGATCAATTGTGTTTTGTTTTTCCATTTTTATTTCGAGAAGTTTTTGGCTTTTTACTTTCTCTGTTGTTGCTTCCGTTGCAGTCGTTGTTACTGCTGTTGCAGTTGTTGTTGCTGTTGCCTCTGCCTTTGCACCGAAGGCACCTCGTTCGCAGAGCATTCGCTATTCATGGAATGGCCGAACGAACCTTTGTATGGCTGTCGTGAATAAAGTTTATTTTATTCCATTTTAATTTCTGTTTGTTTGCCTGCGCCGCTTTATTTGTTTGTCCGTGTGGGGCTCGGTGTGGAGTGCCGTTGTGTGCGCCTCTGTGTGTGTGTGTATGTGTCGTAGTGCCAGCCTTTGTTTTCATTCACCTGCTCCGCTCCCTCCTCCTCCTCCTCCGCCCTCTGCTCCTCCTTCCCTTGCTCTTCTTCGCGATTCTTTCGTCCCGGCCGAAAGTTTTGGGCGCCGGAAGTGCGAGGGGGAGCGAGGGAGAAAGAGAGGGGGAGAGGGAGGGAGAGGGAGAGAGTGACTGAGTGAGTCAGAGTGTGAGAGGGAGAGAGGGAGAGAGAGAGAGAGAAGAGACGCGGAAGCCGCCATCAAAGCAGTTGCAACTGCTTGAAAATGAACAGCGGCGATGGAGAAGCAACAACAACAACACAAACAACAACAAGAATTGAAAAGCAAAATCAATGCCACAACAACAACAACCGCAACAACGCGAGCAACAACAACAATAACATTGTATAAATGATAAAGTGAACTTTGCCTTCGAGCCGCTCAACACAAACAAAAAACACCAACGCACACCCACAAACACGCTCTCGTGAACGCACGGATGCCAATGGGAAAGGAGCACGCACACAAATACACACACACACACTCACACTACCCAATACACGCGCCTTTCAGCTACCAGTTGCCGCAACAAAGAAAATTAAAATCGTCAAAACATTCGAAACCGCTCGCGAATCGGCGGCTAGCGAGGGAGGGGGGGAAGTGGAAGGGACAGGTCGAAGCACAAGGGGCCGAGAGGGGGAGGGAGAGGGCCGAGAGGGGGAGGGAGAGGGCGAGAGGGCGGGAAATTAAGGGGCGGAAGGATCGCAAGGCAAAGTTCGTGGGCTGCACTTGGCTGCGTCGCAGCTCGAAACTTGTTCGCCGAAGGGAGGGGGCCGGGCATGAAGGAGTGGGAAGTGAAGGAGAGAGAAGTGAGTGAAAGAGAGGGAACAGAGGAAGGGGGAGAGGGAGAGAGAAGGCTGGCCACCTCGACTTCCCCGGATCCCACGCCGATTACTTCGTTCCAATCTTCTCCAACCAACTTCGCCTTCGCCTTCCTCGCCCTCCCACTTCCGACTCCGCCATCACCCACCTCTTCTTCTTCTTCGTCGTCGTCTCTTTGTTTTCGATTTCTTTCATCGCCGTCGAGTTTCGTTCTTTCGTCGCGGCGTCGTCGGGTCCTGGGCGTCCTGGAGTCGCGTCCTCCGTGAACCGTTTGCAAAGTCTTCGAAACGTCGCTTTCGAATTCCGCGCTCGATGCGGTTGCGCTCGACGCATTTCTTCTTCTTCTTCTTGTTTTTGTTGTTTTTCTTATTGTTGTTGTTGTGGTGGTGGCTGCTTCTGCTTCGGCATCTGAGTGTGGCAGCAGGACTTCCGTTTCCGGCATGCGGCGTGTGTGACGAAGCCCAAGCGCTCTCAAACTTTACCTCTCTCCCTCTCGCTCGCTCTCTCTCCCGCTCCTCCTCTCTCCCCTGTCTCCTTGTCTCCTCGGCTTCAGAAGCAGAGGGAGACGAATTCGAGTTCGATCGAGAAATATTTTGCTCTTCTCCTCTGTGAATTCCTCAGGCATACAGCAGGACATTTTCATAGTTCTTCTCCATTTCCGTTTCTCCCTCTCCCTCTCCTTCTCGCTCCCTCTCTCGCCCTCTGGCTGCCTACGTCTGCAGCTTCCTGCGATTATCGTTTCCATTCCGTTCGAGCTGCTTCGATCGATCGGAAGTGACGTGGAATCCTTTAAAATCCATCGAATCCCAACAATGTCAACCAAATTGGGCACAATTACATGGCTCCAATACACACGCACACCCTCACACATGCATGCGAAAAGACAGTCTCCTGTGTGCCCTGTCTCTGTCTCTCTGGCTCCGCAGCGGCCGGTTCGAATATGCATAACTCGGGCTTGCTGCAGCTCGTAGCCGGCCGGCTTCTTCTGATCCTCACATCCTCACGCCCATCCGCCTCCTTCTTATTCGCCTTCTCCTCCTCTCCCTTCTCGGCCTCCCTCCGTCCTCTCTCGCTTCGCTCACTCTTCGCCCCCCCTCCCTCGTCCCACACTCTTCCGTCCGCCCCACAGCAGGGACAAAACAATTAAATCGCTTAACGAGACAGTGATACATCTCTCTCTCCCTCTCTCTCCCTCCTCCAGTCGATGGGAGTAAGTGGGATAGACAGGAGCATGTCCGACGGTCGCTGTCGAGACATCGCACAAGGCCGAGAACTTGCGTGGGATGGCGTCGGGTCGAGTCGAGTCCGCATGGGGAGGACAACGACCTGATGGGCTCCGAAGGGATCGGCAGAGCCCAACAGGGGTGGGTGGAGAAGGCGTGGGAGGCCTGAGTTGGGCCCGAGTCCGAGTCCGAGCTCGAGCCCGAGCCCTGGGCAGCAAATAAATCCGACAGCGTCTCTGGGAACTTAAAATTGACCAGGCGAATTGATGCGGACTCTGAGTGGATTTCAATGTAAATGGAATGCACCCAATTGCGGGCGGCGGAGAGAGAGAGGGAGAGAGGGGAGAGAGAGGGAGAGCGAGACAGACAGACGGATATTGCAGGAGAGCGAGAGAGCGAGAGGGGCTGTGGGTTCGGGGAGCAGGCGACACTGTTAACTCCGGTATAATTACTTGGGCTTCACTCGGCAGCGTTCGAGGTCGGTTCGGGGCTTCCGAAGAAGTCAGGCCGACCCCTCCCCTCTCGCCGGGCAACTGCAATCACAACCCCTCGCTCGCTCACCTCTCTCTCTCTCGCTCTGTTGGTGCATCGACTCCCTTTCGGTCTGTGTCCTGTCGTGCGGTGCGACTTGAGCCTCGCCGTCAGCTCGAAAATTCCCCGCATCCCAATTACCTTGAAATCCCTTTCGCAAAATACTCCCGAAATTTCCGACGTCCATCGTCTAGCGTCGCTCGTCCTTGCTTTCGACCGACCTCGCCGCGTTTTCTTTATTGTCTCACTCGTCATGTGTCGTCCTTTGCCGCTCGTCTCCGGCTCGTTGGCGTCGTCGGTCAGCGCTTGTCGTTCGCCTCGTCCTGGTTCACTTTATTGCTTCGCATTGCTCTCGTTCGATTGACGCCCCCCCCCCCCCCTCCTCGCTCTCTCTCTACCTTTGTCCTCTCTCTTTGTCTCGGTGTGCTGTGCCTTTGTGTCCTTTCGAAGTGCATGCACTGTAGCGTTTCCGGCGAAACCACAACGTCCCACGAAACCTCCCTTCCTGTCTCTCCCTTCCTCTCCCGCTCTGTCTGTTTAATGTCCCCGAAGTTACATAAATAGGACTCCTCAATCCCCACCCCTCGACCGGCTGCCCACGCAGTTTCACAGCCACTGGGCGCCCCGACGACCAGGGCCGACGCACCTTCAGTCGCTCGAGGTTCCGCTTCCGGCCTCCAACGATCTGCCTCTGCATGTGGGCGTGGTTCATGGGATCGAGGCACTCACGCCGGGCGCAGGCGTCCATGGGTGTGTGTGGGTGTCGTCTGGTGAAACAATTTGTGTGAACCGTCCTCAAGTCGATTGGAATGAAATCATTGACATTTCATCCTTAGTTTTGTGTGAATTTTCCGGTGCCCGGGAAGGCAAAGGCAAAGAGGACGGGGGGCGTCAGTTGAAATTCTTCCAGTCAAGCGAGGGATTTGCCTTTTCGAACGAGAGGTGTCCATTTGGAAGTCAAGAGTTGGCCAAATTAATTGAGGCAATCTCAGAAACCTCGAGATCATTATTTTATTATAGTTTATTCACAAACAACTTCTTCTCCGATGTGGTTAAGGAAAATTATTTCTAGGTGGTTGAAATTTGAATTACATTCGAATTTCGTCTTTTTTGCCTATTAGAATTTCAGTTATTATTTGATCTTTATGCACAATTTCTATAGAAAAACCAAAAAAAAAAAAAAAAAAAAAATATTTTCGTAGTAATTATTTAGCAGAACAGAAGTTTGCGAATATTGTGGAATATTCTAGAAACTGAATTAAGAATATTCCATCGTTCTAACTGCTCTTGGAATCAAATGGATTCGATTCTTTGCAGACCCACCCTTGGCCCCAACTCACTTTCGCTAATCTCCCTATTTAGTCATTAGACCATGGTCGTTTCGTCTCTTTCGGAGGCATTTTGAGTCCTTCATCGTCTTTCGTCGAACGTCCTGCCAGCAAACCGTCGAGGGCTCGTCTTGAAATCACGTCCCCGACTTGCATCGGGGTCTGCCTTGCTTGTAATAGTCTCGTTCCTCGTCCTCGTCCTCGTCCTGGCCCTCGTCCTGGCTCTCGTTCTGTCCACTGACCAGCGGCAATCGTGAGCAAACAGAAGAAACCCGTTCGCTCTCTGCTAATGGAATTTTAAAAGGTTCCACTTTCGCAACGATCCCAAAGCAAACTCCACGCCGAGGCTCCGGTGACCACGACGGCTCCTTGGTCTTCGCGTTCGCTTTTTCCCTCTCATCTCCTTCCTGGCCAGTTGCGCCGCCCTCCTCTCGTCTTCCGCCCGTTCCCCCCCGATTGGGAGCGAATGCGAATCACATGCAAATGGCCTCACATGAAGTTGTTGTCGATATCAGCCAGGCAGGGCCCGAGGAGTCCCTGGTGGGGCTCGTGGAGAGGGTCGAGGTGGATCCCAGGAGGGCGTCGAGGTGGCTCCGGGTCGCGGGCCGGGTGCCGGGCCCGAGGTGTCCGCAGGAAAAGTGTCGACTTGACCGATGTTTCGAAAACCTGCGGCTGCTTTAATTATTCCGCACGGACGGTGGAGAAAGTGAGGCAGGGAGTGAGTGGACCAGGCACAGAGAGAGAGAGGAAGGGAGAGTGAAAGGGAAAAAGAGAGACAGTCGCCTAGAAGGGGTTGTTAACAGTGATGCCATTGCGATGCGAGAGAGCCTTTCAGTTGTCGTTGCTTCTGTTGCTCCGTGAGTCGAAGCCGTCGCAGTCGAACGATTCCAACTAACATGTCCTGGCTGTCATGGCTGTCCTGGCCACGGTCTCCCTGGCTATCTCCCTTTTCTGTCTTCTGCTTCTTCTCTTCTTCCCGCTGCCCCTGCTCCCTGTCACCCCCGTTCTTCCCTCCTCCTTCCCTCGTTCTGGCTTTGCTTCTGCTCCGGCGCAAATTGCAGTCTGATGGTTTCGCTTCATTGGATCCACTGGGCCACTGCATGGTCTTCTTCCGTCCGTCCGTCCGTCTATCGGTCCTCTATCTGTCTGTCCGGCCGTCTGTCCATGCATTCATCTATGTATTTCTCCTCCCTTCGTCCATCTGGCCGTCCGTCCGACTGCCTGTTCTTCCGCTTCGCCCCGAATTCGGTGCGGCCAACGCATTTTGTGGTTCTTTCTCTTCTCCCTTCCTCGGGCATTCTTTATTAGAGCGCGTGCGTGTGTGTGTGTGTTGGTGCCTGTGGGCCTGTGTGCGTGTTGTTGCAGTCTGTGCGAAATGATATGCATGACAAAGCCAAGGCACAACAGACCAATTAAATTGAACGCCTACCGACGCCGGGCTCTCGGGAGCTGCGGCCAGCCTGCGACGGCCCTGGTCCCGGTCCCGCTCCCGAACCCAACCCGACCTCAGTCCAGGGCCTGCGATCGATTGCCACATTCAGTCGGGACTCGTTCGTCCACGCCAGCGACGACGGCGGCCACAACCGGCCCGAACTCGATCCCGATCCCGACTCAGGCCCCGACTTCGACGCCTTCTCAACCCCAACCGGTTCCGACTCCGCCCGGCGCCGCAACCGCTTTGACAGTGGCGACGGCCTCCCAGTCGAGCCTCGGCCTCCGTGCCCCACTCCTCCAGCTCCCCTCCCTCGTCACGGACCTGAGACCACGCTGACTTCGGTGACTTCCATCGGGTTCCGCCGTTGCCGTTTCCACTTCGGATGTGTCGATTCCTCCATTCTCACTCGATCCTTTCCGCTGCTCGTCTTTCCCATCTCCCGCCTCCCTTTCCTTGGCCTGGCTTCCTCGGATTATATTCTAAATAGTATCCGTAGCAAGTGCGATATTTTCTAGTGCTCTTGTGACTACCCATTCTAATAGGTGTTGTTGTTCCTGGTGTACTTGTTGTACTTGTTGTTGTTGTTGCTGTTGTTGTTATTGTTGCTGTTTCTGTGCCAATATTTTCTCCAATGTCAGTGTTTAGAATTTGAAAGTCTCATTTTCTCACTTCTTCCACATCTCCCGCTCACTCTCCACCTCTCTTTGACGACCGCTTTACCTTCCACTCCTTCTCCTCCTGGCTTTCTCTCCCTCTCTCTCGGCCTGTCTCCGTCGCTCCTCGACTCCTTCGCTGTCAGAATCCGGTACTGCTTCTCAATTTCTGTATCACTTCCGTGCTCAAACGCACTCTCCTCGCATTTATCTCCATTTCCCCTGCTCAGTCATTCGTCCGGCGCTCCTTGGATCCAATCTTCTCTCTTTCTCTCTCTCTCTCTACATGGGATTCCTCCATTGGGACGTGGAGCTCTTCGTGGCTTGTAGTTCATCGATTGCCATTTGTGCCACTTAAATTACTTTTAATTTATTTATTGACACGTCTCTCAGTGCTCAGTCCAGGGCCGAAGTCCTTCCTTTCCCCTTCTCCCCGTTCCCCTTCCGACTGACCGCATCACTTCCTTCTGGACTTCCTGCTTCGCTTTGCTCTTCCGTTTCCTCTACACGCAGTTTCCTCTGCCCTGCAGCCTTCACTGCCTTCTCCACGCCCTTTCGGGTCTCCTTCACGTCCCTCTTCATCTCCCTCTCCGTCCTTTCCAACCCCTTCTGCCCTGGATTTGCCCGACCTGTCTCAAGCTTAAATTTCGAGACCCGATGAGGGACGATGGGCAGCCGTTGAATGAGTGAGTCACCAGAGGGGAGGGGAGGGACCAACGGCCAGAGGGACAGACTGCCGGAGAAGGACAGACCAGTCTAGCATGGATGGACTGCAGTGCGGTCCTGATGACATTCGTCAATTATGCATGAGCTTAGCGCATGGCCGTAGTTGTTGTTGTTGTCTTGGCTGTGTTATTATTGCCGTTATTATTGTTATTGGCAATGCCATTGTTCTCATTGCCAACTGCCATTGGAATTGTTGCTGTAGCATGGCAATTGTTGTTGCTTGTTCTCGTTGCTGCCACCTTGTTTACTTTATATTCATTTGTCGTGGAGCACACTCGGAGGACGTCCTGTCCCTCCGAAAATTATGCTGTTTCTCCCCACCGAGAGAGAGAGAGAGAGAGAGAGAACGAGAGAAAGCACAGTGGGACCTAAGGAGCGGGGACAAAATAGTTTTGGAAAAACAAAATTAAAGATATTATTTGTTCATAGAGTTTCAAACCCTAAATATTTTGGAAGCAAAAAACTCGATTCAGTCCGTGGTCCACTGTGCGCCAACGTGGTGGAAATCGCTGTAACAAAAGCAACAACAAATACAAGAACCACAACAACAACAACAAACACAACAACATCAAAAACAACAAGAACAACAAAAACTACACACTTACAACAACAGCAACGGCAACGCTGTGCATGTGTTTCGGTTCACATGCGACGAGTGAAACCAAAACAATTACGTGCGATTGTGTGTGTGGGTGTGTTGTGTATGTGTTTATTGGTTTAACGTTAAGTGCTTCGAAGTGTGCGTGTGTGTGTGTGTGTGTGTGTGTATGAGTGTGAATGTGTTGGCGGATATGTTTAGGTTCAAAATGTCATTATATCCGACGGCAACAGCAGCCATATGCAATTTATGCAGCAGCAGCAACAAAACACTGTTACACACACACTCACACGTCCTCTCCCACATGCATGCAGCGACCATATGAACTGTTAAAAGGACGCCATGAATACAACAACAAAAAACAACAACAGCAACGGCAACGGCAACTGTTGATGCAGTGACTGATGATGCATAAGAGTCCAAGTTAACAAATATTCAAGTGCACGCTGCAGCACATCAGGGACTAGGTGAAAGAGACAGGACGAGTGAGAGTGAGACAGGGGAGAGAAAATGTGTGAAACTAACATCGGTGGAAGAACAGGGAAATTACGAAAAGAATGGGAATTCAAACAAGTTTGGAATATAAACAGGCGGGAAGATGCCAATTACGCAAACAAATACGTTTAGAATGTACTAAGGAAAATAAAAAATCGCCTTTAGCGGATTTTTTTCAATCACTTGAACCGTAATACACATATTTACAACAACAAACAACTTTTAATTAGACAAAAATTCACGACAAACCGAAAAACAACACTCAATTTTATGCATTTCCATTCCAAATAATTTGAGTGGTTTTTTCTAAATTCCATAAATGCAAGGAGAGAAAGAACGAGAAAGACATATATTACTACGCACGTCTTCACGATCTCTGGGTGTCTTTGGTTGCCGTTCCTATTAGAATCGCTAGTGATGTTCTTTCAACTACCGCCCTTAGTGTTGGCGTTCCAAGTGCTCTTGCCACGAGATCCCTGCCGTCAGCTCGCGAAATCCCCTCAGATCCTTCATGTCGCCATGTATTTCACTCAATTTGAATTTGGATCATTTCGATTTTATTTTCCACTTCGCTCGCAATTCGATTCATGCACTGCAGTTCATTTAGAGCAGTTCTATTTGAGTTTGGATGTGTGTGTGTGTGTGGATCGAGTGTATCGTTTCCATTATGATTGTTAATTATGAGCAAACATTTTGGGGCGCAGACTCGCGTCGCCTCCCTGTGGCGGGCTAATTGTGAGAAAATTCAATTTAAAACAACCGCAGATCACAACAACAATATCAGCAACAACAACAAGAGCAGCAGAAGCGCCAACAACAAGAAGAGAATGCAAATCGCAACAACAGAAACCCAAAAAGCAACAACGATGGATGGCCTAATTTGAACTAATTGATGGGTCTCCCCGTCGTGGTTTCGCCTCAGTTTGGTTTTCAGCATGAGTTTTCATTGAAATAAATTTCGGCCTCACCGCAGGACCCCTGCTTGCCATCAGCCACCACCCCCTGCCCGCTTCCGTCCCTCGCTCTCGCTACTCGCCCACTCGCCTTCCACACAGTTCTCCGCATGGACCTTTCGACTTTGGCCTCTCGCTGTCTCCGAAGCCATCTTCCATCTCCTTCATGCCTTCCCTCCTCCTCCTCTCCTTATACTTCTTCCCCTCTTCTGCTCTTCTTCTCCTCATCATCCTCATCTGCTTCGCATCCTTTCGTCCCACTCGCCTTAAGCCTTTGACAAATTCGTGTCACTCACACTTCAGACGCCAGCCGAGCCCTCAAGTAGCTGGAGAGTCTTTGTGTGAGTGCGTTCAGCAAGTGCCTGTGTGCGTGTGTGTGTACGTGTGTCTTCGTGTGCGGTCGCTTGTCCTTGCCAGCGGATTCGTGGCCGGCCTCGTCGTCGGCGTCCGTTCAAGGACTTTTCATTCGAATTAATTTTATTAATTGATTGGCGACACTTCTCGGCCGCACCCGGGCCATGATTTATTTGCGGTCTCGAGGTTCCTTCGTGGATTTCGTGGGTCTCCGCCCGCTCTGTCGCCTGCAACACCCAGCAGGATTCGCTGCGGCCTGGATGGAGGCGTGGGCTGTGATTGAAGTTCGGTTTTCCGCACGCACAACTTCTGGGGTCGCCTTCGTCTACTTCGAAGGCTTCTTCTACTCCTCTTTCTACTTCCACTTCTACTTCTCCTTATCATCAATTTCGCTTCCTCTTCCTCTGCCTCACTCCTTTGACGCGATCACATTTGTCCCCGCAGTGGCCGGAGGTCGAACGTTGGAGGCCTCGACTTGAGGGATTCCACACGCGTCGAAACCGAAGAAGAGTGGTAGCTGGTCTTGAAATCGCATTAGGGACCACACGCCGAGGGCGATGGCGCGCAGAGTGGGGAAGAGAGGGATGAGAAGGAAGAGCGGCCCATGAAGGACGGTCGCTGCTGTGAGCTGAGACTTTGAATTAAAACCAATCCCTCGCTTATGAGCGAATAAAGTCGCCTCTCGTTCTCGCCCTCTCCCTTTTTCATTTTTCAAAAAATCATCATCCTATTTAAAACTCAAAATGGCTCAGGGGAGCGGGGCAGGGGGCAGGGGGCGTGGCCGAGGGTTACCAGGCGAATATTCATATTCAGCTCAACTTTGCTTTTATCAGCTTAAATATGTTGATGCAGAAGGAATTTTAAATGCGGCCAGAGCGGCGGCCAGCGCAGGGAGGTGGAGGGGGTGAGAGACTGAGAGCGGGTGAGAGGGGGTGGAGGGGTTGGTTGCAGTTGGGAGGATCAATGGGGATGGTGCGAAGGAGGAAGTGAGAGGAAAATGCAACATAAACAGGAGGACTGAAGAGATCAGAGAGTGGTGGAGAGAGCGAGAGGAGAAGAAGAAAAGGGAAAAAATAGTGAACAAATACAGAGAGAGAGAGAGGAGGAGGGAGGGAGGGGAGAGAGCGAAAGAGACCCACCCCAGGGACTCCATGGCTAAGTGAGAACGAGAACGCGAACGGAGACCAATTTAAAGGCAGTTAATGAAGACTCACACGCACATACAAACTCATACACACACACAGCGACATGCCCTGGGGATCGTGACTCGCTGCGGGGGACGCGGACCGAGGGGGGGGGGGGGCCGTGTTGCGGAGGATGGACGCGTAGGGACTGCGGCCGCACGACCCGTGACGACGCGCGCTGCGGTTGCCGGCAAGCACAAAATATGACAAACGGCGGAGGTCGGCGGACGGACGGGCGAGCAGAGGGTGGAACGGCGGGCAGGACAGAGGGAGGGAGGGACAGGGGGATGGACAGACAGGAGGATGGATGGACTAGAGGACCACAGTAGGACAACCGAAGAGTCGGAGGAGCGATGGAGAGAGCAGCAGTCGAGCAGGAGAGGCCGACAGTGGAGCCGAGAGATGCACACGAGGTTGCAGGAGGGTCGAAAGTACAGGCGGACGGACGGTCGGACGATTGGGCGGCTGGAAAAAAGAGATCGAGAGGGCAACAGAGAGCCTGGAGAGAGCGGCGGCCGAGGGCTTAGCCGGAAATCCGCTGGGTCCATTAGCAGGACATCGCAGCGCAGCATGTTAATGTCGGCGAGGTGCGCATTAAAGAGGGGCGTGGCCGTGGACGACGGGCCGGCGCTGCAGGAGGCGTTGGCGACGACGATGGCGGAGGCCGGGGCCGAGGCCGAGGCCGAGGCGACGTGGATGACGGTGGAGCCGATGGAGTCATGTCATGAAGAGCATGTAGGAGAGGTCGTTGGCGGATGTTGTTGGCCGAGGAGGAGACGAACGAAGAGGTGACGGAGGTGGAGGAGGCGACGAAGGTGGAAGAGACGATGGAGGAGGAGCCGCTGTTGGATCAGGCAGCGTGTGGCGCTGGCGTCCATGGGGGCCGCGATGTTGGTTCCATGGGCGAGGAGGCGACGGAAGTGGCGGCGGCAGCTGGACGTGGATGCGGTTGTGACTCCGACTGCGGAGTCGCCGACGCCGTAAAGCGCTGCCGTTGCGCGGGCCGGAGGAAACAAATTAAACAACGTTGTGTATCAGGAAGCGGAAGCGCACACGCACACGCACACCCACGAGCACGAGCACGAGTGGGGAGGACGCAGGGACAGCACGATTTTAAGGCGCCACCGAGGATCCACTTCCGCCTCAGTTTCAGCTTCCGCTTCGGCTTCCGCCCAGGCTCCCCACTCAGCGACTGCTCTCGGCCGCCCACTCTCCATGACCCAGTCCGTCTCTCTCACACACCACCTCGCTCTCTCTCTCTCTTCCTCCTTCTGCCTCTCCGTTGCTAATGCTATTTCTGTCCGCATAATTTTTCAAAGCAGCTTTTTAGGAGCGCAGAAAATTAACAGCTCGCAACTCAGCGAGTGGATGGCAATCGTGGGCGAGCGGGAGTGCGCGAAAGAGAAGAGGAGATGGAGAGAGACCGAGTTACGCCCACACCCACGCACACCAAACCAACACAAACACATGCTTCCCGACCACAGAGGAAAGCCGCAAAAATGAAGGATGCAAAAGGACGGAAAAATCGAGACGTGGGCGAGGAAAAAATCAGGAGCCACGGAGGGGGGTGGAGAGGGGTGGAAGGTGAAGCTGAGGAGAGGGAGAGGGAGAGAGAGACAGATAGAGAGAGAGAGAGAGAGAGATAGAGAGAGACGGGGATGGCGATGGGGGTGGCAGTGGGAGAAAGAGAGATGGAGTCGTGAGGAAGCCGCAAGCCACAAAGTGAAAATATGGACAACACCAACACATGCACGAGCACCCCCGATGCCACTTGGCACACACAGCAACAGAGACCCTCCCAGACACACACACGCACACATGCACTTGGGACGCCTCGCGCTAAAAACTCACTTAGGAACGGGCGACAACGCGACAAGTTGCGGCCCGCGGAGCCTCGGCCGGAGCGCGACACTCGACGCGGCCCCGCCCCGCGATCGGTTCGCAGCCGAGGCGAACTTTTACGACTTCGCCGTCCGCAGGGGGGCGAGAGAAAGGGAGGGCGAGAGTGTGTTTGTTACAATGTAACCTCGACAGGGAAAACTAGCAGCATCAGCACAACAACAACACCGACCACTGAGAGCCTTGTGCATTATTAACAACATGCGAAGCGCGCTCGGTCGTGCGATCACACACACACACACACACACACACACACACAAACAAACATCAACACAGACACCGTTGCCCCCCTGTGCCCTGTCACCTGTCGCCGCCGAAAGCGACTTCCGGTGGAGGTCCTGCGGGATGTGCTGCGGACTTTTTGACTTATTTCAAATGCTTCTCCTTCTGTTAACTTTACATTGCTTTCTTCCTCCTTCATGATTTATTTTATTTCTCTCTGTTTTTATTTGTTTTATATTTTTTTCGGAATTGTTTTATTTGATCATCTAAGATTCATTTTATTTTAAAATAAGTTTTGCTTCCGAATTTGCCTTAATTTGGAGCTTTATATTTTTCACATTTTGGATTTATTGACTTGTTTCATTTCGATTCATCTTATTTATTTGGACTGAGTGTTTTTTCTCGGTATTTTCATGAACCAAGCACTTGTTTTGTTTCAAGCTATTGTCGTCTGTCTGTCTGACATTGCTACTAGATTTTCAATCTCCCCTCTGTTTAAGTCATCCTCTCTCCTTTCTACTGGTTTGCTCCCTTTACTTGTGGCTGTTGTTCGTGATCTCGTCGAAAGTCCTTCGGCCACTTGCTGAGTGCATCCTTGGGCAATAAATCCCTGCATCCTTTTCCTGCTGCCTTTCCCTCCCACGCTTTCACTCACAATTTCCCCACCTTTTCTCCCACTTTTCTTCCCTTTCACAGTCCCTCCTTAGTGGGACGTGAGGATGTCCTTTGAGTCACCTCCATCACCGCGACTTATTCGCCAGCCGTCGTCCCTCTCTGTCAGCCGTCGTCGCCCTTCGTCGTGAGGTCGAGTCGCGATTTCACGGCGTTGTCCTTGCCTCCGTTCACGCATTCGTCCTCGTCCTCGCCCCCTCCGACTTCAGCCCTCGCCTTCTTCATCCCGAGCTGCCTCAGTTTTTCATAACCCAACCTCTGTTTCCTCTCATTCCTCCCTTCCTCCCGTTGTCATCATTCTTAACCCATTAAGTATGCAAAACCCAAAGCACTCGTCCTCGGAGCCCTTCGCCTAACCGCAGACTCGATCGCCCCGTCTCTCTCTCTCTCTCTGCCTCGCTCACGGCCCGTATGAATGTTTTATCTCGCACCGCGTTTTCCGAACCCGAATTTGCGGTCGCCCCGAATTCGCATCTCGCCCAATCGGCCCGGGGCCCCCAGCGCCAGGGTCGCCGCGATAAGGGTGCGGGGTGAGTGAGAGAGAGAGGGGTGATGGATGGGGTCCTGCGGCCCACGCGGGCGATTGAGATTCGCCTTGTCGTGAAATATGCATAAAGTCAAAGTTCAAAAATTGCTGCTCGGCTGCTTGAAAATGTTCCGCGTCGCCCGTGACGAGAGTGGGCGGTGGGCGGTGGGCGTTGGAAAGTTTTAAATTGAAAGCAAATTAAATAAAAATTTCAGGTCTCGCAAAGTGCCAGGACGTCGGTAATTCGTGGATGTGGGCATGTGTGTCTCTGTGTGGGTGGGTGGCAGCAGGACACACACAGAGCACACGAACTTCGCAAATTAAATGCGGTTTCCTTTCCACTTTTTCTCTCTCTCTCTCTCTGTCTCCCCCTCTCACTTTTGATAACCCGCTCTATTGCTCTCTCCCTCTCTCGCCGCATTGGCCTACTCCGTTTCATCCCTCGAGCGAAAGAGAGGTTTTAATACGATTTTAACTGAGGTTCTCCTGGGAAAATGTGGCTTCCGAATATTTAGAATTTTTCCTAAAACAGGAAATCAGTTTTTAAATACATTTTTCTAGCTTTTGGTTTTTTTATTCAGCCGTCAGCAATGTATTGGGTTTTCTTGTTCGATATAAAGAAGGTTTCGTTAGTTATTAACATTTCTCACTTCATTTCAGTATCATACAATTTTTTTTACAAATTGCCACTGATTTGTTACTCATGGAATTGGTTCGAAAAGTGCAACGTAATAAAGCATGAAATTTAATAAAACATTTGCCAAAGTCTCGCCAAGTTCGCTCAAAAACGTTTCGAAAAAAATCACAAATTTCAACGACTCGTGTTCTTTCGATGAGTGCGAAAATGAAGCCAAAGCTAGAAGTCGAGAAATTAGCGAAGAATTCGTGCGAAATGGGAACAGGAACAGAAGCAGAGACAAAGCGAGTCCTCCGCATGGGACGAGAACCGAGTCCTTTGCACAGAGCCAAACGAGTCTTTTGTTGGGAGAGAAGAGCATGAGGGCAAAGATTTCCTTGAGCGGAGTTGGAGAAAGCAAATTCCCGCCCATAAAATGAATCTCGGCGACACTTCGCTCGACACGCTCGAGCTCTTAGGTGGGCGAAGCGGAGAGGTGGGGGTGGGGGAGCAAAGGGTTGGGTGCAGGAGCCGGAGCCGGAGCCAAACCCAAGAAGTGGCGCAAGGAAAGGGAGTGGAAAATAAAGCTAATGGATTCATAATTGTACAAAAGCGCATGAAATCCACACATCCTGCAGAGCATGCGTTGCTGTGGGGGGGCGGAGGGCGGAGAGGGGTGAACGGTGAGGGTGAGGGCGGTGCAGAGGGCTGGGGGATGGCGAGGAAGCTTCTTGCAATTTTAAGTGTTTCATTTCGTGCACTAAGTGCGGGGCGAGCGCTGGCTGCGGAGTCGCCCGGCTGTGTGGTTGTTGTTGGGCACGAGCTAGAGCAACAGAAGTAGCAACAACAACGTTTGCAACAAAAAACAACAACAACAAACGCCATAAGCTCCTCTAAGCGCCACAAGTGTGCTTGAGAACTATTTTTCTTCCTCGGACGCCTGCACCTTCCTCAAAGTGCTCCATTTGTTCCTGCCTTTCCCTCGTTCCCCCTCCCCCTCCCTCCCTCTCCCTCTCTCTCTCTCTCTCTCTCTCTGCCTCTCAGCTTTCTTCTTAATTTCCCGCTTTCCGGCTGCTGCGCTGGTGTTGGTGCGGACAGCATCTGTGTGCGAGTGGCTCGTGGTCGGTGGCTGGCGCCTGTGTTGATTTTTATTCCCCATAAAATCGAGCCAAACACATTTTTACCACTACAAATGGGCTCGCACCACACACACACACACACACACACATACACACACAAGCACATACACCGAGAGGGACGAGGGGGAAATATAAAGGAAATAAAAGAAATTGAATTAATTTTCAAAAATGTTTGCATACAAAACGAGCAGCGAGGAAACGATTTCCACAGATTTCATTTCAACCGCAAATGGCTCCCCCTCCCCAGCGACCACGCCCTCCGCCCTCCACCATCCGCCTCCTGGACCTCCTGCGCCATGGCCGTCTTCGTCGTTTCCTTGGCGAAATCGCCTCAGTAGCCATTGGCATTTGATGGTTCCTTCCCGGCTTCCACACCCTTCCTCGGCACCCTCTCTCTCCCACTCTCGCTCTCTTTCTGTTGCTCTCCGCCCTCTTCGTGCTGGTCCGCTCGGGCGCGGGGGCTCTCGCTCTGGCCATTATGGCGCAGTAACTGGATAAACATTTGGCCAAATGGCCAATCATGCCTTCTTTTGTAAAAATAACGCAAACAGTCGACGAATTACTTTTAATGCTCGGAATGTGGGATTTTGTGGGATTTTGATGCTCTCGAGAATGTGCCACACCCACCAGTGCCCCTCGTCCCGTTCTTCTCACTTCTTTGTCTTCGTAGTTCCTGCGGATAATAACTTCGAGGAAACTCTGGGTTTGCTCGGGCGGAACGAAAATTAATGGACAAATTGACGAGATCCACAGAGTCTTCGTGGGATCCGATGTGATGGATTTAAGGCGTCGTTATATCTAAAGGAGTTCACTATCACTATCATAAAAGTCATGCATTTTCTCGCCATTGCTTTAATAACTGCCTCTTAGAGCACCAATAATGACAGAGTCAACTGCACTAAACTCGATCAATCTCTTGCTTCGTCGTCGGATCCTCAAACGCCTCCCAAGGGTGAATAAATTATCTCTCTTTCCGAGTTCTTCACCATAGTTTCGTTCGGTTTTTGCCATATCTTTTGCTATGGTTTGTTGTCCTCCTTTCGACGCCCTCAAGTTGTCGAGTCGAATTGTCAATCTCTATTAGTGTCCTGTCTGTAGAAATGGGCCGTCGATTAATGGATAATTTGCGAGGCCCTCCCGTGGCGAGTCCTTCAGCAGGGGAGCCGGAAGACGCGGGAGGGAGGAAGTGGAGGCGGAGACGACGCTGATGCGACAAACAACGAGTGAGGACAACTTTTCTGATTGGGAAGTTGGAACACGATGTGTCAATTGGCATCAAAGTTGGCGGACGGCCACAGCAACAACAAAAACAACAGCAATGGCAATGGAACAGCGGCAGTGATGACAACGCAACAACAATGGCAAGGACAACAAAAAAAAAAAAACACCGACGACAACCGAGAATGAAAGGAATGGGAGACGCATGAATTCGAGGCAGGACGACGTGAAATGATTTTGCAGCTGCAACTGTCTGCTGCTGGCGATGAAATGTGAGAGAACGAGCGTGGCTGTGTGTATGTGTGTGGGCGTGCGTGCGTGCGTGGGCGAGTGTGTGGGTGTCAGCTATTAGTGTTTGAAAATGAAATTTCATGCTCGCAGCAACATGACAAACAAATGACGGCGATGAAGACCGAGCAAATTATGCGAACAACAGAAGCGGCAGCGGCAGCGGCGGCGGCGACAGCAGAACGACGACAAGAAGAAGCCGCAACAACAACAATAACAACGGGATCGGCCAGAGAACAACACAACAACAACGCCGGGTGATGCCAACAACAACAACAAAATTCTTAAATTGCAATATGACAAGCGACATGTCCAACGAGACGTCACACAATTGACAATATAATGAATGCATGGCGAGAGGCGACAGAGGGAGGGAGAGTGGGAGAGAGAGAGAGAGAGAGAGAGAGAAGGAGCGACGGCAGTGATGGAGGGAGATGGCACGAGAGTAGATGTCGGCGTTGACAGCAAAACAACAAGCGATTCCAGCTGATGGAAGCTTTTTCCGCCGTCCGTCAGCGCGGCGAGGGCGGGCGAGAGGGGGCGGAGGGGGACCACGTTTTGAGCAGAAATAAATCCCGGAAACGGAAGTGGATGTGGATGTGAATGTGGATGCGGATGCGGTCGACTGCGGCTGCGGCCTGTGAATTCGTAATGGAACCCAATCATCGACTGCGCTGGCGGCCGACGTCCGCCTGTCAGCGGGTGAGTGAGAGAGCGAGTCGGCGAGAGGGAGAGGGAGGGAGTGTGTGAGTGTGAGTGGAAGAGTGGCTGTGCCTGTCGGGTGTGTGTGTGTATGCCGCCTGCCAATGTATGCGTCGGCACGAGCGCCGTTGGTCGAGCGGCCGATGCGTTGCCGCTGAAAATCACGACGTATTTGGATGTGTATTTGTGTGCATATGTGTGTGTGTGTGTTCGCATGTGTGTGTGTGCGCATGTGTGTGATGCTGTCGCAGCCATTCAGTTTTCTTCATCGTTCCCGTTCCCATTCCCGTTGTTGTCACTCGCGCCGTCGGGATTCCGTCGGGATTCTCAGAATTTCCTGGTGTTGCGGTTGCTCCTGTTGTTGTTGCTCTTTTAATTGTTGTTGTTGTTATGGGTCGTTGAAGGAATGCCTGAAGAAGCGACGGTTGTCGACTGTTGTCATTGTGTTGTTGTTGTTGTTGTTCGTGCTGTCGCTTCTGTTCTGGACTAATTGTTGTTTGTTGCTTTCGTATAAACGAGCCAAGTTTGTTGGCATTGTTGTTGTTGTTGTTGTTGTCGTCGATGTCACCGTTGTTGCTGTTGTTGTTGTTATTGTTCTTGTTGTTATTGTTGTTGTTGTTGTCGTTGTTGTTGCCGACGTGACAGACACTCACGCTGGCAGTTCGCGAATGTGACAATTCGCATTATTTCATTTTTCTCTGCTCTTGCTATTATATTTCTGGCTTTTATTATTGTTGTTATTGTTTTTGTTGTTGTTGTTGTTGTTAGCATTTTCCCTATTCTCCTGCTGATGTTGTTGTGGTTCTCTGGGCTGATTTTATTCAATTCTCGTAGCGAATTCGCACACATGAGAAATGCAAAAGTTTGATTGTGTTGTTGTTGCATGTTGAGTTTTGTTGTCGTTGATATTTTTCTCGCGTCGTCAATTTTTTTGTTGTCCTCTTATGGTTGCCTATTTTGTTGTTGCTTCTGTTGTTGTTGTTGCTTCACATGTGCTGTCGCCTGTTTCTCGAATCTGTCGGAAGCAATTTGCAAAGTTGCCGTTGATCCAATTAGTGTCAGTGAAATTATTGCCGAGTGATTGTTGTTGATGGTGTTGTTGTCGGTGAGATTGTTGTTGCGATTGTCGTTGGTTTTGTGGTGTTTATAGTACTGTTCATGGTGTTGGTGACACTCGTGCTGCTGTTGCTTTTGTTGGCCACGACCCTCAGAAGTCCTGCCTGTCCTTGTTGATTTCGACTTAAATTCTCTGAATTCCTGTGCTGAGCTCTGGTGGCAGTTGTTCTGAATACTGTTTTATGCAAAACATTTAAAAACCTTTACTTTTTTCTTCTCTGTTTGTCCTCTGGTAAAATTGGAGTGCTTCATGATTTGCATTCGTTTTGTACTTAAATATTTATTGTATCATTTTCTAAGATTTTCATCATTTTTTTCGCCAATCACTAAAATTACTCAATCACCAACAAAAATATCTTTAACAACAGCAAGAGCTGCAACAAAAATAACAACAACAACAACAATATCAACTGCAACCATATCCCCTACAGCAAAAACAATTCCGACTCCATCAGATGAAATTCCGCCAACAGTTGAAATTATTGCAACAACAATTGCCATAATCCCACAAGATTCTAGCCATTCAACTGAAGTCTCTATTGGCGCCCTTTTTCACCTTCCTGCCCCCCTCGACCCGTGCCCTCAGCCTCCCTCAACTGGGTTCCGCTCCTCCTCCACCCCGCTACTGTTTCCGGTATGAGGATTGTTTGCTCCTGCCATTGTCGTCATCACCGTGGTGTGCTGTTGTTGTTGTTGGTGTCAATGTCATCGTTGTCGTGTTGTTATTGTTGTTGTTGTTGTTGTTGAGTAAGTGCTGTCTCTGTCACTGTCGCTGTCGCTGCATCTGCTTTTTACGGCATTGCTTTGCATCCGATTTGAACTATTTTAATGGACTTGCGGCCACCCAGAAGCGAAAGCTGTCGGCCAGGGCGAGAGAGAGGGCCAGAGGGAGAGGAGGGGAAGGAGGCCGTTGGCAGCTGCTTGCGGGAAAGAGACCCCTGGCGGCGGGAGTGCGAGGGCAACAGGGGATGGGCTGGGAAAAGTTGCTCGATGCAATGATGCGGCAACACATGGCCGCAAATGCAATTTTCTCTCCAAATTTGGCAGCACTCTCTCCCTCTCTCTCTCCGTACTCGCTCTTTCCTTCGATCTCCCTCTCCTTCGATGCACTTCCTTATTCCCTCTGTTGCCGTCCGTGTCCTGCTCGAGCTCCCTTCGAGCCCTTCAGCAGCCGATGCAAATCCGACAAGGCTTCAGTAGCAGCGGCCACTGCAGCCCGTGGGGTGGAGGGGGATTCACTTGTGAATCGGGGAGAGCGAGAGGGGGTGCGGGTGAGGGGAGCGGGGCGGGTGGATGGAAACCAAGACTACTTTGGCCCGGGGAGGCCACGCCTGGCCTTTGGCAGTGTTTAAATTCAATTTTTGAACTTGGCTCCGATGCGAGGAGTAAAACGTATTAAAATCCCTTACGCTATCTCCCTGTCCCGCTCGCTCTGCACTCCCCTCCCTCTCGCTCGTCCTATCCCTCGCACTCTCACCCTCTCGCTCTGCCCTGGTACTTTTTTAAGATCCTTCATGCGTTCCGCTCTCATCCTTCGTCTCTCATTTATTATGCTGCCGATGGCGGCTGTTGCTGCTGCTGTTGGCGCCGTGTCTTTACTGCTGTCGAGGGCGTGGTCGGGGAGGGAGTGGGCGTGGGCGTGGCAGAAAAGAGGGGGATGGCAACATGTTTACATTGAAATCGTATTAAATTTATGAGCTCCTTGGGGAAGTATTAATCATTTTAATTTTATGCGTGCGCCACATGCTGTTTACAACACCAACAACAACAACAAACAAAAAATACTATAAACAAAATAACAACAACAACAAGAACAACAAGAACAAAAACAACAACAAGAACAACAAGAGCCCATTATGGACACAGGCGAACCCCGTGGGGCGCCCGGGGACCGGAGAAAGAAAGCCGTCGAGTGGCGCCGGTGTCCAGGATGTCAATGAGTGGCGGCAGAGCAACAACAACAACAACAGCGTGGAGTACAACAACAACAACAACAACAACAACAGCGTGGAGGAAGCGCAGGGGAACCACAACAAAAACAACTGCAAACAGAGGCACCAACGGTGGCAACAGCTCCGGCATCGGCAACATGAATTATTTATCAGCAACAGTCGCTGCACGGCGGAGGAATAAAAAAAGCAAAACGAAAATAAATTAAAGCGAAAATAAGAACAGCAGAAGAGGAAGAACGAACAACAACAACAGCAAGGCCATCAGAGCGACGCCATTTTGCTACCTGCATACGTGCGTGAGGCGGCGGCGGCGGCGTCGGCGGCCATATTGAAATGTCTTGCTGTAGTTGTTGTTGCTGCCGTTGTTGTTGGTGTAGTTGTTGCCTTTTATTATCGCCCAACATCCTTGGGGGATCCTGCAGCCTGAGCAGCCCGGCTCGGCCTGGCTCGTGGCTCAGCCAAATGGGGCATAAATTAAGGCGTGTGCGGTGTTGTTGTTGTTGGGGCTGGGTGTTGCTACTCCTCCCGTTGTTGTTGTTGTTGTTGTTGTTGTACGGCAACGGTTGAGAGTGTTGTTGTAATTAATAAAAACCAAATAAAGAATTTCGTTTTAATTGCACGAAGTCAGGAGCGGAGCCGGGCCGCAGGCTGCGGATTTCGATCGATTGCCTCGGAACCTCGGAGCCTCGGCATCCAGCGAACGCAACCCCGCCCTCCCCTTCGTCCTCCTCCTCTCTTGCTCCTCGTCTTCCTCCTCCTCCCCCTCCTCATCGAGGACGCGAGGATCAAACGATTTAAAAGACATAAAACACTTCCCCAGACATTTTCCTCGCGGTTTTATTTTTCCTCCGTCTTCCCCACGATAATTGCAATTTTTCGTCGTTTTCCCGTAATGATTCTCGTATTTGTATTTTCGAGAAAAATCGCCCTTTCATGGGGATTTCATGTCGTTCTCGAGATGAGGAAGACAAGTCGTTGGAAAATGTCGGAGAAGTTCAACAAGATATTCAAAAATTATTGAATTCTACAGCGAGAAATATATTGAAGATGTTAGTGAGATTTTTATTTCATAAAATCTATCTTAAAATAAATTATTTTAGGGAGAAAATCTGTTCCAATAAATATTGGGAAAATCGATGTCGAAATTCTTATTTTCTGATTGAAGCTAGTTACAATTATTATGACTAATTGATCCTTAATTGAATCCATTAGAAGTAATTTCAAATTTGTTAATTAATTCTTAGTTTTACTTCCATAATTTTTAGTCTTTTCATTTGAACTTAAAACTACTCTCTACCTTTGATTCCCGAGGTAGTTGGAAAGATTTCAACCTGGATATGAATGCCAGGGCAATTGTCTGAGATAAATGAAATGGGCAAAGTGAGCGAGCGGGAAGGAGGAAGCGGCGAGGAAACTTTAGCTTAAATCGTGCAATTCGAAGAAATACAGGAAATAAAATACTTCAGCAGAAATTTGCTTAACTTTGCATTTAGCCCAAGGCTGCGGAGCGTGACAACGACAACAAGAACAGCCTAAACAGCAGCAACAATACCCATTAAATCCGAAAGAAAAAGTATTACAAAATAAAGAAATACGAAAATAACAAGAGGAGGCAAAAATACGAGAAAAAAAATCCTGCATTAAAAAGTGGGCGCGAGTCGAAGACGAACGAGTGGCGACGCCCATCGGCTTCGTGGGCTTCCGCTGCACTTGTTTACATTCCATTTCCCTCTCTCTCTCACTCTCTCCCTCTCCCTCTCCCTATACTCTCCACCCCTCGTGGGTCCCGCGACACACCTCAAGGCCTCGGTGCTCGTCCTGTCAGCGGAAAAAATCAACTTAGCTTCATCTCCCGTAAGACAGTGGATCCAAGAGGCAGCGCAAGGTCTTCTCGTTGCTGCTGTTGCTGTTGTTATTGCTGTTGCTGTTACTGTTGTTGTGGTTGTGAAGGGGGAGAAGTGGGGGCAAAACTTCATCCATGGTCGGTGTTGAGCTTAATTTTATTAGATGGGATTCAAGTGGCTGCGACTTTCAACTGCCTTCAACTCGCCACTCGTCCTCGCTCTCGCACACACTCGCGCCACCTCTTTTTCTCAGACGCGCTGTCTCTCTCTCGCTCTCTTTGTGATTCCTCTGTGTTTTTCTCTTGCTCTCGCCCTCCTCGCTCTGTGCCAACTGTCAGAGGATGGAATTGTTATTGTAGCCGTTGACTTTGTTGTTGCCACGGTCGGTGCTGCTGTTGCTGTTTTTATGGTTGTTCGTGTAACAGTTGTTCTTGTCGCTGTTGCTCCCGTTGTTGTTGTCGTTGTTGCCGCCGTCGTCCTTCTCGCTGCGCATTTTGTCATCCGCTGTTGTCGCTCATTTCGTCCGCACCGCGGCTGCCGAGTCCAACTCAACCGGACACTCGAGCTGAGCTCCCTCGATCTCTCTCCCACCCTGCTGCCCTCTCGTTCCGTCGCGCCCTCCTCGACCGGGCGTGACGCCAACCGCTGCGTCACGTCGCGTTACGTCGCGCTCTGTTGTCTCGAACGCGGCATCGGCCGTCGGTCGTCGGTCGGCGGTCGTCGTGTTTAACTTCGTTAGAATCGCGCGGCACAGTGAGCTTAAAAAGGTTTCCGCCACAACAGTCGCGACGAGTTGATTCGCGTCCAGCCGAGCTGAGCTGAGTCGAGCCGGGCTGGGCGGACGTGGCGCCAACGGACAGCGAGGGGAGCACGAATGAGGGAGCCAAAGAGGGAGCGAGTCAGCGCCCAGGACGGATGGACGGATGGATGGGTGGATGGGAGGAAGGAAGGAAGGAACGAGCGAGGAGAGAACGCGATGCAAATACGTAATTTTTGCTTTAATTCAATTTGTGCAGACGTCCGAAATGTACTTCACACTCTCTCCATCTCCCTCTCTCCCTCCCTCTGGCACTCCTTCCATCCCTCTCTCTCTGTCTACTTGGCGGCTGTCTCTCTGCTGTCGGCGTAGTTCCGGCTTTGGTTGCTCGTGTTGTTGTTGGGCATCATTTGTGTCCTGGTTGTTGTTGGGCTTTTGTTTTAAAATGCTTAGCGTAAACTTTTGAAAAGGACCTGAAAAAGCCAGTACAACAACAACGACGACAACAACGACGACAACAACAGCAACAAAAAGGCAACAACTCACCGGCAACAGCAACAACAGCAACAAGAGCAAAAAATGACAACCAAACAGAAAAAAATCACAGGAACAACAACAACGAAAACTCCGCCAACATCAATGCGATAAGGCGAGAGAGCGAGAGAGTGAGACGGGGAGAAATACAAGAAGCAAAAAACTCGCTCCCCTCGATGCTGAGTGCATGGCGCGAGGGCCGAAGGAGGCGGCATTAGAAATGAGAGGCCACGGAGGCCGGGCGAAAAAGGCGAACTGGGTGGGAACCGATAACCGGAGAGTGACAGGGGGAGCGAGGGAGAAGGAGAGCCGGAAGGATATGTTTAAATTATTCATGGCTGAGTTAATTTGCTTATCTACGTTAATGCAAGGAAATGCAAAAGTTGCGCGCGCTCCTCGCATTCCACGAACCTTCTTTTCTGTTGTTGTTGGATTCATTTCTCCAACACCGAGCGTCGATCCCGGGTTCGATCCCCAGTGCGAGTTTGGATTTCGAGATTTTTCGCAACTTCACCGGGAGCCCTTCGGGGGTTGGCGGTTGGTTCGAACTCGGTTTTCAATCGAATTCATGTCCTGTCAGGGAATTTATAGATATTTGGCCGGGCCAATGGTTTTATGAAAACAATTCATACCATGAAATTTATCTATTTGACTCCTGGACGTCTAATTTCGACATATTCCTTTGACTTCCACGATTTAGTAAAGAAACAAGTTACAATTTATATCTCCGCCCTCTGAGCGCCCTTCGCTACCTTCACAAATCTCGGTTTTTAGTGAATCCCCCACCTTCCTGCTCGTGCTCCTGGGCTCCTCTATAAATAGGTCTTATATTTTTCTTCCTTCCTCGCGGGAAGCTTGTTGATTTTCCTCATTCACCAGCGAGTTCTGTGGAATTTTCCGCAATCCCCACTTGGCCGCCCCGCTCCGCGCTCCGTTCTCGGCATTTGCATTTCGTTCATTAATAATTCCAGCGAAGGTGTCTTCGTCTTGCGTTGGCGCCTCGTCCTCTTCGCCTCGTGCCCTCCCACTTCGCATCTTATTAAATCGAGTCGCTCCCTCTCGGTCCTCACCCCCCGTTTGCTTCCCCGCCGCCCCCTCTTCCGGCTGGGGATTTCTCTAAGTGTTTTCTTATCATGTGAACAGGTTTCTGGCAGCGTCGGAGTCGACTTCGCGCTAATCAGAAACTTTTATCAATTATCCTTGAGGTGGGCGCCAACCCACTCCAAGTCACTGCATCTACCTCCCGCTCCCACTCTCCCTCACACTTCCTCTCGTGCTCACTCCCTCTCTCTTTCTCTCCTTCTCTCCCACTCACTCATTGTCTATTGGGCATTCGCTCGCTCTGTCGTCGAGTTTGAAATTCAAATTTGACGGCTTCCACTTCTAATATTGTTTTTGCGGTTGTTGTTGGGGGTTGAGTGGCTGGTGTTGTTGTAGTTGTGCTTCTTATTATTGTTGTCTTGTCGTCGTTGTTGTTGCCGTCGTTGTTGTTGTCGTCGTTGTTGTTGCTGCCACGTACCGCCGTAAAGCTTATCACACAATCCACAGCCATGAAGATCCCGAGGCGTGTCGTGCTCATCAACGGAATCTGCATCATCGTCAACGTCATCATTTCCTTTTCATCGTCATCGTCATCTGCAACATCATTAACATAATTATAATGTTATACAACACCACCGTCTTTTTCATTATTTTCTGCATCATAATATTCTTTATCAAAGTTTTCCTCAACAACATGTTCCTCAAGAACATTTTCTGGACAACATTTTCTTCAAGAACATTATATCCAAAAAAATTTGTTCTATCAACATCGACTACTAATCATTCACCAATTAAACAACATCGCCTTCAACATTCTCAACAAAAACATCCTTTTTCAACCAAATTTCAGTCGCCTCTCTCAAAATTCCCAACGATGATGATCACCACTATTGACTCGCATTATATTTCTCTGAAACCTGCACCGCCTTGTATTCTTCTCCATCATCATTACCATCGTTTCCACCATTCCCTCTCATCATCGCCTTTCCACCATCTCCTTTCCATCACCCCCATTCCTTCACTCCATTCCTTCACCTCCGTTCCATCACCTCTTCATCCACCTTCCTCGTCACCTCCAACGACTCGACGGCCATCGGCGGCTTCGGCGAAATCCATCGCCTTCCCACGGCCCGGGTTTCGAAGTGTCGAGGCGAAACTTTTCGCATTAAATTATAGTCAGCTGTGAGCGAATATTAGTGGCGGGTTTATCTTTGTGTAGGTAGTTGTGAGTGGTCTGTACGTGTGCGTGGCGGGCACCCCGGGCACGTGTGTTCGTGGAGTGGCGGCAGCGTCTAGTTGCAGCATTTGCATATTTCGAATAGATCTAATTAGAATTTTATCGGCCTCGTTATCAGCGGGAGACGAACGCGTTTCTCTCTCTCTCTCTCTCCCTTCTGGGCTTGTTCCACTGATTCTTCTTCACGTTGTCCCGTGACCAACTCGACTCCTTCCGACGTCCGCCTCCTTGACCTGAAATCTTTCCTTTGACCTCAAACCCATCCTTCCTTTTACCTGCCGTCACTTTCAGTCGTTTAGCTTTCCTTTTACTGCAGATTTATTTTCATCAGATCTTTGAGGCCTCTTTCCTTTCTCCTCATTGACATCTCCTTCTCTGTCTCTCCCTCTCTCTCTCTCTCTCACCGCTCTCTTTCGCAATATTGACTTCAAGCCTTGTCGTTGCTAGAGCTCAGCCCCCGCGCCCCCCCAACCACGGACCAATTGTCCTTCTCTTAGTTCAGTCAGTGACTTCCATTCGCTTAGTACAGCTCTGTATCTCTCCCTCCATCCCTTCTTCTCTCTCTGTCCCACTATCTCGCCTCACTTCGCTGCCCCTGCTCAGTCGCCGCCTGCCTCCAGCGGAGGCGCCGTGAAATTGAATCTGGCCATAAAACGGTTGGAGTGCGCGATTCGACAACCGTTTGACAGGTAGCTCTGCCTAGAGCGCGAGTCCGCCGCTGACCTGCGGGAGGAGGTGGGCGGTGGGCGTGGTGAAGGCCGGAGCCATCATCGTCGTCGTCGTCGCTGGCGCGGTGGACGCCTTTATTGGAGCAATTATCGGCAGCCCGGGGCGCAATCGTCAGCATAAATTTGCGATTTCGGCTGCCCTCGCCCTCATCCGCTGCCCTCCTGTCGCGCTCTCTCCCTCTCTCTCTCTCTCTCTCTCTCTCTCTTGGCCTGCTATTGTGCTCGTCAATTGTTGAGTTCGTCGTTGTTGCTGTTATTGCATGTAGCTTTGTCGGCAATGCGTTCGCGATGATAATTTTTCACTCATTGCGGACAAGAGCAACGAGATCCTCATTAACATTATCCACAATGGCTAAAACAACAGCGGTGCCAATAGCACACTAACAACAACAAAAACAAAAACAATTGGAACATTAGCGGCAATAGCGAAGACAACAACAAAAAGAGCAACAACATCGACAGCAACTTCTAATGGTTGTTGCTAATTAATTCATACTCGTAAATAGGACTCTTTAATCACAGCAACAGCCCGCCACCGCAATAACCAGCCAGCCGGACAACAACAACTGCTACGATAACAACAATAATGAAGCAATAACCGCAACAACGAAAATAGAAACAGCAACAACAGTAGTAGTAGAGAGAGAGAGAGAGAGCGAGAGCAACAACATCAGCATAGCGAAAACCCGAGCATTTGACGAGCCGTCCACCTGATGAGGGTCGTTTGTTGAGTCGAGGATTTTCGAGGACCTGCCATTAGAGTGGAGAGTTCATTGTTGTTGTCGTTGGCCAGTTAAATATTCAGGAGCACTGGTGTGTGTAATGGATTCATTGGCCCAAAGAGAGACGAAGACATCGCGATAGCACCCGAGGGAGATAATTCAGAGGGTAGAGAATTTGAGTAGTGTCAAGTCAGAAATTTGGTATTGGCTCGATTTATCTGGTCGAAATTAGTGGGGCGTTAGAAATCTAAAAGAATGTCTTAAGTCGTGAAATATTATGGAGCTATAGACAGATCATCAACAGATTCTGGCGAGAAAAATTAAAATACATCTGAAATTGACGAATAATAAAATATAAAAATTTCGTTTTTCACTATTTCTCTCTTTGCCTTCATACGAAAATTTTAATGAAATGCAAGCTAAAAATACTTAATTTGAATAAGCATTGCCTTGCTTTTGAATTTCAGCCATGCTGGAAATGAAAACCAAGAGAAGTTTCTGCATTTATCAATGAGTTCCTCCAATCGATCTTCACATTCAGCCCTAAGCAAATCAGTTGGAAAACATCAATTAGGAAGTTATTTTAAGCTTTTTCTTCATTGAAAAAAAAAGACAATATTCAAAATTTCTGTCATTCCATATCAATAACAATCTCCCATACGGAAGCACAAAAGCAAAATTAATTTCCGGAAGAAACAAATTAGAAAACTTGAAGATTGTGGCGAATAAATCAAGAGAAACCGCAGCAGAAAAGCTAATGCGACATCATGAAGATTTATGTAGAAGAGAGGAGATGGGGAGCATGAAGAAAGAGAAGGGGAGGCTGGAGAAAGAGAGAGGCATGGGGCATGGGGCAGAGGATGACTGATCACAGTGACAGGAGTTTAAAAGCTGACAAAACGCTTCGTCTCGCCTGAACAATATTTCCATGTGTTTGCGACGAGAGAAAGTGAGAGTTAGAGAAAATAAAGGAAGAGAGAGGGAGAGAGAGCGAGCGAGCGAGAGAGATTGATAAAATAGCAGAGTGTGATAGAAGTATGAGGTAGAGAGAAGAGAGAGGGGAGTGAACATTTTGAAACTAATTTATCTCTGAACATTTTGTCAACGATTATAAATCTGAGGGCATTCATCATCCGAGTCGCAACTACTCGCACACACGAGGGAGGGGGATGGAGGGTGGGAGAGAGAGGGAGAGAGAGGGAGAGAGATTCCGGGATTTTGGACGAGACATGTCTGTGTTTATTTGCCTCGCCGTGTGCTGGGGTTAAAAAATTGATGGCGTTTCACTAAAGGAGCCAAGAACGAAATTTCGTCAACGTTTCAATGGCAACGGCGATGGCGACGACGAGGACGAGGAGTGGGGGGGAGGTGGATGGGGAGGGGAAGGTGGAGGGGGAGGGGAAGGCCATGTCTCAGGTGGCGGTTTCTCGGTTTGCTCCCTCCTTGGCCGCCCCCGGCCCCATGCGCGGTGGGTTTAATGAAAATGTCAACATGTGCGAATTAATGATCGCGCCCGCACATGACTCGCGGTGGCAGCAGCAGCTGCTGTTGTTGCCGTAGCTGACGTTGTTCTTGGCATTTGCGACATTGTTGTTGTCTTTGTTGTTCCGTTACATCGTCCTTGTCCTTGTCCTTGTCGTTGTTGCTGCTGCTGGTGCATCAGCCTCAGCTTCAGCCAGTCGCTTTCCTTCGTCCGGATGTTGCTGTTGCTCGCCCGCATTTCCGTCGTTCGCCG
Source organism: Coelopa pilipes (assembly GCA_947389925.1). Classification (NCBI taxonomy): domain Eukaryota; kingdom Metazoa; phylum Arthropoda; class Insecta; order Diptera; family Coelopidae; genus Coelopa; species Coelopa pilipes. The sequence continues at coordinate 62,626,887 of OX376696.1, read as the reverse complement.
AAAAACCGCCGAAATGTTGCCGCCGTCACTCGCCGCTCCCCTCCCCCACCCCGTCTCTGTCCCTCTCTCTGCTCTTCCTGTCTTCCCCCAGCCACTGGGTGAAAATGGTAATGAAGGAGGGGATGAGGCCGAGTCAGAGGAGAGCGAGGAAGGAAGACTCCATCGCTTCGTCTTCTCTTCTCTCACCCAGAGTGAGAGAGGGAGCCAGAGTGATTGGGAGGACGAAGCAGGATCCGGGATCTGCTGGCCTCGTAGCAAGAGGTATGCAGAGGATCGATTGGAGGATGAACCAGCCCGGGAGAAAGGAGTAGGCGGAAGGATTAAGAGGGAGACCGGGGACTAGAGGAATGAACGAAGGGAGGAAGTGTGAGAGGGAGGTACGAGGGAAGGAAGGAAGGATCATGTGGCAGGAAATGACGAGCCAGGGACGAACCCTTGGGACAAAGGCAGCTGAACTGCGGATCGGGAGACGAGGCGCAGGGACGCCGCATGATGAAGGTGGTGACGAGGAGGCCGAGCGCAGATGGAACTGATGTAATGAGAGTGCGAGGATTGCGAGTGGTGATTGAGGAGGCGACGAGGCTGAGGAGGCGACCGTCGACGAGATGAAAACGAAGCTGCAGAAGCAGGTTTGAGGGAGCGACGGAGAAAGGGAAAGGGATAGCAGGATGCATAGGAATGGGTTGGGCACCGAACGGTGGTGGGTTGATGAGAATGAACCAGTGAAAGCCAATAAAAGAGAGAGAGGGAGAATTTAATACAACTTAATATTTTTGTTTATTAAATCTTAAAAATTTCAATGAATCGAAAAAAGTTAATCTGCAAATGAAATACCAAAATAAAACACTTTTCCCATATAAGTTATGGTACCTCTGGAAAATTGATGCAGTGAACTCATGGTTGCAATTGTTCCAAATGAAATGTCCCAAATTTGCAACCCATGCCACGCCCCCTGACTCGATTTTTTGCACTCAATTTTTCCTTCCTTCCGCTTTGCCTTCGAAAATCCATCAACTTTTGTCACGAATTTATTTTGCTGCCATTTTTTCCATTATTCTCGGGTTCCTAGTACAATTTACAAGAGTACAATTTTCTTGTTGGCTTTGGTTGTTGTTGTTGCAATTTTTGTTGTTATAATATTACAGGCACACGAAATGATTTCTTTCTCGAATTCCGCTCGCTTGCCTTCGATCGCCAGGAACAACTACAATTTATTGTTGTTGTCGAAAGTAGTAGTTGTGGTATTTGTGGTTATCGTTGTTATTGTAGTTGTTGTCTTCGACGACATTTATTGTTGTTATTCGTTGATAATAAAGTCGCTGCTTTGCTGCCATCAATCGCTTCGCACTTGTTTATTTCTTGTTTATTTTTCTCCCCTGGTTTCCGACGGCTGTCGTTCGATTGAAATCGTGTCGCCGGCAGGAGGTTCTCGCACTCTCTCTCTTTCATTCCTTCTTTCTCTTAGACTCTCTCTCTCTCTCTCTCTGTTTATCCTTTCCTCTGTCACCTCGTTTGCCCCGCTGCCAACGCGAGTCCCCCGAATGCCGTCGACACTCATTTCGAGCCTTCTCTCGCGCCCTCCTCGAGCCCTCCATCGCTCCATCGCGCCACTTGTGACCCAAATTCTCAGAAACAATTGCCAGAGGTCTCTCCCTCTTTCTTTCGTCCTTTCCCTCTTCAGCCCTCGCTCTTTCTCTCGCGTTGCTTCGTCCCTCATGGGCTCCTCCTAACATTCGATTTCGATTTCCTCCAGCTCGCCTCGTTGGCCTTCGTCATTCCTGAGCTTTGTCGCCTGCCCCTGCCCCCGCCCCGTTGTCCCTGTTGCCTCCTGCTTCCTTCTCTCTGCCTCCCCGCCACTCCTCCCGTTCCTCCTTGCTTCCCCTGTCGCTGCCCTGTTTGTCTCTTCCTCGTTCTCCCGGCGCAATTGGCGTGAAACCGTTGTAAATCGCCGGCATTTCGCTGCTCGTTGCACGATCGCTCACGCCTCTCGCTCTCCCTCACTCACTGTCAATCTCTCGGCCTCACGCCCTTTCCCCCGCCCTCCCTCTCTCTCGTCAGCGCCATCGATCTGTCGCCTCCCAATCGCGCGCAAATCTTTGCAATTTCGTCGTACGTGCGCGGAGCAGCGACTGTCGCTGTGGCGATGTCCGCAATTTGTTTGCGCGTCAACGGAAGCCACAACAACTGCAACAACAACAACCACAAAAACATAAACAACAATCGCGGGAACGGCAACAACGACAATCGCAGCAACAACCATTGCTACAACACGCACTAAAGCAACAACGCCATCATCATCGCCATCAACAACAGCATGGATGACAAAGTCGCAGTTGTTCAGGTGCAGCAGCAGCTGTTGCTGTTGCCGACACCTGCAGCGACGATTTAATGCTTAGCAATTTGGTTGTTGTTGTTGCTGCTGCACCTGCTGCTGCTGCTGCTGCCAACGGAAGACTACGTGGTGCCAAACCTGGAATCTCCATCGAAATAAATGTGATTGTTATTGCTCTTGTGGTTGTTGTTGCTGCTGCTGCTGTCGATTGATTTGAAAGTTCAGAGCATTCGAAACAAAATAATTTCGCAATAAACATTTCACACAAATTTCTCGTGGGCAGAGGTGAAAGAAAATATAAAAAATTGATAAATTAACAGAAATAAAATAAAAGTTACACCAGCCATTTGTGATTTTTTCAACAGAAATCACCAGCAATCGCTGCTGCACTAACATGGTCAATCAATGCAAAAACAATTGGCTGCAACAGGAGGCGAAATCGGCGTAAAAAATTCGGCAAAAACAGCGACGACAACTGCAAAAGCGCAGACAATAAAAACCGCGAGAATCGCGGAAAATTTTCGGAAAAAGGCTTAAAAAACAAATTCAGCAACTTCCGGTGAAGCAGCAGCGTTGTTGTTGCTGTTGCTGTTGGCGTTGGTGTAACGGCAACAATTGCTACCGGACAAAGGTTTGCGATTGTTCGTTGCTGTTGTTGTTCCTGTTGTCGTTGTTGTTGTTCTTGTTGTTGCCATTGCAATTTAGATGCCGTCGGGGGCGGCCATTTTGAGTGGGCGCCATTTTTTGTCAGGCGAGCGTCAAAAAACTCGGCCTTTGAGTGGAATGCACTTTTTCCTGTCTCTGTCTCTGTCTCCCTCTCTCTCTTTCCCCTTGCTGTGAATGCAAATTCGTCCCTCTGAGAGGGTGGGCGAGGCCGGAACTGGACAGGCGTGTGTGTGTGCGTTGCCTTTGTATGACACTCGCCATGTTTGCTTTTGCTCGAAGTACTTCCGGCCGCTGTTGTTGCTGTTGTTTTGTTTTCTGCCCATTTCTGTTCTCGTTCCTGCTTCTTTCGCCCGGTTGTTTCGGCCGTCGAGTGAAAGGAAATCAATTTGAAGCGATTCGTTCGTTTCAATTGCATTTCGTTTAAATCAAACATTTCGGACCTCGCTCTCGCCCCCTCGCCCTTTCGCACTCTGCGGTTTCCCCGCTTTCTCTCCCGCTGTTCCCCCACCTTACCACGCCTCCCATGTGGAAATGATTTCCTTTTAATCAACACGATTGCTCGGCGAGCAGGGGAAAAAGAAATTCGAAATTCGCCATTCGAAAGAAAATGAAAAAAGTGAAAGTAGAATGCGGTTCGTGCTCCGAATCGAAGCGAGGCTCTTTTTTAAAATTAAAATAGCAATCTGTTCGAGTGGAAATTGAACGAATTTACATAGGTCAGATCATGCTACGGCATGGACTAAATTCCTGTCGATAAATTCACAAATTTTACTTGATTTCAGTTAAGATTTCCCGAGAAGGAAATGAAAACAGTTGTCTATAAAAAATATTAAAAACGAATTAATCTGAAATCAATAGCAATTTTAATGAAAAATCCGCACTGGCACTGGAGGCAGCCAAATTGATGGCAAGTTTAAAATCGCTTCGTGGAAACGGCTTCAGCTGGATGCAATCGCAATGATAAGAAAAGCGATGACTGCGCTCGGTTTGAGCACCGAATTCGATTCGGCTCGCTTCGAGTTCGAGGGGACTCGATGGACGGGTGGCGAAAGCCAGCGACTGCTGCGACTTGGCGGGGATTGAGCGAGGATTGAGCGAGGATTGAGCGGCCATGGCTCGTTCTCTAAGACGAGCTCGACAGCGAGGTATGAGGAGGAAAACGAGGTGTTAGGACGAGCGGGAGTTCGGCGGGAGTTCGTCTCGAATGCAATCTGAGGGACGACACAAAAGCAAACACTCGCATGCACTCTCAGATGATGCGAACAATGGCTGCTGCTGCATCCCGGCCCAGGGTCCTCCCAGCTCGGCGCAGCACAACAGATCCAATTGAGAGGAAATACCTGCAGAGCACGAGTGTGGGGGGAGGTGATCATGGCAAGTGCTTTATGAGGGGCTGCGGCGAGGGAGGGACCGATTTTGATACGAAAAATAGGGAGAACCCGGGAACCGGGAGGAGTTGTCAATGGAAGTGCAGTGGAATAAAAAAGGCAAACGCACACGTGTTGAGGAAGCGACACACACACCAACACCAACACACACACGCCCACACCCACACACTCATGTTTGTTGGCCAGGATTCGCTTCGAGTGAAATTCAATCGGAGTCGCGATTTGCTGTCGTTGTTGCTGTTGTTGCTTTAGTAGTTATTCTGATTTATTGTTATGGGATACGTTGCTGTTGGGACTCGCGTTGTTGCTGGGGTTGTTACCATTGTTGTTGTTTTTGTTGCGGTATTTGTTGTCCCAACTTTGCGCCTAACAAAGTCATTCAATCGAAATGCATGCCGTCTCTGCACTTCCGGTTCCGCCTCCGCTTCCGCCTCCGCCTCAGCCACCGTCCGTCCATCCGCTGTGTCTTCGCCGCTTTGAATGGCGCTGATTTTTATACAAATGACAACGAAAAAATTGTGAAATGGGAAATCGAAAAGAAAAAATCGTGAACGAAAATTTACTGAATTCTAATATAAATGGGACAAATAAATAGACGTGAAAAATACACAAATTCGAAGTGCATTCACTGGAAATTCCATCTATTGCAGCTCATTGTCTGGCTTCGCTTCTCCCTTTATCTGTCTCTCTCCCTCCCTCGTCCGGTGTGCCCCCTCCTCCCTCCGGATTTCGCTGACTCGGCGACTAAACCATGACGGAAGCGAGCGGCGAAATAAACGAATAGAAAGCTAGATAAATAAATAAATAAATAAATAAATAAAGGACTCCGAGCCGAGCCCGAGGCCGAAGCCGAGGCGACCGAAGTTGCGTGTTGAGCATTGGGGAGTTGGCTTTGTCTGGCAACAACAACAACAACGACTACAACAACTGCAGCAACAATGGCCATAGTATCGTCTATGCGAGTGAAAGAACAACAACAACAACAACAACAACAACAACAACAACGACGACGATAACACGATGACTCGCATGAAACTGCAACTGTTTGCAATTTTATTATCTGCTGTCATAACACACAATGCACACCACACACACACACACACACTCATGGACCCTCATGCAATTCTCTCCTTCTCTCTCTCTCTCCCTCTCTGTCTGTCTCCCTCTTTATCACACAGACACACGTCGTTGTCAAATCGTCACTCGAAAAAGTTCTGTCTGCATTTTTGATGAAGTTCCGTGGAAAAATTCCCGTTCCTATTTTTGGCAATTGATTCCGCTCTTGTGGTGATATTTTTGTTGTTGTAGTATTTTCGTTGTTGTATTTTGTGCTTTTTTGCATTTCGTATTTACTGCTTGTTTTCTGATCTCGTCTTGATTTCCCTGCATGACTCTGCTCGTTCCTATTTCACTACAATTTTCCGTCGTTGATATTTTCACGAAATATTTTTGATATTTTCCAACGAAATTTTTTCACTTTCCTCGTTTTCGAGATATTGTTTTCGGAACCGTCATTCGCTTATAACTGAATTTTCTATTGAATTTTAGCGTGATGGTACAATTTTTCGGGCAGCGGACGAAGTTTCTCGGTCGTTAATTCTGACTTGGGAAAAGAGACTGAAGAGGAAAAAATACAAATAAAATAAAGTAAAAAATTATAAACAGATCGATCATAGCATCAAAAAATACCCATTGAATTAGCAAGGACAAACGAAACAAACAAAGTAAATATCGCATGCAACAATCGAAATGAAGTAATTCTGTTCTACAAGGGCCATCGCCAAAAATCCCTTCGTTTCAATCACTCCCCATTAGCCTCCTGATGCGACTGCAGTTCGACGTGATTCCAATCCCTTTGTCTCTCTCAAAGCCTTGCATTTCACCGATTTCCCAGCGATCCTCATCGCCGCGTGATTCCGATTTCCACCACATCCCGATGCCATCGCACCACGTGACAGTCCATGCACCTGCATACATTTGCATACGCAATGTCCATCACTTCGATTTCGACTTCATCTCCATCTCCGACTCCGACTGGATTCGCATCGCCGTCTTTATCTCTCAGTTGCCATCAGCATCTCCGACTCCTGCTGCCACTGCCCGCTTATCCACACCTGTAGCCACGTTTGTCTCCATCTCCACATCAGTCTCACGTCTTCAGGTCGGTCTCTCTCCTTTTGTCTTGCGTTCCCAGCCCTGTCTCTTCCTCTGCCTGTATTTCCTCCGCTTCCTGGCCCTCTGTCCCTCCTCCGTTCTCTCCTTCTCACCTTCTCAGCCATTTCGCCGTTTGTCGCGACGTGGATCGACGGATCTGCTCCCACCTGGACTGCACCGGACCCCCCTCCAACCACCACGCAGGGCACCATCCCAAGTCCTCTTCCGCATTCCCCAAGCCACGCTGCCACATTAATTCTCCTGCAATGTTGCCATATTTTCGCCAGAGCACATCGGAAACTACTCCTAATTTGACAGTAATGCAAACATTACGCTATCGCTGTCTCCTTCCTATCCAATCGCACAATCTATGTAATCTCTTTCTCTCTTCCCCTGATCCTTTCTCCCCTTATCACCCCTCTTCCACCTCTGGCTGCCACCACCATCTTCTGCTTTCTTCCCCTTTCTCACTCCTCCGCTGAGCTGACACCTTGCCCAGGGAGAGAAGCAGGGAGGGAGCGAGAGCGTGGGCGGAGGACAGCGAGCGCGTGTCCCGGAAATCGAAGCCCGATTCTTTCACAGACAACAAAAGCAACAACAACAAAATCAACAACATCGAATACAACAACAATGACAACCAGAACGCAGGCGAACCCGAGGTCGCACCGAAATCGAAGGCGCCGTCGAATCGTCAGCGCCGTCAACGCAGCTGCCAGAGCGAGAGACAACGAAGAAAAATGGCGACACATGGTAGAAGAATGGCGTCCAATAAGACAAGGGAGAGGGCGAGGGCGAGGGAGAGAGAGAGGCAGCACACGCGCAGCCATCGACGGAAAAATGTCATCGACGTTGCGGATTGAGTCGACGACAACGGCTGCGAAACTGCAACTGGAATAACTAAAATAACAACAACAACAGCACAAATAACTAAAATAATAACAACAATAACGGCGACGACGACGACGACAAGAACAAAAGCAGCAACAGCAACAACAACAAGAACGGAATAAACAGCTGCAGCAGCTGCGAGTTGCATTCGAGCAGCAGCAGCGGCGACGGCACCAGCAACGCCAACAACGTGACTGAGCGACGCATTTCGCGACTGTTTCCGTGACTCGCCTTCTCGCTCCCTCCTCAGCCCCTCTCACTCCCTCTCCCTCTCTCTCTCTCTCTCTTTTCGGAAGGATAACACAACAACAACAGCGGCGGAAAAGCCAGCTGCATGCAGTCGTTTGGACGTTCACAGAACGGAGCGACTTCCAAAGGAAGCCCGACGGCAGAGGGCGACGGAGCGAGAGAAGAGAGACCTCCAGAGAGAAAGAGGGACAGAAGGAGACAGAAAAAGACGCGGGGAGAGCGAGAGCGCAGGAGGAGGGCTGCGAGGTCTCGCGAAGGCGGCTGCGGCGATGCGTCGATGCTCCATAAAATATTCAAAATGTCGAAAAATTGACTACATTTCAAGATGTGTTGTTGTTGTTCCTTTCGATATTTTTATTATTGTTGTTTTTTTTTGTGTTGTTGCTGTGTTTGACTGTCTATTTGAATTCGATATCGCATCGCTTTATCCGCGTCCTGCATAAGGAAGCCGGCGCGATCTCCTTCTTCCGCCTGAGTTCCTCCGTCCGCACCACACGAAATTGTTGTAGTTGTTGCTCCTCGTTCTTCCTGCTCCATCTGATCCATCAATGATATTTGTTTTGTTGTTGTTGTTGTTGCTGCGCACACATGTGTACACGAGGCGTCGCTCAATCGACTCGTTTCGCTGCGAACTCCGTTTGAATAATTTATTTATATCGTTATTATTTTCGTTGCTCTCGCTGCCCGCATTTGTGCCGTTCGTTTCGCCGACAATATTGTTGTTAATGCTAGCGCTCATGCTCATGTTGCTGCTGCTGCTGACGCTGCCATCGGCTCTCGGGTTGCATGAAGTGAAGCAAATGTCGCCACTGCAAAGTCGTCGTCGTCGGTGCGTTTTTATTGTTGGTGATGGTGTTCCCTGATCCCTTCGAAATGTTGTTACTATAGGTTCCGTCATTGTTGTTGTTGTAACCTGCTGCCATTGATTTGAATAATTCAGATTTCGCCCATGCTGCTGTTTGGTCGCACAAGCGACGTGTGATTGTTAATTTCTGCGCATTTTATTGCAGCAATCATCGTCATCATCAACGCAATCATCATCACTATTATCGCGAGTTTTGTGGACGTCGCCAACTGTTGGCAATTTAAGTTGGGAGATGGAGGCAGAAGTTCATTGAGAAAACGCGATGGAAGCAGAGTTGGAAGGAAGCCGAAGGAGACAGAGAGGGAGAGGGAGAGGGAGGGAGAGCGACACGATGTTCATCTCAATTTCGTGAGACTTTCATTGCCACGCGGCTTTTGTCTACTGCTTGTGTTTATTTACGGCTATCATTAAGGCGTTGGACCGTCGTTAACTTGGCAGATATGAATATTTCGTTCAGATACTTAAGTATTTTTACAAACCATAATAATTGCAATAACTTTCATACTAATTTTGACAATGAACATGAGGCAATAAGAAATTTTTATGAACTCTGCATTGTTAACAACAAAAATAACAACAGATGTCGAGGATCTCGATAGGCGAATATGAAATATGGGACCCTTAAACGCCCGGGAGCAGCGCCCAGCCACTGTCGATGTGATGAAATTCCAATATATCTGTTCGCTGTCATGATACTCTGTGCTCGATCTCATCTTCCCATCTGCTCATCACCCAATTTCTGCCTTCTGTCGCGTTCTCCTGCCGTCCTTTCCGGTCCCACACACTCGGCAAGGACTCGAACTCGATCTCGAACTCGACTCGAGCTCGATATAATCGCAATGATATCCTTGAAATGTTAATCACAACGACGTGTGGCTGCGCCATCCGCACCGGATGCCCATCGGAGTCGGCTACAGATCGGAGAGGCAGCGATATGGCAGCTCCGACAGCGATATGGCATCACTGCAATTAAAATTTTGATGGGATCGACGATGCCACCGATGATGCTCATGAGCCTTGTGTGGACGATGGAGGCGATGGAGCCGCGTTGTTGCTGTTGCCGAAGACCGACGTCTACCTGTTGGTGCTGCAGATTATGATGATAATGATCTCTCTCTCTGCCTCTGTCCCTCACTCGCCCTCTCTGTCGCACCTGCAGCTTCGGGTTGATCGTTGGTCGTGCGAGTGCCCTCGGGTCGAAACGTCCTGAGCCGAACTTGAGTGGGAAGAACAACAATAGCAGAACAATTGTTGACAGAATAACAACAGCAACAACAACGGAAATGTGTCAACAACAACATTAACGATTGAGGAGAGCTTCTTCCTCTTGCCCAGGTTTCGACAGCAGCATCAAATCGTTGAACATTTCAATACCACGCAGCACTCGAGGCCACCGGGAGCAACAACAAAAACACCCACAACAACAACAACTGCACGGCAGCAATAATAGCAACAAAATGAGGCAACAACAAGAACAACAAGAAGAGCTGCAATCCTGAAATCCGATGCAACGACTTTGGTCGAAATTGTTGTAGCCCATATCGTAAAGTCATCAGACACTAGTGCAATATGTTGCCACCAGCAGCCACAACAACAACAACAGCGAGGAGGACAACAACAACAAGGACTCTCGTAGCCGACAGCCATCGGCCAATGTGGCCAAGAGAGCTTTTGGCCAAATGCACTTCATAAGCGGAGAAAATGTTGGCGTCGCTGCTGCTGCAATTTTCGAGAGCTTCGGTTGCTCTTTGCAGCGTGCGGCTGGGTGTGTGTGTGTGTGTGTGCGACTGTGTTGGTTGGCTGGTGTGAACGCGGCGCATGTGTGTGTGTGTGTGTTTGTGTGTGTGTGTGTCTGTGTGCGTTGCTTAACTTAATTCATTGCACAAATTAAGTGTTGGCGTTGCCGCTACTGATGGTCACGTTGTTGTTTTTGCTGCTGTTGTAGTTCCTATCTCTGTTGTTGTTGTTGTGTTGGTTGATGTTGTTGTTATTGTATTTGTTGTGATTGTGAAGTTGTTGTTGTTTTTGCCGACGTAAACGTCGCTTAATTTCGGCCAGCGCTTTCATTGAGATCTCGACAAAATACTCCGAAAGTAGTTGCTATTGTTGTTGTAGCAATTGGTTTTGTTGTTATTTTGGTTACTACCGTTATTGTTGTTGTTGCTATCTTCGTCGATGCCGTGGAAGTTAACGGTTTTCCAGCCAATTGCCATCGAGAACGAGAATCCTCTTCTACTCAGAGCGGTCAACGGGGCGTATGAGCGACATTTCTCGGTCGATGGATTTGAGTCCTCGCTTGGGGTTTGAAAACCTTGAGAGCGCTTTTAGGGCAAACAAGAGGGATGGAGACGATTTGGAGAAGGTCTTAAAGGTATTGAGTCGTTCGGAGCTGCTTAGAAAGGAATTTAGACAGAAAATCAATGAGTACTGGGTGAGATTTGAGGAAAATTTGTATTATTAAATTAATCACTTTTTCAAATGAAGTCGCTCAACAAATGAAATATTTTTAAAATTTCCACCAAAATGTCCTCTCCAGTGTTTCTATAGAACTCGAACGGCCTGGAAAATACACATACGAATTGAATTCAAACTGAGCGCGAACTTTCGGGCTCCCCACATGCATTTCCTCATTTGCAGGAAACTGTGTAGACAAATAAAAACCTCGAGAATGCAATTAAAGCCACTTGCACGACCGAGTGCCCCGAATTTCCGCCACAAGCGCCGAACCGACCGACCGCCGTGGCTCGCGCTGACGACGGCGAACACAACGTTCGAAGGGAATCGCAAGGTATTTGCATAAAATGGAGAGGGGACGAGAAGGAGTCGGCAAAGGGGAAGAAACGCAGAAGGAAAGGGGACGAAAAGGAGCAAGCGGGAAGGTGGAGACAGCGAGAAAGAGACCGGGAACTAGAGCGCACCCCACGAGCAAATTTCGTGGACAACAGAGGCGAAAAATCCACAAAACCAGCTTGATAAAGAGTGAAAAAATGAAACAAAAATCTAACTGTGGGGGACGAGACGGGGCAGCGAGGGTTCGAGAGGGTCTGCGAGGGGCTGAGGACGAGTGAATATGGTTGGGGGAACCCTCGCCTTTTTCGTGGTAAACACTTAAAATTCAAGCATGCACGGTAATTAGAACGGAGGCGAATTTTAAATGCAACAACACGTTATGATCCGAATCTCATCCGCAGGCCGCCGCCGGGCAACGGGCGAGAGAGAGCGGGAGTGGGAGAGATGAGAGGAAAATTGAGCGGTCGCGCTGGGGGTGGAGGAGGGAGAGGGGGCGGAACTGTCGACTGGCCATTGCATGTCAGTCACGGAAATGAAGTGGAAAATAGCGAGGGGAAAATTAGAACAAGACATGAAGCAGGCCGAGGACGGGGCGAGGAGAGAAAACGAGAGAGAGAGAGCGAGTGAGTGGGACCGAGAGAGACGGAGGGGGTGGGTGAGAGGACGATGGAAGTGAAATGGGAGCAGCAGTGCATTAAATTTTGCAGAAAATCGCCCTGTTTAAGGACGGTCGAGAGGCGGCGGAGGAGTCGGCGTGGGTCCCGGGAAGGGGGAACCAAAAGCGAGGCTCGGACAGTAGAAACCCACACCGAAGCCCTCCCCCTTCCCCTCCCTCCCTCTCCTTCGTGTTCCCGACTTCTGTCATTCTCTGCCCTGGCTCTGTTTTCGCTCCAGTAAAGTTTTATTGAGCTCTCAAGATGCCAGCGAGCGACGTAAATGCGGGCTCCACACATACACACACACACACCCTCTGACACACGGACATGTGGGTCAGTGCCTGGCGGACAGGACGCAGGACACGTCGGCGCTTGGACGCCGCTCAAGGATGTCAACTGTTGGCTTCGGTGACGTCCTGACGGAAGCCCCAGCAAAAAGGAAGTGTCACGGTGACCAAATGACCACTAGAGAGAGAGAGAGGGAGAGGGAGACAGAGCGATGTTGGAGGGAGCGCTCGACCGGTGTTGGTGAAGCGGGGAGCCTGTGTGTGTGTGGCGATTGTAACGCCATTTTTGCCCGCATCGCTCGTCAGAGCGATGATAAAATAAAGTGTTGCTGGTGCTGTTGTTGGTGTCGTTTCTGCTAATGTTCCCTGGTGGGTGTTTTTGTTGCTGTTAGTCTTCATGTTGGCGTCATCGTTGGTTTTGTTGTTGTTGTTGTTGTCGCAGCCATTGCCTTCAGGACATGGAGGAGGAGCGGGCGATTATTTTGTTTGCGAGTGTCACTTGATTGGCGTCGATTGTTTTTGCAGTTGTTGAAACTTCCTGATGCCGTTTCTGTTGCAATTCAGCTGCTTCGTGGTGTTCGTCTAGTTCCGATAGTCTATTTTAGTTGTTATTTTTTTGTAATTATTTTTCCCATTAACATATTATACAGTTTCTGTTTCTTAATTTACGAAATTCCTAAGATACAAATTTTTTCATTACAAATTATTTTACATTATTTTTTTCTAAATTATGTTCGCAAACAAAAAGTAATCTGGATAAAGGCGATAATTTTATTGAATTAAAAAATCTGGTCTCCAATAAATTCTCCCCTTTGCTTCCTGGCTTGTGGTTCGCTTCAAAGCATCTCCCAATATCCTTCATTGTTTCCCGTGATCCCAGGAATGAAATTTCCGGTGACCAGAAAATTCAGAAAATCCCCTTCGCAAGTCAGTCGGAGTTGGGTGTTTGGGGAAATTTATTGGTGTGGAGGATTTTTTCGAAAAACTTTCCACATTAAAAACTCGAAATCCTCTTCCGCTCTTTAGTCTTCTGCTACAACAAAAACGAAGACCATAACAACAACCACAATGCTGCAACAACAGGAATAAGTAAAGCAGCAACAAATTCAAATAACAAAGCTGCAACTAAATGTTGCTTACGGCAATCCTGACCAGCAGCAATAACAACATTTCAAACACAACAACAACAACAGCAACATCTGGAGCTTTTAGAGACCACAAACTAAAGTTAAATGCGATTTGAGATGAAGGACAAACGGGAGAGCCAGAGAGAGACAAGAAGACAGAGAAGGGTGCGAGGAGGAGGGAGGTGGAAGCAGAGGAATGGAAGGAGGAGGAAGGGCGGAGGGGTGGTGGAGGAGACGAGACCGTGAGCAATTGCTCTCACTCTGTCTCGCACTCGGGCTAGGGAATGAAACGGGGCCCAGCGGGAAGGCAGAGAGAGCCGAGTGGGGGTGGAGAAAAAGAGTGCGGACGAGAAAGGGTGAGGGAGAGAGGGACAGGGGAGGGAGACCGAGCGTAATGCGGCCAGAGTGCGGAGCGAGACCGCGGCACCCGAAGCCATTCGCTTACAGAAACCGACAAAATAACAAAGAGCCACGGAGCCAACACCGAGCGAAGTGACAACCGAGGCGGCAGCAACAACAACAGCAATAACGATAACAACAATGACATCCAGAAGAGAATAGAAAGCAGAGGCTGGCAAAGGAGGAAAGACCGAGAGATGGAGAGAGAGAGAGAGACGGGCACACGATTGCATCGAGGAGAATAATTCAATTGTCGAGCTGAACTTATTTTGAGCATTTGCCCGGATTTGCGTGCGCGTCCTGCGACTCCTCTTCCTCCAACGTCCTTCATCCTTCATCCTTCGACCTTCGCCCTCTGCCCGGCCCTGCCTTGCCTTGCTTTGATTTGCATTTCCTTCACTTTATTCTATTTCATTTCATTTTTATTTCTATTTAATTTGCTCCGCACGCTTTCAGCGGAAATGACGGCGAAACAGGAGAGAGGGAGAGGAGGGTGAGAGAGGGTCGGTTGGGGGCCCTGTCTGGAACCCGTTCACAGGACGACGCGCACGCCCTGCGCATCCTGGGACGATCCGCCTCCCAACGGCTGCGGACGATCGGACGAGGGGACAAAACGTAATCGCAGCAACATTTGGCCAGTTAAATCGCTGCCCTTGGCGTTGTTGCTGCGCTTCTGTTATCCATGGACATTATCCGGGCCTGCGGCTGGGGCGCGGACGGCCGGATCGACAGACGAGGGGCAGGGAGATGGCGGGCGGCCGAGAGAGCGAGAGAGGAAGATTTATGCGGCCGGTTGTCCGTGGCTGCCTGCGATCGAGCCAGGAAGGGAGGGGCGAGATACCGATGGAAGGGCGAGAGAAAGAGAGGACGAGCGGGAGGCGAGGGGAAGCGGGCGAGCGACACGGGCGGAAGCAGTCGACAGAGTGCGTTGTGAGGACCGACAACTGGGCGGACGGACAAACATCGGGTCGGACGGACGGACAGATGGACGGAAGGACGGACACTGGGCCGGATGTGCTTTGCTCTATGGGAGGACGACTTCCTCTGTCTCCCTCCCTCCCTCGCTCTCTACCCACGCCTTCCCTCTGCTAGTATTGGGGAAAAAATTCGCAAACAAATTTAAGCCTGAAAAACGTTCTGCGGTGGACGTTTGTAATCGTTGTCTTTTTGTTGTTGTTGGTGGTGGCTGCGATGTTGGCTCATGTGACCGTTTGTCTGTTGTTGCTTTTGTAAGTGTGCCCGGCTGTTATTTCTATATCTCTGGCGATTTATAATCGAGCTTAAAGTTGGTCTCGAAACCGAAACCAAACCAAGCCAAGCCAAGCAGCTTCGACAGCAACTACGGCCAACGACAGCAGCAGCAGCAGCAGCAACAAAGCAACATCGGGAGATGTGAAACAACCCGAGATACGGCAACAACAATAACAACAACTGCTGCTACGACTACTTCCTGGTCAAGCATTCCTCCTCTCTGGCATGAGGAATCGCCTCCCTTCTCTCTAGTGGGCAGTAGGGCTTTTCTTTTTGTTCTTGTTGCTACGATTTATTGTTGTTGTTATTGACAGACTTTTTGCAATTTTCTCTATTGCTTTATATACAGTCAAATTGTTGTTGCCTGGGTCAACGTTTCATAGTTCGATTGTTTGTTGTTGTTGTTGTTTCCGCAGCTTCCATTGAGAGATTTGATGAATTTTGTTGGTGGTCGAGTTATTGTTGCAATGGTTGTTGTTGTGATTTTCATCGTGGTTGCTCTCATTGTCGTTGTTCTTGTTGTCGTTGAAATAAATGCGAAAATCCTGCAGCCAGGAACAA
Source organism: Coelopa pilipes (assembly GCA_947389925.1). Lineage (NCBI taxonomy): Eukaryota > Metazoa > Arthropoda > Insecta > Diptera > Coelopidae > Coelopa > Coelopa pilipes. The sequence continues at coordinate 62,611,274 of OX376696.1, read as the reverse complement.
CAACATCTTCAATTGGGATGCAAATTATTTGCATCGCCTTCATCTCATCCTCCATCTCTCTCCCGCCTAGGTTTACTGCTGCCATCACTGTTGTTATTGTTGTGGCTATTACTTTTGTTGTTAATGCGATTGTTGTTGTTGTTATTGTAGTTCTCCGTCCTCCTCTCGTGGCCCGCAGATGACGACGAGAAGACCAACGTCTGGAATTCGCCCGGACAAAACTTTTGGGAAATTATTCAATTTAAATAAATGTCGAAAATGCATTATTGTGGTTGTTGGAGGGGATGAGTTGTTGTTGTTGTTGTTGATGGGGTACATGAACCCTGTTTCTCTGTCTTCTCCGGAGACGGAGCGTGGTCTGGGTCGATGTCGGTCGACGTCGGTCTAATGGACGGAGGAAGTTCTCCCCGTTGGCAACACTGGAAGCAAAGGACCTCGAGACGACTCCAGAAATACGGCCGGCGCTCTAGGATTCAGCGATCTTCGATCCTTATTATTGAATTCGCCTATAGCTACAAGATCGTTCTGAATCTTTCATAGGAACTGGGGATACTTTTTCTAAAACCTTTCCTCTCGCTGGTACTTTCCAACAACAAAAGCCCAGATCCCAAATCCTCATCCTCAACACTCTACCAGACCTCAGTCGGAGAATCTTCAACGTTTTTCCAAATATCAATTAAGGAACTTCCGGCGAAACTTTCGAACAGAGAAAGGACATTCGAACCCTTAGGAGTCGTCCGTCGTAGCTCTGGCTCAAAGGTCAAAGGCTTCGTTCGAAAATTAACATCGCCACGCCCCCCTCGCCCACCGCCCTCGGCCCCCCGAAGAATTAGGGGACCCCTCGAGCGAAAGACAGAGAAGACATCGTCAGCTCAAGATTTGGCAGGAAGTCTCCCGAACCGAGTTTGCCTCGACCGGAAGTGGACAAAAGTGTCGACCGCAATGGGGCGCGAGAGAGCGAGGGAGAGGGGGAGGGGGTGAGTGGGTGCGACGGAGAGAAACATAATTGGGCAGATTGGGAGGGAGAGCCAGAGCAGCAGCTGCAGAGGAATCTTCGCCCTGAGCTGGGCGCGAGGGGCGGCCACGGGTGTAACGCGAGGGGTGGAATCGGGTCGAGTCGGGCTGGCGCCGGGGCCGGACTGAGGCTGGGGCTGTGGATGGGGTTTTCAGTGGCCGAGCGGTCCCTGGTCTCTGGCCGAGAAAGTTATGTTCAGCAAATTGCGAAATTTCCGAACCAACGCAACGGAGCTGGGAGGTGGGCATAACTCTTTGGATAAGCATCGCTTAGCATGTAATTTAGTTTGGAATTCGCAATTATAAAATTTTAAAGTTTTGCGAGCGAAGCCACTCGACACGGAAGCGCACGAAATTTATGAAACATTTTTAACTACGACAACAACAACAACAGGAATTACAATAAAAATCACAACAGCAACAAATTGTTGCAACAACGACAACTACAGATACAACAAGTACAATTAGAGGAACGAAAATTTCAAAATTTACAATTGCAATAAGAACAACTACAATAACTAGAAATAAAACAATAACAACTGCAAAAACAACAACAACACCATCGACAACAAAATCAGCAGCAACAACAACATCATCATCATCATGAACACCAACTTCATCAACACCATCATCGCCAGCAAAGGGAGCCGAACCGAACCGTCTACGAAGGTTCGTGTGTGCGACTGAGATAGATAGACAGAGGCAGAAAAGGGCGAAGGAGGGGGGTGAAAATAGTGAGGATAATTTTTCGGGAATTCTCGATGAGGTTTTCTCAGTCCCTCTCCCTCGCTCTCTCTCCCGCATTTGGCGAAACTTGGAAACTCATTTAAAATGAAGACGAAATCGAATGAAGGCCGAAGGACGATGGGCGAGTGGGCTGAGGGAGAGGAAGAGTGAGAAAGGGAGAGAAGGTGGGGGTGGGGGGGAAGAGATGACAAGCAGCCATTAGACGCTGGCAGGACTCGTCTGTTCGTCGGTTGACATTTGATGAAAATTTACTTAAAAAGTTTGGATCTCAAATTTTCGAGTGAAAAGCGATGGGGAGAAGCCAGAGAGAGAGAGGGTGAGAGAGAATTTGAATTTTCCAGACACTTGGGAGAATCAAATAATTTCCTTTCTATCAAGATAACGAATTTGGTTAATTACTATCAGTGTGTAAGAAAGAGAACAAAAGAGTAGAAGAAGCCAACAATTTTTTTAAAAATCCGAAATGTTCGAAAATTGGTTTAATTTAAAAATTTGCACAATTCTTAATTTATAAAAAATTGTTTATGTCATAAATTATTATTTATTTCACTAATTCGATTTAAAATCCATTTAAAATCCTTCAGAAATAGTTTTAGAAATCCCTATAAATATCGGTCAGCTACATTAAATTGTGAAAGTGAAGAGAATAATTTCAAATGCTATTTTGGAAATGGTATCCAGATCTCCATTGCAAATCGAAGGAGATTAATAAAATTTTATTGCGAAATTATGCGAAGATATCTCTAAAAATATATGTGAGAGAGAAAGTTAGAAAAGCACGAAAATATCACAGAAAGTATAAGAAGTTCCGATCCGAATAAACGGATCCATTCATTGAGGAGCATAAAAACTGAAGCTCATGCATTGATTAGAGGACGATCTAATGAAAGGACAACATGCTCAGACGACGGCGGGTGCTTGGCGGAAAGAGAGGCAAGTGAGAGAGAGAGAGAGTGAGATATAGACGCACACATGCATGAAGCATTAAAATGTATGAAATTCAATGGGCGGAAGGACGGACTGGTGGAAGGTGGACCGAGCGACGAAAGGATGGCCGGACTAATGGAGGGAGTAAAATTAAATGCGAGCGAAAATATCAAAAGTCGCAGAATAAACAGAATTCCATTAGACGGACCGAGGCAGACGACCGAGCAAAAGGAAGAGAGGAGGTGGAGGAGGAGGACGATCCGGAGCAGCTGGATAATGCGATTAAATTTGAGCAAATAAATAGTCGCCACAACGTCCGGTGCCGTCAGCATCACCATCATCATCATCATGGGCATTATCATCGCCCACCAACATCTTCATCATTGCCTCCGGCTTCCTCTTCAGTGCCTTCGCTGGGCGCCGTCGGCTGCCTCGGATCCGACCCAGTCGCCCTCGTCCCGTCGCCTTCACCTTCACCACCACGTGAACAGCATCGAAATGCATTAATTCATAAATTCCATTTCTCCGCTCGTCCCCCTCGTTTTCTGCAGCCATTCGTCCACTTCGCCCCCTCCCTGCACCCGTCGAGCCCGAAGTTCGTTTTCTTTCGCCTCCCCCTGACCCACATCTTGCAGGGAGCCCAGGGCAGGAGGGCAGAGCGACCGGGGCTCGAGTCGAGCGCTGGCAGCCACAGTCGCTCGCCTTCGCTCCCGCCTTCTCCCTCTCTCTCCCTCCATCCCCGGAGAGCACGGCCAATTGAGTATCGATGGTCAGTGGCGACGACGCGTTGGTCGAGCGGGGTCGCCGGGGCCTCTCGGCGGACGGCGAGGACAGAGGCCAGAGTTGCCATCATTTCCGGCGCCCCCTGCCTCCCGCCTCCCGCCGGTCGCCGTCGCCGTTGCTCGGCCCTTGTCCGCCAACGCAGGCGGCTGCCAACGACAACGCGCTCCGGGAGGAAGCCGCGAACAATCCCGGAGCCCGCAGGACCTCGTCGGATCTCCTGCCGTGGACATCTCCGGCGATTTCCCTCCTCCTCTGCGCAGGGTTGGCGACGATGATATATGGGAGTGCTCGGGTCTCCTTCTGAAGATTCCGAGTTCGATTCGAAGGATCCCGGCTGGGTTTTTTCAGCACATCTCTCTTTCAATTATTCTATTCCATTTTCTATTCTATTTCATTTTTACCTTATTTCATTTCATCCGATTTTCCTTTCTTTCTATTTAATTTTGTCCTATTTGATTTTTTTTTATTACATTTTTTTTGTCCCTCTTCTATTTTACTTCTTTTTTGTTATTAAAACCAAATTAAGTCGTTCATTGATTTGGAAACGGAAGAGAAAATAAAAGAAACCAGTCGCCTGGAGTGTCTGCGTGTGTGTGTGTGTGTGGAGCATATTTCTATGTCGAGGATCCCCAAGGGAAGCTCTTCTGGTGTCCACTTGGCGCCTCGGATGGCGACGATGTTTTCTTCGTGTTTTTTCTCTCTCTGTCTCTGTTGAAGGTGAAGAGTTTTTACTTCGCCCTCGAATGTCTTTCTTCGCTTTTTTGATTTCACTTCCTCGTCTGCTTCGGCGGTTCCTCTTCCCGTTCGCTGTTTTCTGCACTCTCTTGGAGTTTTCTTCTTCCTCTGCGGTGTTTTCGACTTCCTGTTCCCTGCTCCCCCTCCCTGTCGATTATTTGTTCCTCCTTCTCCTTTTTTTCTCCACGGTTTTTCATCGTCGAATTCCCTTTCGTCATTATCGCCACTTTCGGCCACTTTCGTCGTCATGATCATCATCATCATCATCGTCGCTGTCCTCCCGGTCGACTCCTTCTGTCGTTTTCTTTTTGTCTGCCGTCTTCATGCGACTTCTTCGCGATGTCCTTCGGTATGTCCTTGCCAGACTTCGTGCAATGTCTTCGGAATCCTGTGTGCGAATCTGCAGCTGTGTGTGTGTGTGGAAATGCATGAAGTGCGCTTCGTTTGCCGGCTTCCGCTTCCGATTCCGCTGCCGTCGCCTTTTATTTTACCATTTTTCATTCGATTTCCGCTCTCTTCCTACAAACACCTTCACCGTTCCACCGAGGATTCTTCGCCCTTTCATGCGTGTCGGTGGTTGCGGTGTGTGTGTGTGTGTGTGTGTGTGTGTGTGTGTGTGTGTGTGTGTGTTCGTTTTCCCTGCTCCTCGTGCATGGCATGGACGTGGGAACCCGCACAGACAACGGTCGATGGCGCCAGATTCGAGTGTCAGTCGAGGAGCGAGGAAGATTTCATCGGAGTTCGAGCGAAATCCTTCGCAGGGAGCCAAGAGAAGGACATCGCGGCGGTCGACGGACGCCGTGTCCAGGAAGGATCTTCAGCTCGACCTCAGAACCTCGCAGAGAAAGGGGTTTAGAAGGAGGGAAAATTGATTTCGCGCGTATGAAATCAAGCGCCATCCGCAATTGTTTGTGTTGTTTTTGATTTTTTTTTTGTTTTTCGATTTTATGTGGAATCAATTCGATTAATTAATAATAGAGGTAATTAAAAAAAGCCTTTTTGACGGCAGTTTCGCTAACATTGAAACCGGCCGGGGGCGACAAAAAACGAAGCTGCTGCCGTTGCCGCGTAATTAATGAGCTGTCAGCAGCAACTGTTCACCGGGTCAGCATGCATTTTAAACACCATTAAAGGTGTTATGTTCTCGTTGTTGTTCTTGTGGCTGTTGTTGTTGTTGGGCTTGTCACTGTTCGTTGCATAGAAATTAGCCAGGAAATTGTAAAACATTTCGATTGTCAACAGCAATTGTAAAATTTATCAGGAAATTTGTAAATTGTGATTTTTTTCCAGCACTTTTCCATGTGTTGTTTGTTGTTGCTGGAATATTGAAAACAAATGTCGGAACACATTAAACTGTCCATGTTAAAATTTTATTCGGTACACATTTTCACTGATTTCCAGTCGGATGTTCTTTGAGCATTAGTTTTGGCACTTTTTAAGTGTTAATCGGAGCGTGTTTTCGGATTCCATTTGGGGATTTCGCAATTTAGTTCATTCGACGGCGAGTGTGTTCAGTTTTTTGTGAATTTTTTCGTCATTCGAAAAAATGCCTTGAATTTTCAGCTTCGACTTCGGAACCCGCACTGGCAACAGGGGCCATGGAACAATAAAACCCGGGCAGCTTCAGGCGACGGCCTTCCCTAAGCTGCTGCTATCGTTTTTATTATTGGCTATTGACTTCTCGATTTCATGGCCAACGTGGCGGACGACAGCAGCAACAACGGCGCCGACCGGGCCGACCGGGCAGCAACAACCGGCGAAATTAACTATAAATTAAATTAATTGCAACAATTTATGGCTCCCCCGTCGATCGTTTAGCTTTTAATACTTTAAAATGTTACTTTCGCGCGCGTCCGCCCACCGTCCACCGCCGCCTGGCCACCGGCTCCCCTTTCGCGGACCCGTTGTTGTCATTTCAAATGTTGTTGGGTTTTCCCTCGCGTCTCTTCATGCTGTTCCCTCTGTTGTGTGGTTGTTGCCGCTGTCTGCTTCAGAGGCCGCCCATGGCCGTCAGGCTGTCGCGACCTCGGCTCACCCTCAACTTCATCCGGGCCCCGGTCCCCGGTCCCCGTTTAATTGCGCACTTTCAGGCGCTTCGCTACCTGTTAAGAGCGGCCATTTATATTTCCTGCTCGCTCCTCGCCTCGAAGTCTCGCTCGAACGCAATGCCTTCCACAGGATATGGCTCGAGCCGCAGTCCGCAGATGGCTCGTCCGGCGTTGAGATCCACTTCAAGGATTAATTCAAGTCTGCGTAGTGCGTGAGTCGTGCGTTTGCCTTTGGGTTACACTGTTTTGTGCTGCGTATGGTTAATGAAAAATCTTTGCGAGCATGTACAGATCTCAAATTATGGGAAATGCATGACCTGCAGTTCTGTTTGCTTAGCCACTTGTATTGTATATTTGATTTCGGGTTTTTCTCGCCTCCTTTCGTGAGGGTTTTGCTCTATTTTCCTGCGAATTTTGGCCACTTGGGCCGTATGAGGGACTGCGTTTCAATGCAGCAATCAATGTACGCAGATCGTATGAGTAACATCAAATTACTTTGAGGTCTTTTCGTCACTTCGACTTGTTCTAATTCGGCTTCCTCTTGTTTCCATGTTTTCTTCGTTGCTTCTCCTAGCTTTTGGTCAGGTCTATGCCGGTATCTTATTGTCCTCTCTCTCCCTCCAGATCTCATCTTCGTAATTTCCTTCCCCTCAATCCACCCCTCATCATCCCAATTCATGCGTTTTTCCCCATTCGTCTTTCTTTCTTCTTCGTCTTCCACTTCAGGTCTGTTCGAAGAAATTGAATTCTCGTTCCCGACACACACACAAGTGCACTCTTCTTTGGTGAGACGCCCCCACACACACAGAGAGACCCGCACTGGAACAAATACACGCACAGGCGGTTGTAGTGTTTTCTCAGCAGAGAGTGAATAAGTGAATGTACTTGAGAGATTCTCTCTGTGTGTGTGTGCGTGGCGATCGCCTCTGTGCGTGTGCGCGTCCGGAAGGGTTTGAGTGCAACTGTGTGAGAGTGTGGGTGCAGCTGTGTTAAGCAATTTGCATTTTTTGCCACCGTCGGCTGCTGCTCCAATGGCAGTCGTCGACGTTGAGGCAGGCACCGTAGTTGGAGTTGTCGTTGTCGTTATTGTTGTTGTTGTTGTTGTTATTATTGTTATTGCCGTTGTCGCAGCCGTTCGTCCTTTTTGTCCTCGTCTCTCGGGTTGTTTGTCGTCAAAGCGAAAAATTACAGAACCTTCTTTCAAGCCTCAGGATTCGCTCCTTTTTCCGCTCCCCACTTGCTCTTTTCTCCGCGCTCTCTTTCTCTCTCCTGTTTACTCTCTCTCTCTCCTGCTTTCTGTCTCCCAGCCCTTCCTCTTTCAGCTCCATCTATCAGCCATCGTTCCATCCGCGGGATGGAACTCTCGACTCTTTTTGCCCTTTTCTCATGTTTTTCTTTCTCACTGGTATCGTTCTCTCCACCGTCCTTTCGGCATCCGTCCCTCGCCCTCGCTCTCCGTCTCATTTTCGCAGTGTTTTTGTCCTTCTTCCACTGGGCTGCAGTTGCTTTTCAGCTGCTGATGAACTGCAAATTCAATTACAGATTTCCTTTCGTTAAAACAAGCCCTCGACCTGCCATCGCCTGTCCGTGTCTGTCTGTCCCTGTGTGTGATGTGTGTGGAACACAGTGAGTGGGTTAGCTCTGTGTGTGTGAGTGAGAGGGTGTCGTGCGGCCTTCTGCATGCATGGGTTGGTGTGGATCCTTTGGCTGGGTGGCTTTTTAAGTCGAGCAACTGAAATTGAATTTCCTGGTCTCGCTTTCTTTTGCACTAGCATTAAATTAACTCCGACCTCGCTGCAACGTGTGGGTGACTTTTTTCAGTGTAACGTGTTTGAGGTCGATGTGAATGACGTGATATTTTCGCAGCTACATCGATCTCTCTCTCTCTCTCTCTCCTCTATACAACAATATTATCTTGATTTACTCTATTCAAGACCAAAATCTCAATCGCTATTAAATTAATGGTGTATTATTTCGGAAATGTTATCGTCATTAACATGAGCATCATCATCACCATCGTTACCACTACCGAAATTTTGAACTATTTTCGACACGTTTATTTTCTCATTACTTTCAACAACATCTTCATTTAATTCGTTGCTGTCTTTAGCAGAGCTCGTACCCAGCAGCACCTGAAGACTTCAATCAATCAAGCAACAACGGCGAAAACAGCGACAGAGGCAACAATGACAACATACAACAACAAAATGGTGAAGCAGGAACAGGAAGCAGCAACGAGAAATTCGAACAAGAAAAACAAGTTCAACAAACAAGCAATAATGCTCAGCAGACCATGTAAGAGAAGGAGGAAATTTCCCAACCAACAGAGCGAGAGGGAGAGAGGCAAAAGTGGACAGCAAGAGAGGTGAAAAAACAGCTAAAGAGAAAGGGAAATGGAGAGACAGAAAGAGAGAAAGAAACACAGGAAAAAGGCAGGGAAAAAGTGAGAAAAAATCGAAGTACGGACGGCAGAGCGAACAGAGAAAGACAAGCAAACATCGCATGCAAAACAATCACAATAACAATCTAGAAAACAACGACAACAACCTCGAAAACATCGGCAACAACTACGGCAAAAACAAGAGCAACAGCGCCGTGGCTGATCATCGGCTGAACGGAACAAAACTGGTCGAGTCGAGCCGAGTCGATTCGTCCATTGCATGTCCTCAAACGGGAAGCCGGACGAGCGACGCAGGACATGCACGACAGGACACGACGGCAGATGGGCTGCAGACAAACAAACAAACAAATAGCGGACGAAAACTCTTGAACGAAATGGAAAATTTGATGTTGGGCTGGAGAGGAAAAAGTGACGAGACCTGGAGGAAAATTATGACTGAACAGAGCGAAGAAGAAGCGACGAACACTGCAAAGTCATCAACAACATCATCATCCCCATCATCCTCATCATCATCTGTCGTGTACAGCACAAGGAGAAGAAAAGTATTAACAACAATCGCGTAGCATCAGGTTTTTGCGTGACAATTTTCGCTACAAGCGACAGGATATTGTGTAAGAGAGGTAGAAGACAGGGATGCAAATAGTTGGAAGAGAGGGGGAGGAGGACGAATCCGGGCCGGGGCTGATCCTGACGATGAGAGGCGAAAGCGGAAGGTTCAGATCGAAACCGGAAGCTGCAGAGTCAAGGTAGTGTTTGACGTTCTCTTCCCGGGAAGTCGACAGAGGAAGCCGGGGAAATTGGCAACGTGAACTCTGCAGGCTCTCAAGGCGAGTCAAGAGCGAGGGCCTGCTGGGGCGAGAACTCAGAGGTTTCCATTTTTTAACATATACCTGATTAACAAGCCTTGCAGTCTCTTCAATTCGCAAACCTTAGCATTAAATAATTTTCAAAAATTTCTAACCCTCCACTCACGACCTTGCACAAGAACAGTCCAAGGACTTACAGGACCCGCTCAAGGCGAATGAACTCTCGCAGCCTTCTCGAACAAGTCCTCGCCTAAGGAAATTCTGCCTCAGAAATGAGCTGCATGTTTATTTTTCGAATAATTTCGAATATTTTCCATGCTTCGCCCCGCCTTTATTGATCTTTGAATATATTCAAATTTCAGACGATTTCACTTTCGTGCCGAGGATACGTTAACAACCAAATAATGACATTAGCACCAACAACAATAACAACAACAATGACGACGACAGCCACAGCACATCAGGCAACAACAAAATGCCAAAAACAAACACAATCACCATGAGCAGGAGAAGGAGGGAGAAGACAAGAAAGTATGGTTGCTCCTCTGGCGAAGCGCATATAAATTGTCATTTGGAGTCGTTTTTCCTGCTCTCTTTTTCCCATATTTATTCTCCTCCTCCTCTTCGTCCTCGGCTGGAGCGGGAGTGGGAGCGGGAGCTGGAGACAGAGGTAAACAATGGGACGTGTTTAAAATATAGATTTCATAACATGACTTCGTGCGAGGATCCCAGAGAGCGGCGAGACCTTGACGGAGGGAACGTGGTGGGGGATGGGAGTGGGGCAGAGAGAGGGAGGACGGAGGAACAACTCGGCTTCACATCTCGTCGCCACGTCGTCGACGTCTACGTCTACGTCTACGCCGTTGTCGTTGTCTCGTCGGGGTTCGCTGAAAGGCTGGGGAGTCGGTCACAGGAGGCGCCTGGAAGGACCTGGTGCCCCTGATCCCGGCGACTGATTTATGTGGCTCCCTTTCTCTCATGCTGTTTCACCTTCTCTCCCTTTGTCTACGACCTTTGACGTCGAGGCGACATCGGGGCGACGTCGCGACGTGATTGATTTAAATTTGATTCAATTCAATTTGCGGCTTCCTTTCGGATTTCACAATTTTCGTCGAGCTTGTTTCAGTTTTTGCCAGGTCCTTGTAAAGACTTTTTCCAGCTGTTTCTTTATCTTTTTTTCAGGTTTCTATTTACATTTTATTTTCTATTTTTGAGATTCTTCTCAAATCCGTTCACTTTCGGTGGCAACAAATTATGGCCTGTCAAGTCGGGGTTCGGATTCGCGTCCAGACACGGATTGGAACGAGGTCGGACTCTAATTGAATTGTGGTCGCGATTCGATTTCGGTCGGTTCGGTCGATCCGCAGCTGCTCCGGGTTTGGAATCCTCAGGTCGTGTTTATTTTTGTTTATCTGGAAGGATTCAATTTACTTTCCCTTCAACTTATTTAAACATCGTCTAATCACGAATTGTCCTCGATCGAACCTTTGTGGTTTTAAGATATAATTATTCATTTATATTTGTATACAGAATTCTTTTATTATTTTTAATTGCAATTTTTCTGTATAAGCACATGAAATTCTTTACAATTTTTTTGTTTTTCCATAAAATCCTTTGATATTTCTCGTATTTCATATCCTTCCAATCCTCCTCTTCAATTCCTTCCATATTAAGAACAAAAATTCTTCACAAAGATCTCATTTGCGGGTTTCTGGCTAAATAATTATGCGTTATTTGTTCTGACTTCCCGGAATCGTGATATTTTCTCTGCATTTATGGCTCTAATTTTTCTTTACTTAACTTTCTTCTTCATCACGTGTTCGTATTTTCTTCATTACATTTTGCTCCTCTTCTCCGCCGATCGCTTCCAATGTCGAGTTTCGTTATTCCACCTGATACGACCTCAAAAGGTAAACAACTTTCGACATTTTGGTGAGGCGAGTTCTCTTTTCGTCCTGCCCACTAGCAGAAATTCCTTTCCCTCCTCCTCTTCATATACGCCACATTACCTTCTTCGTCTTCGCTTCATTCCTGTCCTTTCCATTCTCTTTTGTTCGCATCCTTGGCCTTTCTTCGAAGTCCTCCCTCATCGGCATCGGCTTCTGCGAGCTACATTCGATTCTGCGGAATCCCTTCCACCTTCTCGTCCCTCACGTCCGCCCACTCCAATTTGTCTTCGCTCGCTCAACAGAAATTGATGTGTTTACTTTTCCGTCTCTTCTTGTCTTTCCTCTTGTCTTTTCTTCTCCATCCTCTCGTCCAGCCTCGCTTCTCCTCCCCCGTTCTCCCCTCACCAACGTGTTATTTGCTGTTGATTACGATGATGGCGTTGTCAACGATTGTCGATGTTGTAGTTGTTATCTTTTTGTTATTGTGAGTTCTTGTTTGTATTTTGTATTTTACTTTTTTGTATTTTATTTGTGTGTGTTTTCCTTCTAGTAAATACCACAGGTTCCGTGTTTGCCTTTCCAATTCCATGTCTGGCTGGATCAATCGTGTCGAATTCCGAACTCGAATTCCGTTCACTTTTAAATAACGTCGTCGAGTCGTCTGCCCCTGAATGAAACACTTTAATGCTATTAATGTAGGTTTTTCTCTTTCCCTCCTCCCTCGCCCACCATCTTTTCGCTCCCTCCCATGTTTGTCTTTGGTGTCTGTGTATGCGTCTGTGTATCTCGGCGACCGCGTGTCGGTGCGTGTGTCTGAGTTAATGACGTGTGTTTCTTTCCGCCTCCGCTATCTCACTCTCACTCCACCCCCTCTTCCACCCACGTTCTCCCTCGTCCACGTCGTCCTGTCGTCCCTGCGTCCCCGTCGACGCCGCGACACGTGTTTTAATGTTTCTGCCTCTGTTGCCTGCGATCTGGTGCTTCATTTTGGGCTTGGGGTTCCTCGGCAAATATTGGACTTGTAACGGTAATGTTAATGGTAACGGTTTTCTATTTGTTTAGACACTGTTTTTTTGCCGCCTGCCCTCCGTGTTTTTGCTTTTTTGTTATTGCCCTTGCTATTGTTGTTTTTGTTGTTGCTGTCCCTGTTATTGTTTTAATTACTGTGGTCGCCGTTGTCGACTCTGTCTTCCCTGTTTGCACAGGATCCGTAATTAAATTTATCTCCATTTGTCTGTGAAAAGAAACCAAATTTAAGAAACGAAACCAAATCTTCGCAATTGTGAGAATTTCTGTGGAAAGTGAGCTTTAAGGGCTTCGTCTCGTATTGGAGGATTTTCACTGAGGTTTTCACATTAATTTTCACGCTTCATCGACTTCCTGATGGAAATGAGGAATATTTGGAAAACTTTAGCATTTTTATTTGTAATTTTTATATAATTCCAAATTTAAAATGGAAAACCATTGAAAAAATACCTAAAATTGTTTCAAAATAATGTAAGAAAATTTCACGAAAATACATTTTTTAATAACTCTTGAATTCTACGCAATTTTATATAGAAAAGTGTAAAGGATAAAGTAAAAAAGTAAAATTTTCTGTTTTCAAATTTAGAAATATAAATAAAAGGGTAATAAATATGTTAAAAATAATTTATGTTACATTAAGTTTTGCACCCAAAAATATGTAGAGATTGAAATACACAATATATACAAAATGTACAAAATGTACAATTAAAAATATAATATTTAAAAAATATAAATTAATTTCTTCTCTCAATTCAATAGTTTAATATTTATTTATTTTTTAAAGCAAGTAAAATGAATCGATTTAAATCTCAATCAAACTAAAAGCGGACTGAACTAAAGAAATGCGAAGCATCTGAGAAAAAATACACAGATTAATTAAAAGGATCGAGAGCGAGCAAGAAACAGCAGAGAGAAAATTGAGTATTTTGCAACGGTTAAAAACGCATAAATCCCGAGAGAAATGCAATTTCTTCGGGCAATGGAATCGCAGCAGCAGCAGCAGAAGTGCCAACAACAACAACAACGAATAGGTAGCAACCGCAAGAGTAACAACAACAACGACGAACAGAACAACGAACCGCCCGGCCTCAACTCGAAGGATGTAGAGAAATCATAGTGAGTGGCAACGAAGCCCCGGGTGCGAATGAGACGGACAGAGAAAAGCAAAACAAGAGAGAGAGAGAGAGAGGGAGAGAGAGAGGCAGAACGGCAGCTTGTCGACCCGACTGGAAGGAGAACTGATTAATTTCGCACATTAAACGAGAGCGCAGTGGGAGGAGAATCTTGTTGAAGCCACAGCGAAATGAGCAGCAACATCGCAAGGAGCAGCAACAACAGCAGCAATTGTTAGCAACAACAACGCAACAAGAAGACGAAGAGGGCCAACAACAACAACAAATTCGGTAACCAAAAATACCACTAGGAGGAACAACAGCCAGGAACCCAAGAACATTATCGCTAAACAACAACAATTACAACGGCAATAACAAACACATTGACACCGGGCACAACTACAAATATCAAGGAAACAACAACAACATCCGCTGCAACAACATCCGAAATAGCAATAACAACAACCACAACAACAATCATAATAACTCCCGACTAGATGCTGAAGCAGGCAGCGAAACAGTTAATGAAGCCATTTTTGGCAACGAACGGAAGCCCAAATGCTGTGGGGCTCTCTGTGTGTGTGTGTGGGGGGGGGGGGGCCTCCACAACGGCTGGCCATGTGAGCACTTGGTGCTTGTGTACCTATCCCCGTGTGTGTGTGGGTGTGTTTGTGTCTACAGGTGCGAAGCAGGCTCGCCAGGTGACTTAACAGGGCGATGTTTTGCTCGTTATTGTTCTTGCAGGGGACGGTGTTCTGTTGGGGATGTTGGTGTTGTTCAGGCAGTTGTTGTTCTTGTTTTCGCTGTTGTTCTTGTTGTTGTTGTCCTGGTTGAGAAACCACTGGGAAACAACAAGGAAATTCATGTTGATTTCCGGAGAATGCACAGAGCACCAGCGGCGGCAGCAGCAGCAGCAGCAAGAACAATGAAATGCAACAACAAAAGCAAAGGCAATGAAGACGCAAATGACAACAACAAAAGAAACAAGGGAAATAACAACAACCAGAACAACAACAACAGCGGTGACTACAACAGCAATACAACGGCAATAACAAGAGCCAAACACAATAACATCTACAATAAGGTCGGTAGACAACAATTGAACCCTGCTACAACAAGAACAACAGCAACGGAAACAACAACAACAAAAGCAACAACCACAACAACGGCTGCATCAAGAGGCTGCAACATCGGAACAAAACAAGGCGAACCACATTAACAGGAGCAACAACAGGAACAAGGCTGTAAGCGAGAACCAACAAGTACAATAACAACATGTTCAACGATGGGCCAAGTCCACTTAACAACAACAACAACAACAATAAATCGGCACACACAACTACGGCCTCGACAAACATATGCAGACCCAGGCACACACACACATGCACACGTACACCTCTTCCACACAGCCTCCCAGGCAGTCAATTTATTTCTATTTGAAGTTGCTACAAATAAATACGGCAGCAAGAGCAACAACTACAAAGCACTCCTGGCCGAAAGTTAGTGGAACAACAGCAACAACAAGAGCACTACTATTGCACGAAAATCAACAGCAATAACAACAACAACAACAACAACGACATCAAAACTAAACCAAACTCAGTGGCTGCCCTTTGATGAGATTCTCAAAAGCGAGTTTATTTTTCGCATTCGAGCCGAAATGAGGAGGCCACTAAGGACGAGCGAGAAGAAGAAGAGGCACCAATGTACAAACACACACGCATACACATGCCCTCACACGAACAGCCCACTTGCGCTGGTGGGATCGAGATTCGAGTTTGGCCGAAGGCGAAAAATTCAATTTCATTGCAACATCCTGCCAGATGCAGAGACAACAATCTGCAATCTGCTGCAGCAACAACCTAGAAGGAAAGGGAGAGGGCGGGAGAGAGAGTGGGCGAGCGGTAAGCTGAGCCTTTCATCGTCCTGGACGCCCCAAAGTATGCAACGAAATCGCAGTAAACTAATTAAGATGATTAAAATCTTTGATGCCCTCGATGTCCTGCCCACCTCAGCCTCCTCCCGCTGGCTCGTCTCACGCCCTCTTCTCACTCACTCTCTCACCCCTCTTCACGCCCGCTCTCTCTCTCTTTCTCTCTCTCTATCTCTTTCCCTCTCCTTCTCGCAAGGCTTGGCCGAATTTCGGTTCGCTGCCTCCCATGCCTTCCTTGCCTTTGCCCCGCATCCTTTTCCCAAACAGGTTTCGCAATCATTTCGTGTTGCGCACTCGCAGCGCCGACGTCCTTCCTGCGGGTGTGTGGGTGTGTTCGGGTCCGGTATCGGATCCTTGTGGCGAGGCCGACACATGCGGCGAAGTGTGTGCGCGCTCTTCGGCTGCTCCTTCCCTCGACCTCGTGCCGGCGCCGCTCCCATCTCGATTAGATTTATTGAAAGTCCGTACGTTGCTTAGAAGACCGAGAAGCGAGGTCCGAGGAATGTGGACCAGGGAGTAGGATGGAGGGAAGGAAGTCCAGGGTTTAAGGACGGAGAGAATTAAAGGATGGAGAGAACCATCGGATGAGGAGGACCAACAATAATGATCCCACAGGATTCTCATCGCCACTTGGGTTGCAGAACTCAGGGCATGAGTTTTGTTCATGGGATTAAACAGGAGAGTGCGAATAGCGAGAAGTCTGGCAGGGATTCAGGGAGAATGGGCATCGCGAAGGAAGGTAAGAGCAATTGGTAACAGAATATGAAGTCCACTGATTAAGAAGGAGATGCAGGGGTGAGAAAAAGCGGTAGGCGAGGAGGTGGACGACGGATGAGAAACCCCAGAATCTTCTGAACGTTCGTCCTTTTCTTTTTCCTATATGCCCTTTAACATCCTGGATGATGCTTTCTTACGTTCTGGCTGACCTCGACCTGCAACTTTGTGGATTCCTCTTTTTCGTACTGTTTCTTTGAGCTTCTTTCTCCATGCTTTCTTACAAATAGATCAGCGATTTTTTGATGGACATCTGTGTTCGGGTTTACAAGCGGGAGAAATTAATAACATTTATTGAAAATCAGTGACATGAGCAGGAGAGAAGAAGAGGAAAGGGGAAGGAGAAAAGTGAAAGCGGGCGGAAATTGAGAGCAAGGGATGCAGCAGCAGTTGGAGGGATATTGACAGCAATATCAGGAGATGCAGCAGTTCCAACAGTTGACGAATAAGCGATAACGAAAGCGCAACAACAAAAGCAACAACAACAATGCCAACAGTAAAAACAACATCGACGAAGACCTGCGAAAATCCAGAAATATTTCGTGAACCTACAGCAACCAACTGCGAATAAACAACAACACTAACAATAAACATGTGAGAAACATCACGAATCACAACAACAATAGCCGCGATAACAACTACAACAATAACAAACATGGTGCTGACAACAACTACAACAAAGGGAAAACCGCAGAGAACGCAGATGTTCAGTAAACGAATTTTCACACAAACGCATCGACAGACGCAAACACACATACACAGATCTCTAAATATATGTGTAAGCGAAATCCGAGGAAGAATCCTACGCCGACAGAAGGACTCCACACAGACACACACACACGCTCATACACACATTTAGAGATACTCGCCCAGCCACCCTCACCCTTGCATGGTTTCGTAAAAATTGTGGTCACGTATTCGATTACGAATTTTTCCTGACCTTCTTCCGCTGCTGGCCGTGTTGCTTCCTCCTCTGCTCTTTTTCATCTCCGGCATATTCTTTTTCCTCCCTTCTTCTTTTTCTTCCACTTCTTCATCGCCTTCGTTGGCACTCTTATGTACGCAAATTGGGAAGGAAAGCGATAGCCAAGAGAAGACTACGGAGAGATTTGGAAGGTTTGCAATTGGAGCAACAAAGAGAGGTAGAGAGAAATTCGATTGGTGAAAAGCGCGAATGCGATGCAATAGAAGCAAGAAGGAAGCTGGAAGTCGATGAAGATGGTCGATGAAGTGTAGAAAAGCGGGCCGACCGCGAAGGATCCACAAAGAGGTAACCGAGGCCGAGCGAACTCGAAGGTCTCCTTTTCATTTCCGGCCATGGGACGAGGTGGGACGACGAGAAGGAGAAGAAGGGAATATTGGAACAATAAGAAACTGACATGGAAGGAAGAAATGAAACGAATAAAAGGAAAGCTGTGGAATGAAGGAAAAGAAGTGCCACTGAAGCGAAGAAGTATTGGAACGAATAGAAACGAAAATTAAGGACACAAAATAAGATGCTCAGGGGCCGTTTAAGTAGAAGGCCGAAGCACAAGCGACAAGTGGCTGCAAGTGTTTTTTTTTTCGGCTTTTTATGCTAATGGATTTCGCTGACCTTTCGTCCGCCATCGCCTTCTTGCTTGAGTGTCCTGCCTGCTGCTGTTGTTGTTGTTATGGACTGTGGCCAACTTCCCAAAAACAACACCAAGGACAGCCAACTGCATGCTTAAACAATTTCCCATTTTCGTTGTTCCTGGTTTACTTTTTTCCTTCTCTTCAATTCCTCCGTCGCCGCCAGACCGCAGAAGCAGCGGATTTTTTCCACAGGCTCTCGAGCGGCCGGCCGAGGGAGATGGCGGGAAGGAAGGTCCTCTTGAAGCAGGAGGGAGGGTCTGGGCAGGATGCTGGGGATCGGGGTTTTGGACACCGCGACGCGTCGGAATACAAATTTTTGGCTCCTCTCGCTGGAGTCTGGCCGCGCCGTCGTGAACGTGGTGGTGAGTTCGTCTCGCCGGTGCTTGTGTCAGTGAGTGCGGCTGTGTTGGAGGGCAGGAAATTGCCAGAATGTCCTTGAATTTCAATGCGAGAGCCAAGGCTTTGTCAGCACTCGCTGAGACAACGGCTTCCGCTTCCGTTCCGGCTTCCGCCGTCGCAGGTCGTTGTCGCCAGCATCAACATCATCATCTCCGTCGTCGTCACCGTCGCCGTAGTCGATGTTGTTGCTTTTGTCATTGGGCAAGATGAACCAGAGGAGCCGTGGCCGGATCATGGCTGGAGCGGAAATTGTCGCTGATTGACAGGTGTTATTGAATTGCCATGCGGCGAGCGATATTAACGCGCCCTCGCGGATAATCCGATCAGCCGCGCGTTATTTAATTTGTCAACGCGTCGGGGGCCTTCGAGCGAGTTGCGGACGCGTGAAGACGGACGATTTGCGGGAAGTCGTCGTCCTGAGAGGAAGACGGTCCCGATCATAGGAGAGGATTCAGTCAAGGGAAGAATATATGAATGAAAACAATATCTTTAAATAAAAAACTTTAATCTTAATTTGGAGAAATGTTTCGATTTAACAAATTTCAAAAAATATATAGAAAAAAAATCATGTTCTCGGATTGCGTTTTTCACTTTTCACCTTCCGACTCCTACGTGAAGACCCTTGCAACAAACATCGCCTGACACAGACCAACACACACTCGTCGCTCCCGCTGTTGGACAACAGAAGCCACCTGAAAGTTGCTGAGCGAAAGGGAAGAAAACGATATGGAAGCAAACGCAATAACTCCATACAACGAAGGAAGGGGAACACATACAACCAGAGCGAAAGAGAGAAGGAGCGAAAAGAAATCATTTTGTACATTTTGTAATTCCACGTTGATGTTGTTGTTCTCGGTGCTGCTTACTGATGAATGATATGACTTTTGAAAGCATTTCCTATCACAAAAGGGCAGCAAAATGAGCCTCAAGAAGTAGCAAAAATAACGACAGCAACAACTGTAAGAGGGACAAAAACAACAACCACATCCAGAAGGAGAATGAAAACAAAAATATCAGCAACATTAACAACAACAGAGAGGCCGGTCCACAGAGTCCTGAGAGTCCTGGAATCGCTAGGCGTCCCCGAGCGCACAACCCGAGCGACCCAATTTCAAGGCGTGGAGCGGACGATGGCGGGTCCGGGGTGGGTCTGAGTTTTTGGCGAAGTCGTTCGGGGTCGGCGGCGAGGGCGGGGCAGGACGTGGGGGGCGGAGGGAAAATATTTCATATTTTGCTCATACGGTTGCATCATAAACGAATGATGAATCCCTTCAGCCGTGAGACGTGGACGAGGCGAGGCCGATGTGGCTGAGAAGCACGGAACGAGTGCTGGAGGAATCGAGGGAGAGGAAGCGAGAGAGATGAGGACGGGGGTGATGGAGTGTGGTGGGGTTTGAAAAATGTGATCAGATTATTTATTTACGGTCTGTTGGGCCGTCGTGTGGACCGGCCGAGGAGCGAACGAGAAGAAGGAGGAAAGCAGCGCGACAGAGCCCGAAGGGAGGGAGACGGAGCCTGGGAACGGGCTGGACAAGATGTATGGAGGGAGAGGCGAAAGGTGGAATTGGAAAAGGGAGGAACGAAAATAGTTCCAAAGGCTCAACTGTCGGAATGAGAAGGAGGGGGACGAGAAGGTGACGAGAGGGAGCCTGAAGGGGAAGGACAGGAGAGTGTGGTGAAGGCCAGCGCACGAATCCAATTTAAAAATTAATGTCCTCAGAAATTCATTCATAAAATACATAAAATGGTACTTAAAAACAACAACAACAGCGGCGCCCTCCGGCGCCATATCGTCGGCATGTTACATCGGCCCGGGAGAGTGAGTGAGAGAGGAATGTGTGAGTGAGGGAGAGGAATGTGTGTGTGGCCGGAGCCGCCAACGGCAGAGCAGCAGCTGGCGTTCATTGAAGCGAAAATGGCTTCCAGGCGATTTTTCAACCGCGGCGTGGGGCGGGTCGGGGCGCAAAAATTAACAACAAGTCGGGCAGTGGAGACGGACGACGATGACGGCAACAACAGCCAGCAGCCAATAACCGACAGCATCCCCAACAACAACAACGAATAAAGCAATAAAAAAACAACGCCGAACCCACAGCGCCAGGAGAGGAAGCAACAACTATAAATTATAGTTTGCGCTCCCGGCACTCATGGAGCTAATGATGATCACGATCCCTTGGCGCATGGCTGCGGCGTCCCTTTTTTCGAGCGGTCTCCCTCTCTCTCTCTCACTCTCGCAGGCTCCCTCGCTCCCTACCTTCCACCAGGTTCTTTTTTATGCATTGTCCTTCTCTTATTTTTGTATTTTTCTCTGGCTTGTCTGTTATTTTGAAACATTTTTTGTCTTTTAAATATTTCTATTTTTTGTATTTCTTGCAATTTGTTCTCATTTCCTCGCTCACGCCTCTTTCTGTCTCTTTCGGCGAAATTAAGCCGTTAACACTTGCGGAGTTGGGCGCGAAGGATGGAAAGAACAGAACCGGAAGAGGAAGGAGCGAACGAGCTGTTGCTCGCACACGTGTGGATTGAGGTGTTTGGGGAAAGAGAGTGAGCGAGAAGAATAAGAGAGAGAAAGTAAGAGATTGGTTAGCGTGAGATTTCGTCGCTAAATAGCTCAGAAGTCACATGAAACTCGAGTGAACAAGAACAGGACAAACCAAACATAACATACTGAAGATAATGATAATATTCTCGGGAATGAAAACAAGACTATGATTACAAAATATTACAACCAAATCAATGAATGAATTGTGGATAAATACTTGTTTAAAAATGCTAGGTTCGGTCTTAAAAAATATACAAAATAAAATATACAAATAATATATGTTTTCTATATGAAATTATTCACAAATGATTCTAATTGTTAAATTTTTATGAAAAGCCGTTTTTTGCTATTGCTCGATGAAATGTTTTCTCTCACACAAACTGAATTAATACATCAATAATAAATCTTTACGAAAATTCGGCTGACCCCGTACCGAATTACAGTGTTGCACATGGTACTTCTGAACACATAAAACATCCTCGGTGCCTCGATGGGTGAAAAAGGGTTCTCGGGCAATTTTCCGTCCCCTCCACGTTCCGCAAATCAATCCCTGCCCTCCCATAGATTCCCCTCCCCACAGCGAAGCCGTTATCAATTACAACTAAGCCGATAAATTAAATTGTAAAAATAGAAATAAATAACCCGAAATGGTGGAGCGTGAGTTTGGCCCACGCCAAGGACGAGGGACCCCGAAAGGATGACCACGAGGCGGAGGAGGACCGAAAACAATAATAATAATACTAAAATGTTACAAGTTTCACTATGATGTATCGCTTAACAAGGACCGACACGCACACACGAAGCGACCACACACACACAGTGGGAGGGAGGGGAGGAGAGAGAACCCCTTGTATACACACGCGGGCACATTCACATGCTCGCCTCGATTTAAGCCAGAAATATTCAAATTATCCTATTAACCACATGTTTATTGGACGGCGTCACTCAGGCCCTCGGACCAGCGCACACGCAGAATTCACAAACACACACGCACAACTCGTGTGTGCTCACACGCACCGCACTCAAGCGCGCCACACAGACGCACGCACACACACACGTTATGGCCGTACAAATTGCAATACAACTTCCGGGTCCGGGTCTGGGCCGAAACCGAGGTCGAAACCGAGCCGATGATGGCGTTGTTGTTGATGGCGCCGTCGGTGTTGGGGACGCCGATGATGTTGATGATGATGATGATGGCGACGATGACGATGGTGTTAATAATGGCGGGGACGATGGCCGTGGCTCATGTGAACGTCAACGGCCAATGGAGCGCGTGTTAACCATGGACAAATATTTATGCGAAGGATGGACCATAGAATTATTGGGGAAAGGGACCGCCGCCGATGATGATGGCGGTGACGATGATGGAGTTGGTGGCGCTGGTGCTGATGATGACAATGGCGAGGAAACTGTTGATGGTGGCGCCATGACGATGACGATTGGGAGTGAGATGATGAACGCGACGTCGATGATGGATGGGACGGTGAGGGAAGGCTTAAGAAGTTGACCGTTGCTGAAGGAGAGCAGAATGAGAATAATGAATCATGGAAATGGCGATGCTGTGTTGCATCTTGCATCTAACAAACATCACGTTCTTCCACGAGAGGGTGTGAACAAATGAAGATGGAAAGTTTTCAAGTTGATTAAAATAAAGTCTTTGAAGGTAGTGGTTCTTGAGAAAGATCGCTCTGATGAACCGAATTTGCTCCGACTTCGAATTCGATCTGATACTGAGGATGTTCACGAGCTTCAAGTGAAGAGACTGAGCACGGGCTTTATGAACTCAACTCCGGTTCTGCGGTCGATGCACCCTGCGATTCACTCGCCTTCTACAAGGCTGAAAACCAATCAATGGCCCTGGCGCTGATGCCGATGGCGTTGGCGGCGATGTCAATGGCACGGACGATAACGAGAGCGACGACGTCCGCGATGATGACAACGACGACGTCGCGGATGACGATGGCGACGACGACCGCGCAATCGATGCTGCAGCCGGCGGCGTCCGCCGAAACGAAATGACTTGAAACCATCGACCGCTGCTCGTTGGCCGCTGCCCGCTGCCCGGTGGCCGGTGGCGGCCGTGTTGGTGATGTTGCTGTCGATATTGTTGCTGTTGTTGCTTCCTGCCGTTGATTGGTGGCAGCGCCGCCGGGACACGAGCGATAATATCCTTAGCGATGGCGACGATAACGTCGTTGTCGACTCGATGATTACCCGAGGATAACGATGTTGCTGATGAGCGCGATGACCACGATGTTGTTGGCGGTTCCGATACAGCTGCTTATCGTCGGCGTAGGTGTCGTCGCCGATGCCGGCGCTGTTGTTGTTGTCGTTGTTGCCCTGGCGTTCCCGCAGAGTCGGTGGTTGTTGGCGACGTCGTCGTCGTCGCTGTTGCCGTCGATGCTGCTGATGGTTATGGGAAATAAATTGCCAATGGGATTGTGGACGTGCGAGCGATCGGGGGTTGGCAAATGTGCGTGCGTGCGTGTGTGTGAGTGTGCGTGTCAATGTGTGTGCGTGCGACTCACACTTGGCGCTGTTTAATGTCTGTGGCCGGCGGGTCCCGGGACCGGCCGAGACCATAAAAAACGGCCGCCCACGTCCAACAGGGCGACGGCCCTTCATGCGTGACTGCCAACTTCACCCCCTTCCCTCTCTTGCCCTCACTCACTCTTCCGCTCTCCTGTCTCTCCTCGCAGTCCTGCGCTGCCCGTTGACCGAATTTGAATGGCTTTCGATAATTTATCGAAATTTATTTTTATGTTAAACATTTTATTTCGAGTTTTACATTTATTATTTTCTCCTCTTTTCCGCTTTGCCCGTTTCTGTTTTTCGTTTTACGATTTGTCCGATGATGGATGACGGGCTCTGCGGCTGATTGGTTTTGGTACGTGAGTGAATCCTGCGAGATCGGAGATGCGGCGGCCACACGAGGCAGGGTGAAAAGGATTCGAGCCAGACACGGAGTGAGCGGGAGGATGGGCGAGAAGATTTATTTGCGTTTCGCATCCTTGTTTTGCTTTCAGCCAAATCATCAGCGAGGGGCCTTCGATAATCTAATTAGAGTGAAATGTTGCGGCAGCGGACGGAGGAGCGAGAGAGAAAGAGAGCAGGCGATAAATTCCACATTCTGATACCAATTAGTGATTAAATCCTCCAAAGGATTTTTTATTTATATTTTTTTGAATATTCCCTTCTCACATATTCACGGACTAAACCCCTTGGTACTGTAATTACCTTTTCCTTGGCACACTTCAACAACTTCAACTTCAACACATCAACAACTCGATACATCCAACGCCTGTCATTTCGCTCATTATCCTAATTTCATGTTCCTCCACTCGTGCCTAACTCGATGGCTTCTGCGACGGCCTGATCATCGGCCTCGTTGCGCATAACTCGATTCGCATCCATCCGGTTTGATCGAGGTCCCATCAGTGCCATCACCATAATTGGTTCGTGCTCCTGTCGGGACCTCGTAAACAACTCATCCGCTCGACACGAGCTCATCACTGACTCGTATCTCGCCTCCTTGCCACGACCCCAACGCCACGCAGTCATCTTCATATCATCGTCAGAGGCGTTTTTGGTTTCCTTTCCTCTGCTTTTTATAAAACTTCTCGTCTCATATTCCTCCACCCCATGCTTCTGCTTTTCGTCCGTCTCATGCTGCCGACACCATCACCATCACCAGCACTTGCCATCACTCGTCGATAGCTTCGCAGCTCGTCCTGTCCCGCTCGCACCACCTTCAGCAACATCGCCTCCGTCTCCAGCATCGGGTTCTGGTCTTATATTGTCTTCGTCCTCTGGATCCTTTTTCCTTCATCGCTCGTCCTCGCCGCCTCCTGCCTCGTCTCCACCTTTGCGCCGACTTCGAGTCCTCCACTCGCTCGTCCTCGTCGAATGCTGCGACTCCGCCATTGTCGTCCGCGCTGCTCTTCGGAGACGCCACCGCCCGCATCCTTTGGAGACGTCATCAATTCATTAGCGCAACTCATACGTCAGCGGGTTTTTCAATGTTCCGCAGACTCGATTTCCATTAAGTTCAATTCGAAAATGAATGAAAACTGAAATTAAGTTTAATTTACCCAGGGCTACAGCAGCCCCAATCCAAGGATCTGAGGATATTTTCAAATACTTACTGGAGACATTTGAATAGATTGATTTCTGAAACTGCAAACGAGATTATATATTTTCCAGATGGTCCGTCGACCTGCCCAATTAATGGGGTCGGTCCCTCGCACCCTGTGGCCATTTGTCCCACTGTCGTCCGCCACCGTCTTAAACCCTCTTCCTTTGGCTTCGGTCTCACGAAGCCCCAGAGGCAACGACGTCTCCCATTGTTCGCATATTTCAATCAATCTTCCTCTCCTCTCTGCTCTCCATCTCCTCCCTTTCTATTGTCCTTCTGTCCCTTCTTCTTCTCACCGGTCCTCTCTCCCCACCACACCTGGCTGCCAACAGTTTAAGAAGTTTTCGCGGCGAATGTCAAATTTTCTATCACATCGTTGGCGCATCTTTGGGTTCCAAAGCGACGCAGCCAATGACGCAGACAGGCGCGGAGCAGGAGGCCGAGCAGGAGAGTGCGAGTCAGGGAGAAGAAGAAAGAGAGGGGGGCACGTGCAAGACAGGGACCGAGGGAAGAGGTTTCTCCGGCTTCACAGGTTGAAAGGCGCTCTGATGAATGGCTCGACGTCGCGTCTCGTCTCGTCTCCTCCACGTGTCGCCGCAGGAATCAGTTCGATGTCGTGTTGAAGGCACTGCCTTTGTTGGTGTTGGTCGTGGTCTGGGTGTTGTTAGTGGTGATCTTGGTGCTTGATCGCGGTCTTGGTTTTGTTGTTTGGGATTTTGATGGGTTTGTAGGCCGTTCTTATTAGTAATTAAATTGTTACCGACTGGGAATTTGAAAGTATTCCTGGTTCCGCTTCTTTGAATTGAATCAACTACAAGGACCAGCAAAAATTGGGCCCTGCAAGGTCCAGCAGGGCTCTCGGTGTCTCTTGCTGCC